>OY783198.1:25586803-26091283 GCA_963678675.1 Xiphydria camelus
GCGACGCACGGCTCGCGTGGAATCGGAATCGATTAACGATTGGCTGGAAGTCGTCGGAGAGTGAAAGAGACGGTGATAAAATTAGAAAGGGGCGGGGTGGAGGGGGGAGGGGCTGAAACGGCTCATTAAGGAGACTCGCGAAAGAAGGGGATCGAATGAAAAGAGACCCATTGGCGCTAGTCGAAAAAATTTCAATTTCGATATCGCGCGAGTGACGCGCAGCACGTATGGGAAAGGAAATTCGTCGTCGTCCTGGCGGTGTGCGTCGTACGCGCAGAAAAAGCACGTAGCGGCGAGTGAGAGGAGCGCGTTTTCTCCCGTGGTCGCGGCGCGGTGTTCACCGCGGAAACGGTTTTTCCACCCGGGAAGGCCCAGGAATCGACTTTTTCTTTCTCGCCTCCGTAACAACACGCGGAGATCGATAAACTCGCGCTTTTTCGACGCGGTCGATCGTACTCGAAGGGTATCGAATAGATCTGCGGTTGGAAATGGAGGAGGAAGAGATCGAGTGGACTCGTGACATGAAATTCGAAGCTGTCAGATGTTCGCGTATCTGACGCTCGTTGCTCCGTTTTTCCTTATAGGACGTTGCGCCGTATTTCACAATATCATCGGCCAGGAGCGCGACCATAGAGGGAATGGAGAACAACACGAGAAGGATATGGGAATGCATTAAAATTCCTGCGTTTACATAGATGAGGGCAAAACCGCGCGAGCAACTATTTTATTACTCTGTTTTCCTCGCATGCCTGTACATTTATAATATCGAAAGCGCGCCAAGTGTCCTCGCATCCCCCTTGGCTTGAACTCTCGGTACATATTTTTAACGTCGCCGCGAATAATAAAGGCGTTACCCTGTTGTTTTCTCGGTCTATTTTCGAATCGCTTTGTTTTCGTTCCGTTTTCCGCCTCTAGCCGCGCTTTCCTCGCGGCGCACTGGAGAAAACGGGGTGCGACACTTTTATTATCCCGTTTTTCTTACTCACGCGGATATAGGTACTTATTTTTACGTCCTCCTCGACTTTCTTCTGCTTTTTGCGCGGCTGCGCGCGGGGACGTACGTACGGACGTACGTACCCACCCCCTGAAAGATATCGGTCGAGATGAAAATAACACAGAGACGCTGTTAAAAGTACCCACACTGAAAAAAGTATTGAGCTAATCCAGCTATATTTCTGGCTGCCTCAGACACAACTAGAGAAATACTGCTAGCGTAGCAAGAATTCTTGCTATTGCGAAGAAAATTATCACTGCAATTACTATGATTTTCTAGTTGTGGCCAAATTTGTTTGAGTGCAGACACGAATGGGTCGAATGAGCGTTAAATTCCATCGGGTAAGTTATGAGCCGTGTAGATATATATAGATATATTTTCGCGTGCGCGCGTATGTATATAGGTATCCATAGCAGAACGACGCGAGGAAGTATCCGTCGACGCCGGTGAAAGTGGTCTGCACTCTACTCGGCCCGACCACTTTTACCGGCGTGGCTCCGACCGTACAACGACTCGTCCCTTCAGCGGTCCGAAGGTCGTTTTAACCCTGACCCGTATAGCATCTCGGTTTGGCCATATGCCCCTCGACGGAGGAGTAAGGGTGGTTTCGCTGACGCGTTGAGGTAAATCGCGAATATTATCATTTCTTTGTTTTGGTACTCGCGGATAAATTCGAAATAGTCCAAGACTTGGACGGTAGCGAGAGAAAGATGTACTATTTCGTAACAGTCGAATGGAGCCACCGTAGTTCGTGGAAAAGGTGGCGTAAAATCAGAAGTGAAATCATCGAGATGAATTGGGACACTACACGGCGATGCATACTCTTCAAATTAGCATTTAGCCGCACTTACGTCAACTGCAGTGGCATCCGAAGACGGCGGTCGGCGCGAGTGCACTGAGAATTGTAATTTCGACGCGCGAAAGAAACGTTTCCGAGCTCAAAGGAACCTCTAGATGTACACTGAGAGAAATAGCTTGGTCAGTCTAACCAAAATCCTGGAGATGATGAGCAAACCGTTTGGTGGAACGTGGATCTCCCGTTTGTTCGGATAAATTGACCAATTTTTCTTTAGAATAACTAAACGTTTGGTTGGAATAACTAAACATTTGGCTCAACTGACCAATATTTTGGTCAGAATAACTACACGCGTCAAACTAGATGCGTCTTGTTATTTTAACCGAATTAGTTTTCTCAATTCGTGTAGAAGTGCAGATACACCGAGAAAAATAATTTGGTTAAGATGACAAAACGCAATCTAATTTCACGCGTTTAATTATTCTAACCAAAATACCGGTCAGTTTAACCAAACCCCGATGGTGGATCCATATATATATTTCAGCAAACAGTTTAGTCACCGACTCTAACAAGAAGATTTTGGTTAAATTGACCAAATATTTCTCTCAGTGCCTACCCTATCAGAAGCGAGAGAAATATTTCAGTTTCACGACGCAAAACGTCACTCCCGACGCGGGGACCCGCATCGGGAATCTCTCGCGAGAGTCGTCCTATCGTCGCGTCGATCGCGACACCTCGGCCGTCTAAAAATAACAAGCGGTTCCCGTCCGGCGACCGTTGCCGTTCGTTCGCTCGTCCGTAAAGTTCGACGACTAGACGGGGACACGGAAAAAGGGGAGGATGAGTAGGGGAGCAGGAGAAGGGGCGAGGAGAGGAGACCCGGGAAAGAGTGGTTCTCCTTGACTCCGTCATCCTCGTTCCACACGCGGCGTTACTTAATAATCGGCCGAGGCGAGCTGGAATACATACAGTTGTAGGCGTGCGCGTCAAGTAGGATTCTTTAACCCCGGAACTTTAACTTTCGCCCTATTCTTCTAGGATTTATTGCGATCTCGAGGCAGGCCTCGCTAGACCGACAAAATAATGAGGGTATGTACAGAGTGCTTAAAAATAATGAGTATAAATGGAAGCAATAAGAAGTAATACGACAAAAAAATATGACAAACAATATAAGATCAACGAGAAGTAACACAAATAGTAGCAAGTAAGTATAATCGATCACGCATAGAGAATAAGAAAAGAGAGAGAAAAGTAGAAAAATATCGCAGCATGAAGACGGCACTAAAATTAAGTAAAGAGAGGACATAAAATTAAGTAGAGAGATTGAGATTGAGATTGAAGGTAGATTTATTATTCAAATTGAATAAATGTAAGAGAGAGAGAGAGAGAGAGAGAGAATCTATCGCGACGGTTCGACGATACGAACGACACACCTAACCGAGGAGCGAGTGTATCCTTTGTTGGAAACGATGGAGACGCGGCACGCGCGCGCGCGTTCGAGCTGCTCTATATACATATACGTTGCAACTCTGCGTGGGCACCGCGCATCCGTATCGGCACAGGGACGTGAGCAGTCGCTCGGTACAGACGCGATTCTCCTCGCAAGAACGATATCAAGGAGGATCGAGGGAAGGCTGCGCGAAGCATTTTTTGCTCCCCGAGGACATTTCCCAACGTTCGGCGCGGAGGCAGCGAACAGGAAAGACCCCGGAGTTTCCCGAACGAGAAATTGCTCGGATCGGCGAGACGCGGGAAAGCGTGGGCGTTGCGCGCGAGTCAATCCAGGAGGGATGACGGACGATGCGAGTCAGACGTCTACGTATGCGGAGTTCGGGAAGAATCCTGCGGTACTACCGCGTGTTCGCAACGGGCTGCCTCCCGACACGGTGTCACCCTACCTCGGCGCACTCTCGCGAAAGCGAAAGATTCTTAATTAAAATTTCTTAACGTGCGAATTAAACTGTGATTTCTCTCCTCGCGGCGAATTCGAGTGTGAATACATTTTCATTCCAATGCGCTCCTTGCTCTTTCGCATCTAGTTTCGATGAAACGACGAGGTCCTCGGGGGAAAAATTCGTTCCCTTCTCCATCCGTAACTTCCAGCTGAACCGGCGAACTTCGTACCGCCTCAGAACCAATAAATGTTGTGTTAACTTAAAGACGAAATGTATATTAATTTAAAAAATATAAGTAAAAGGAAATCTTTGTCAAAAAAATAAAAACAAAATTTTCTGAATAGGAACACCCTAATCATCTCTCTCTAGCGGGGTATGAAATATCTATACTTTACGACCTATTCTCATACCTACCAAATAAACATAAAAAATTTCATAAAAATCTGTCGAGCCGTTTCGTAGGAGTGCGACCACAAACACCGTGACACGAGATTTTTATATATATAGAAGATGTACATATTTATACTTTTAACACACAACGCGCGTCTAGGAATCGACCGAAGGAAGATGCAGAATTTACGTATACACATGCACGCGATTAACGCCCGAAGCACGTGAGCGTCCACAACTGCACGACTCGCGTGTATTAATCGCGGAAAAAGTGCGATAAAGGAACTCGCGTCAGAAACGCGTATCCCGCATCCGCGTGAACAATACACCGCGTGCCGTCTGGTAACCCGATTAGGCGTGTACCGGGGCGCGAGTGCGCTCTAGCGTGAATTCGTACGGTTGCAAATCGTCGCGATTTGCGGCCGTGGAAACGGCGCCGCGTCGTTCGACGCGATGCTTACGGGGAAAGCGCGCGCGCGTCTATTTTCTTATCTTCGACGCGCGATAGCATCGAACCCTTTTACCCAGTCCACCCTGAGGGAAATAATTACTAGTGACAACAAATATTTCCCGGGCCAAGAACGCATGATCTTAAACATTTTTTACAATACACAGATTCTTGATCGAAGAATGTATATTCTTGATTCAAGAATACCTTCCTTGGAACGAGAGATTCTTTCTGCGCGAAAAGAACTGTTACTCGAGTCTATACGCTGAGTAAAATAATTTCCAGGAAAAGAAAATAAATCGTGGCATTTACAAAGTTCGTGGTAAGGTTCAGGACAAGGCCAATTTATTGTTGTGATAACTACAAATTTCGTAAAGATTACAGTAAAATCTGTAGAAGTTGCGAGCGTTGCTGTAATTTTTACTCAAATTTTAGTTATCGTGACAATAAATCGGCCTTGTCCCGAAATGTATCAAAAACTTTATAAATACTACGATTTACTTTGTTCCGTGTCGGTTAAAACGACAAAGTGCATCTGGTTAAACGAATTTAGTTATTCCAACGAAAATACCAATAAGTCGAATCAAATATCTAGTTATTCCGACTACAAGTCTAGTTATTGTAACCGAAAAATGATCAGTCAAACCAAACAGATCTCCAAGATTTTTGTCAAATTTCCCAGATCACTTTTTTCTCAGTGTATCAAATATTTTCCTGCGCGCAGAAAACCATGGCTTGATCCTGGAATTATACCGTGTTTTTGATCGTGGAAAACATTTCTTCGACACCGACAATTATTTATCTCGGTGCAGGTAACATACATGGATTTCTGACCTACGATAACATCCATCCGCGACAATCAAACCGCTCGCGGGACGCGCCACGTGCGAGCTTCACAGGTAAGGCCGTCGAACGTATTTATCGCGTCGCCGTTGACGGAGATCGACGCGGAAAAATCGCCACCGAGAGCGAGGGAGTGCGCGCGCGCCCGTTATCCAACGCGAGATTTCACCACGCTTCTCTGTCTCTCGAGCGTCGCGTCTCTCGCTCTTACGTCGCTCCACAATTTCCCTCCGCAGAGGCGAGAACCCCGCGTGGCCGCCGCCGTACGAAGGTATAAGCGCGCGCGCGCGCGCGGGCTGCTTTTGTTGCAATTAAACAAACGTAGACCAACCTCTTTTTGCCCGTCGCCTCGTCGACAACGCGATTTCTATACCCGCGCGCCGCGGTAGTAACGACTACTGCAACTGCCGTCCGATTTCCCGGCGCGATCGGCCGGCGACGATCGTCCGTCGTCGCGCGGACTACGTTCAATTATGTAAACGACGGGGTTAAGAAACGCGCGCTGAATTCGAAGAAATCACGAGGTTTCATTCGATTCGGCCGCTGGACGCGGCGCGGAACGAAGGGGCGGCCGAGTCGAATGGCGAGTGAAAAATGTAGCGGATTTTTTTGCGGAAAACGCGCTGGCGTGCGTGTTTATAGTGACGATATGAGGAGACGTGCGAGTGCGAGCGAGAGCGTCGATTAACCCTGGCGAACGCATAAGAGTCTCTCTTGCCTCACACGTTTTATCCTTCTAGAATTTGTGCAGTCGCGTGTCCTGTGGGCAGTGTCCTCGTAAAGCCTGAGCCCCACTGCATCGGCATTTGCCCATCGGCCGGACCGCTTGGCTATTTCTGATATGCGTAGACTCGTATGTAAACCCTGGGACAGAACAGTCTTTCCTTGCGATCATACATACGTGGGAAGCCTGTGTTCAAGTCGAGCAGATATTCCGTTCCTGGGTTTACATGTGCACACGTATCTAAAACTGTCAAACGACCATGCCGATGCAGTGGCGACACGGCTCAACACGTCCCTGTATAATCGCGTATGACTCTCCGCGGGAGGGGGGGAGCACAGTTGCACCGTCCTCGACTCACTGAAATCCAACTGAAACGGGTCGTTACCGCTCGCCCTTCGAGAGATTCTCAAGACAACCGCGCCGTCGTAAGTACGTATATCTACGGTCGCTGCTGTCTCTTCAATCGTCGCTATGATTCACACTTTTCACTTATCCCAGACACGCGCGCGCGTCTCGGTCATTCGCGCGTTCGAATTATAATATACATTACGGCAGCAACCGTAAAGAACCCTTCAAACGCGCCACTCTCTCTCCCTGCAAACCAACGTCGAGACGAAGACAAGCGTGCACAACTTACCGCAAAAACGTGATCGCTCCCATCCTCGCGAAGATTCCGGTACTCTGGCCCGCGGCGACACTCGAACCGACAAACAGTCTCTACTCCTTCAGCACTGATCGCGAGCACATTTGCGTTGTCGTCTGTAGAACAGCAACATCGGCCCTCGCACACACCCGTACAGTCTCGTCTCCTCGCCGAGCCGCAGAGAGGAGCTACCGTTGGCTCGTACGGGTCCCCCTCCCCCCTTTACTTCTCGGAGGGCGAAATCGAGAGGTGCCACCCGCGCGCTGGGTCGGGCGAGCGAGAGAAACGCGTGCTTCGCCGGCGAGAAGCGGATACTGAATGGGGAGCTCGAATCGGAGAGAAAGAGAAAGAGACAGCGCGAGGACACGAGGGAGGCGGCGAAGAGAGACGGACCGGGGAAGCGAGAGAGAGAGAAACGGAGGGCGTGGGGTGGGGGGGAGAAAAGAAAAGAGAGGGAGAGAAAGGATTATACCACCGCACACCGAAAAAAGATCGCTCGACGGCGAAAGCACGCACCGCGGAAGGAACGTCGGCCGAGTTATGTGCTTCCCGCGCCGCAGGTTCTCGTATTTACCGGGCCTGCACCTTCTCCCGTAGTTTGAAGACGCCCCCCCTCCTCCTCCTCCTCGTACCCCGACCCCCCCTCTCTCTCCCACCCTCAGTGGGGGATGGCAGGCTCGCCTCGTGTGTCACGGGACCGATCATGTGACTCTCTGTATAAGCATCGTGCAATCTTATTACGCTCTCGACCGCGGAAGAAATCCTCCTCCCCCACCTCTTTCCATCCCGATCGCCGTGAGCAGACGCACTCATCCTCCTTGGACGCGGAGACGTTCTCGCCCGTTGAGCGCTTCCCCGCGGCCACCGTCTCACGCGGATTTACCCCGGCGCGGCGCGCGTCGTAACGTTATTGTCCATTGTCTCGTCGGGAAGCGGCTTCTAAATCGAGTTTCGTTATTCCGTTTCCATTCGCTGTGCAGGTACGTAGAGGTACTCCGCGTCGTCGTCCGCCCGCCGCGTGGATCCTGCGGCTACGGTTTGCGCAACTCTGCCCGATAATTAGTAAAGTCTTCCCCACAACGGGGTCACGACTCGCGCTAACCGGGACACGACGATGAGCGTCGACTTCGGCATTTCCCGTGCGATCGCCGGTGTAGAGCTATAGGCGCGCGCGGCCGAGGGATACAGTTATTGGCGTCCGACCGGGGCGATTGGCGAGCTCCGATAACGAACGCGCTAGATGGAGAGGGATAGGGTAAATGCCGACGAAAATTCGTCTGCTGGCAATCGCCGATAACTGTACACCCGTTAGTCCGTGCGTATATAGGAGCCGGTGAAAATCATATTAGCCGGAGTCGACGCTCGACTTGGCCTCCGATCGACGTGGCGGGCGAGCTTTCTCGCGGGCCAAGTGAAATATTTATTCGTTTTCGCGCCGATCCGATCACCCGAGGGGTTGCGCGTATACGCGCATACGCTCGTACGGCGATAGGAGTTATGCGTGATACGTAGGTATACGTCGAACGCGAGAGACATTCTGACCTTAACCTCTATCTCTTTCTTTCTCTCCAGCGCGCTTTCTCTCTCTCTCGTTGCACATGCAATATGTCACTTTTTAGTCTTTGCTTTCAACTTTTACAGGCATGCGGTGTCTGCACGATAATACGTATGCATCGAACGAGGGACACACTGACCTCGTTATCATATTTTTTTCTCTCGTTTAGTCAGTTTCCCCGCGGTAAATATCTCCTTTGTCAGAGTTTTAGGCTCTGGGAAAAAAAATATTCTTTCATTCAAATAAACGCTTATTGCCCTTTATTATTCGTTGTGCATTTATTCGATTCAAATGGAATTCGTTTCGTCTATAATTGCGTACAAGTACCTTATTATAATACGGTTATTCGTTAAGTGTAAAAAAATATATATATATATATCCACGTGAAAATGTATTCCCTTTCTGTAAACGCTCACCCACCCTATTTGTCTGCCCCTCCGCGGTGTCTACACTCAACAAACGGATGATACAGTCATCATCCGCGTAACGGGATCGATGACTTTTTTTTATCGCCATCATACATATCAATAACGCGCGAGGCACATTGGCCGGTGCATAATGAGCGCGTTAAACGAGCGAGACGAGCGTCTTCGTTGGCATTTAATAGGTGCATCTGCGATGACTATTCATGACTCGACGATACATCGCGGTATACAAACCGTCCAGGCCGATCGGACGTTCGTTACAAAAGAATCGAAGATGAGATAATAAAGCGCGCGCCACTACTTACCGTGCGTCCGGCGCGGGGCGTGCGAGAAAGAGAGTAAAAGTAGAGAGACGAAGAGCGAAGACCGAGACCGCGTACACGAGAGATCCCGACAACTCTCAAGGCGAGTGTGTGCCTCAGGCCCCGGCATCTCGGTCCGACTTCCTGCTTCCAGAGCTTTGAACCCACCGGACTCGCTTTACCAATTAAATCACGTCGGTCTTCCTAGTCGACGACTCGCTCGTGTTCGTATCCCTGATCGAGGAGTGGATAATCTCGACGTCCGCGACGCGTGGAAAAGTCGTCCGCGACGTCCGAGGTGTCTTCAAAATGTATGTACGAGAGATAAGCCGATATACAACGAGACGCGCAGGGCCACCGCGGCTACTCGTCAGTCCCTCGGGCGCCTAGCCGAAGAGTCAGTCGCCCAGTAGTCACAGCTCGTGTGCGATCAGACGTGGAGGAAGACACGTACCTGCGCGCGTCGTACGTGCGCGAACGCCGGGGACGTTGCAATAAAGACGTTTCTACGGTTTCGTAAATTGCGAACAGCGCGCTCGCCGCGAGAAAGGCTGCGCGACGGATGAGCTGGAAGAAAGCCGGATTTTACGATTCGCAGAAACGCTGCGGCGAGTGCACGATCTCGCGATCGTACACCGGATGATCGCTCGTCGGCCGTGCCCCGCGCGCGGTTCACCGTCCGGTGATCTTGAAGAGCATCGACTCTTTTTTTCTTCGTTTCAGCGGCAGCGCGCCGCGAAGCGATCGCGCGTCCCGTGCAACAGCGCGCGGCTCTCTACGCGAAACGATCGGCAGGAATTTCCCCGTGGCGCTCACGCCCGTTCGCGATCTCACATGAGCCTGCAGCGGCCGACGGGTGGGGATGGACGACGGTGGCGGGGCGCGCGGCGAGCGCGGCCCCGAGTCACGGGACTCAGTGAAAGTGTTGAACGGAGACGGAAAATAGCGGGCTCTTCTTTCGCCCCGCATAGCGACGATGCGCAGCGCAAACAACCTCCAGTATTACGCCTCGATACCCGCGCGCCCGATGTTGGCCGGTATGTGGAAAATCGGAATGACCCTCTCGTGCGCGCCCCGCGACCGCCCGCGACGGGCATTCCGATATTGCGGCAACCGCTCGAAAATGCTTCTCTCCTCGCTCATCGATAGGCGCGCTTGTCGAAATGACGTCAGGCGGGAGAGTTCGGTCCTCCCGCGTAAGAAATATTCTTATCTTTCAATTCGATTTCTTATCCGTGCGCATATTTAATGTCATACGAAAAAAAGAAAATGTCCGAAGAAATAATTATTCGCTGAGTCATAAGCGCATTTCTCTCTGCAACGTTGTGACGTCATAGAAACGTAGGAGAGACGCAGTTATGCCGAGCAACGAGTGCGAGAGAGATAGGCTTGCAGCACGATAAAGTAGTTGGATTTAAAAATGTCGATTTTCAGCCCTGATAAACCCGTAAATGAAAAATTAAAGGTAGGTAATGGGTAAATAATTTTGTCTACATTTTTCGAATTGGCAATAAACCAAATCTGTGAGAAAACCAAATTGGCGCGTTTTGCGGATATTGCGCGCATCGACGGAGTCAAAAAAACAAAAAAGTTGCACTGAGAAAAAAAAACCTGGTCAATTTAACCAAAATCCCAGAGACCATGACTAAACCGTTTGGTGAAATATGGACTCTCTCTCTGTCTATTTGACTAAACTAACGATTTTCTGGTTAGAACAATTACATACACTGAGAGAAGCGTTTATTTGTAGTTAATAAATATATATTTGATTATAGCGAAAGAAATATTTCGTTGAGCCAAGTAAATATATGTTAGGTAATTATTAGAATGTCTCTTTTATTCAAGCAGAAACAGATTAATAGCTAATGAATATTTAATAGCTTGGCCCAAAAAAATATTTCTCTTTCGCAATAATTAAGTATACGTATATTAACTATAAATAAACTCTTTTCTCAGTGTAGACATGTTATCGGAATAACTAAATATTCGGTTCAACTTACTAGTATTTTGGTTAGAATAACTAGACTCGTTTAACCAGATGCGTTTTATCATTTCAACAAAGTTATTTTTCTCAAAGCTGCAAAGATTCGCAGAGAGGCTCGTACGAGGAAAGACAATTCTCACGCCGGGCTTCTTACGCATTTCACTCGTCAAAACGCCCGATAAAACATTGTCTCACGGGCCGAGAGCGATAAAAACAATCTCTCCCCTCGACCGAGCGATTCTCCGAGCCCCTAGGTCATGGAAAGTCTGACTGTGACTGTACGCTTCTGGAAAATCGAAGCAACTTCCCGCACCTCGGGCGAACAGGTCGATTCTATTGCGACGATCGTTTGAAAATGCTTTCCTTTTACGATACGAATAACGAAATGACGTCACGGCAGGAAGGGAACGTGATGGCACACTTCGATTGGGTCGAAAGTTGTAGTCGCGTTAACGTATCCGCGAGGAAGGAGACGCAACCGGGTCTGTATCCCAAATATGTGTATACGATCCTTCACAGTTTGTGGAACGGTACTTTACGTTCGAATATTCGTACGTCTCGGTCGAATTTTCCATGTAACTGAAAAAGGTCGGTTTTCTCGTGGTGGTGAATACACACATGAGGATCACGAGAAGAAAAAAATTGAACGTCTTTCTTTTTCCTCCACACATTCGAGACTTGGCAAAAACAAAGAAAACTTGAAGTCTCATCGAGTGGGTGTTACCGAGCATAAACACATATAGGTAGAAGGACAATCAGTGTGCATTCAACGGATCGGTCAACGGCTTTCCACTTAATAATACAAGTTCTTTGGCAGAGTTCCGAAGCGATAGTTTGGCTCCAAGTAACGATCAGTCGCCAAACGGACCATTAAAACGTCGGGTCGTCGAGCCGTTGGATGATAATTGAATTTGTTTTTCATTAGAACTTGCGTTATCCAAAAGCTGGTAACTAACAAATTTTCGAAAATCAAACCGAATTTGTCTTTACCCCACATCCATAATCCCATCAAAGATACGAATCGTATACGAATATACCTACACAAAGAAAAAATATAGGAAATTTGACTAATTCAATTAAATAATTAGGTTACAACGATTAAAAACTATTTGACGAGAACGAGCTACAGTCAATTCCAGCAAAATTAGTATTAGTTCAAGCAAGTAAATCTGCGTTTCCCCGCCCCGCGTGACCGCTAATTTAATAAGATCTACTAATATTTTGTTCTCAGTGAAACCGTGACGATATTCGCGCATGCAACTGACCCGTATAGTAGCGCAGAGCCTACCGCGGCGCACGATGCGCCCGATAGGTCGCTTCTTCGGCGGAACTCTGCGCGTAAACAAACTCCCCGAATGACATTTCGCTTCGCCTCGCGGATTGCGCATATGGGGACAAGGTACATCGCAAGGTACATACGAGATACCGACCGGAGATTTTCGCGCGAATCGCAAAGGCGCTATACCCATCCGTGCCATTTATAGTTAGAAGTAACTACGCGTACATACACGTGTACATACGCACGTACGAAGCGAGCAACGACGGCGACACCGGAATATTACTCAATGAACGATTCCTTCGTGACACGAGGTGCGCGATTCACGCTCCCTCCCCTCGCGCAAGCACCCACGTACGGCGGCAAGCCTCGTCCATATCCGTTAACCGATATCGAACAGTCGCGCGTGTGCACTGGTCGTCAAGCATAATCGATGTGCAAAGCCGAGTTTCATGGATTGGGCCCATACCGCGTCCATACAGATACAGACAGCGTCGCGCCTCTACCCTCCTTCGTACGAACGAAGCGCGATGTAATTACGCTGTCGCTTTAGCATCGGCCTCACGTCCGATCGAAATCGGTTCAAGGTTTCGACGATCCGGCGATGCGCTCATCGCGACGCGCGAAAAAGCGCGCGAGCCGATTCCGAAAGCGGAAGGTAAGACTCTCGTTGAATCATACCACGTGACCGCGCTTCGCCGATGTTTTATTTCGAGGGGGGCGATCGACGGTGACGCCGCTGATTTCGCCGCGGTGATCGAAACGCGATCGATTCGTTGGGACGCCAACAAAGAACATTCCGACGGGCTCAAAAGGTTCCAACGCTACGTGCGTGCACCGCCGCGCCGCGCGGCGACTCTACGGGGCAACGAGACGCGCCGGTCGGGAAAGTTTTGTCGTGGGATCGTCGGGAAGCGCGGGTTTCGATGACGGTGCTCGCCGGTCAATAGATTCGCCGCGGGGTCGCGTTCTATACGTATACATATATATAGTCAAGGACTGCGACAGCCGCAGAGTTCGAGCACGCGAGTGCCGCAAGGACATTTGTTTTTAATCGTTGGAATCCTTGTTTTCCCGAAATCCCAGCGTGAAAACTCGATCGAACCGCGCGGGGGGATCAAAAGTTGCAACGTTTCTTCGAAACTTCAATACTTTCATGACTAACCAGACCGTCGTAACGTCAAGTTTGGAAACTTGACATTTCGATTCTTCTATCAGTTTTTACTAATTGAGAGGAAAAATTGTGGTCGCCTGAAGGTATCGCGTTCGGCGCATGGTTCTTATGGAAAGTGAAGAATTAGAAAATTTTTTAGCCTCTCCCACTTTTCAAAAAATGAACTTTTCTCGGTTCTATTATAGTACGTTATATCAGCTACCTGCATCACATTGTACCGTCGAGAAAAGTAGGTAAAAGTTGCACAGTTTCCTCAAAATTTTAATATTTTTACATATCATCGAACCGTCGTCACGTTAAATTTGGAAAATGGACATTTCGGCTCTTGCACCAGTTTGCACCAGTCGAGAGGAAGCATTTTGATTCTCCGAAGGTATCGCCTACGACGCACGGCTCTTACGGAAAATGAAAAATTAGGAAAATGTTTGCCAATTCCCCCCGCTCTTCGAAAAGTGAACTTTTCTCGGCTGTGTTACGCCGTGTACTAGCCACCCGCATCATCGTACCGCTGAGAAAAGTACCTAGTAACAGGCGTACATGTGTGCACCCGCGCGGACCTCCACGACCTTCGTTACCCATCGACGCGACCGTTCCCCGGGTGCATCGGTAGCACCATCTGTTGCGACGACGCTGTATCTCTGGGAGGCGGTAACGGGTTGGGGTAAAGGAAGAGAGGAGAAAAGGCGTGCGCGCGCAGAAACGGGTGCAAAAGATAGCGGGAATGACCCGCTTTCCGCGTTCAAACATCCTTGTTTCGTAATATCTGCTCCGGCGTTGGTCGGCCGGTCTAGCCTCGATGCCGCGGTGCATCTGCATCGCCGAGGCTCTTGCACAACGAGCATCGGAGAGACTGAGGGACTCGCGCGGTAAAGAAGGAAGGGAGGAGGACGGGGAAACCGAGAATTGTCCCCCTCCAAGAATCTAATTCGAATTCGATTCGATTCACCGGCTCTCCGGTCGCCGCAGCAATTTCTCGCTCGTGCAAACGGTCGTTCCACTTCCTGCAATTTGTAATTTAACCTAGCCTCGTCGGATCTCGGAATGGCATCGCTCGTTATCGCACGTGCAGCTCGCGAGGACGAGAGGGATGTAACGCTCGTATCGGGGCTCCGAGCGCTTGCACTGTCCCACGACTGCGGTTGTGGGAGAATCCGCTGCTGCGCGGTTTTTGGGTAAAATGTGATCGGCGCGTACGCGGACGGAACGCGTAAGACGATAATTATTATTCGCGCGCACCATATACACGTAGGCGTATGAGTAGCTATACGTTCGCTTTCTCCGAATCGTATTACCTACGAGCACATGACTCGTGCGGTCTATCACGACCGCAGGAAACGAGAATGTAGCGAAGGATTTTTACGCGATTTGTGTATGGTCGAATCTCGGATTTTGCGTTTATCGTCAACGAATGATAACCACAAAGAGGAAAATAATTAGTCGGATCTGCTATTAATTATGGAGAAAGGCAGTAACTGCTAACCCCGAAAAACTTGCGGAAAATCAACCGTAACTTTGATTCCTTTAGCCGAAGTGTTTCCAAGACAGATTACCAATGAAACCTAGCTTTAACATTAAAAAAGGGTACAAAATTTGGGTACAAAATGAATCAAGATATTCAATGATATAAAAAAACGCATCTTGGTTTGTTTTGCTAATTACTGCCTTTCTCCATAATTGGGCAGTATAGCACGAGTGTACATTTCTTCTTTTAGCTGAACATGCCCTGAAAGTATTGCCAGTGTGCACTGATGTTACACTTTTTTACCCAGTTGAAAACGCTATTAAAAACTTTGAACCTATATCGATAATATCACTTTTTCGTACATCCGTTCTGCCCACGACGATGGAACGCGGCGGCGCGTGATTTCCCACCACCGCATCCTCTACGGACGAGCCTCTCTACGCAAAGCGGATACGACCCATCGTCTCGGGACGCGTCGGACAACAAAGAATCGATTAAATACGAAGACTGACGTAACTGGACGACGGGGAAAGATGCCCTTAGGGCGAAGATATTTTCATTTACGGCTTCCACGTTTCCATTCACGGTCGGACGTACATGGACGTTCTCCGTACCGGGTATTCCTGTCGGCCGATCGTTGATGATAATGAGTTCTGTGTAGCTGAACTTTAACGCCACAACCACGTCGCGCTCGTGAAGGAAGACACGTATACGAACCGGACCGGACGTACATTTAAGAAAATGATTGTGAATTAATGACACTTTTACTAAATAAACATCTTGTAATTTTACAAATGTCGCGTAGTAAAATGAATTTAAATGTATTCTCGTTGTAATTTTACGAAGGAGTTTTGAAATGTATAACTGTTTCTTAAATTTACTAAACCCGTATCGTATTCGTCAATTTACTACATATTGTTGGGAATTTGCTTAACTCTATATGAAATTTACTATATACACGTAGCGAAATAAATGTCATATACATACATTCCCGTAAAATTGCAACTTCGGCGCAGAAAAGAAAATTACGAAGTATAATTTGTAATTTTACAAAAAAAAAAAGCATGTACCATATGAAATTAAATTAAACTCGCTAAGAAAGAAACTCCTTTCATTTTATTGCCTCATTATTTATCAACTTTTGACCTACATTGATATAAGACTTTGTTATATATCGCAATAGATAGAAATGTAATCTTGAAAAAAGTATTATATGAATATATGAACCAAAAGCTCATAGATAATGAGATAATCCCGATTGAAGTTTTTTTCCTGGCGAGTAAGTCTACCCTTATATGGTATTTATCACGAGTTGATTAAACGCAAGCGTGCTCGGTATATCGCGCGCGCTTGTTATGTACTTCCCGAAGAAAGGAGCGTTTCGATCGTTCTTCATCGACTCGAAGAAAAAAATCGTCTCCCGCGAATCCCCTTCGGGCGCCGCGCGATACGCGTTGCGCGACGAAACGAAATCCATATAGGCACATGCACATAAAACTCCTGCCCTATCGGCGCCTAGAGTTGGGTCACGGCCTCACGTTGTGTGTACGTAAAAATTTCATGCGGGCGACACTTAGAAGACGCTTAGTACCGCGATGCGTCTGACGTAACCAACTGTACACCTACATCCGTGTGGGCGACGACGAGGATTTCAACACAGAGCGGCGGAGCATGTGACAATCCGGCCGCTTCTCTGCGGACGAATCGGCCCGCCGATCGCCGCTTGTGAATAATATCGAAGTCCTTGGCGAGGAGCGTTATCACAATATCCGTACACGCGCGGATCCGACGCGTAAACTATTATAATCCAGTAATTAATGATTCGTTAATTCTAGGGAGTGCTAAAAATTTTTTGCAAAGTTGTATTTTATAATCAAAGACATATTCATTAACAAAACTAAAACCGCGTGTAAAAATTTGGAGGTTTCCTTTATCGGAAAAGCCATGATTCATCTGCGAAACATTCTTTATCTGAAAACGAGAGAATAGATCTAAAATGTAGGCCAAAACACGGCGGCTTCCCCATAGCACTATATATAGTGAATCCAACTAGATCGGAGAATCCTTGAAAAAAAAAAAACCTCGTCGAACGCGCGCGCGTTAACTCGTCAACGTGTCGAATTGAAAATTGACGCAGAGACGACCGCGTCGACCAGGATTTGATCCGTGACCCGGGAAGCGGCGATTCCATTGAATTTCTCGCCGCGGTCCACGGTGATCCCGGCGGCTGCGAGGTGCTCCAATTGCGCGCGACCCCGTCAGAGTCGCGAGCCACTAGGAAGCTGAGCGGTGAGCGCGCGCTACGGGTTTCCAGCGAATCCTTGATTCGACCATCTCCGGCAGACTCAGCGCCTCGTGACTGTGCCGTCACTATCCTCCAGGGATCTGCCGCTTGTTTATCGACCCGAGAAGAGAGCCGCAAATTACGTCGGTGTCGTAACGAGGCTCACGTGCCGCAGTGCGCCTCCCGTAGCGGTTCTAAAACCCGGGAATCCATTAATATGTACGGCGAAACTCGTAGAACGGGCTGAATTCCGTCGTGCGGTTGATGCGAGTGCGTCTCCTCTTTTTTTTTTTTTTGCTGGAAGGAGTCAACAGTCCACTCGAGATGTCATCACCGATGCGAACCGCGCGCGGCTGATGATTTTAGTCCGCGATTTAGTCGTTCCTTTCCTCCTATCACCGCTTGAGAATGCTCTGAACCGAGGATTTTGCATTGAAAAAAAAAATTATGTTTCAAAATGTGGTAATCAATCCCAGAAAGTACGGGTAAACAATCTAGCGACAGGGCAGTTATGAATTCGGCTAAATACTCTACTATGTATAACGTATACAATATTTACGCACTGAAATAAAATTGCTTCATTTTCAACTACGGTGGAGTTGAATACGACGTACCATATGGTATGGTCGGTTCAATACCATAAGACTAAGGACGAATACATACACTCTCTCTGTAAACAAATTTTATTCTGTATAATATAATTATATATTATAAGGCTTTAATTCAATACGTGATTATGAAAATTAATATACTCCAGTATATCAAATTTATAAGGGAAATTTTATAAGGAAACATATTAATTTTCATAATCACGTGTTGGGAAGAAGTTTTATAGAAAAGTACAGTAAAAATACACATTTTTTACATTTTATAGTTTAGGCAGCAAATTTGAATTCGAAACAAGTGAATATCTATAATAACTGAAACAATTACGCCGCGAAGTTCGCTGCCTTCAACCTCACCGTAGTTGAGTGAAGCAATTTTTTCCTTTGGGATTACCTCAAGTCCAAAGTGTTTAAAGAAAACCTTCGTAGAACCAGAGAAGATTTGAAAAAGCGAATTCGGCGAGTAATAAACAACATTCCGTTGGAGATGTTACGCAACGTCATGAACGGATTCACTCTCAGGCTTCGACAATGCGTGGAAAAACAAGGACGTCATCTGTCTGACACCGTCTCCAAAATATGATTATTTTTCATGTAAAGTAAACTTCCGCTAATGTAGACCTGATTTATGCTACGATAAAACAGCTTTTTTTTTAATCTCTATTTTTTGCGATTTTTTAAATCGTGCCGTTTCACTGCCTCACCCTGTATTTAACCGAATTCATAATTGCACTATCACTGGATTTATTTACGCAGACTTTCTGCTATTGATCGATACGTTTTGAAACGTCATTTTTTCTCAGTGTACTTCCACGTATGCGTACGTACCTCCGATGACGTCATCGTGGCGGGGAATCGTTCGCGGGCGTCGCGGATGCCAATGTAAATTCTACTAATGGAATACCCGCGGACAGTCGGCCGCGTTGAATTCGATATTTGAAGACATTGTGTGGCGCGATAAAAGGGAGCGTTCGCACTTGAGCTCGATGTATTTATCGGGATTGCGCTTCGAGAGCAAATACGCCTTCTCTTATTCAAACGAGCCATTGTTTCTCTCGTCACCTCGCGACTGCGAACGAATTGAATTTATCCAGGAGTGGAATTAATAATTGACGGATCTCTCTCGTCGATCGGCTCTTATCTTGGCGCGAGGTGCCGCGCTCGTGATTCGGATCCGGTTGCGCGCGCTTCGCGCCTGACACATCGCGTGTCATGTGAGCGAGTCTGAACGGTATAACGATACCTTGCTTTGAAAACCTCGTAAGTTCAATTTTTCAAAAATTGAACTTACGAGGTTCTCAAAGTAAGATATCGATAAATGGCTTTAAATAAAGTTGAACATCGCTGTCCGTTGATTCGAGTTAATTAATGTACTTACCGTTAGTGTTTAAAGAGCTATCTATAGATTAGAAAAGCGATATAATTAAAAATGGGAGAAATTCATACGATATTACCCTACATTATAATTTTAATCGGCGTGTGAAAGGAGGAAAGTGGAATGGAGTGGGCATTCGCGCGACGGCCCTTGGCGAGCGTTTGACCGCCTACCGTGACTTCAGCCAAGGGCCAACTCTCACAAGCCCTTTTCTCGTTTTTACTTTCTCCTAAGAGTAAATGTAGACAGCGACCGCGACGTGAAGCGAACGAAATGCGTAATGCTTCCTTGGGCTGGGCTGAAAACTCGGAAACTACTTCAAATATTTGCACCCCGAATCAAGCCAAAGTAGACTTCCTTTGCTAATCAACGTTAAACCAATCTTTCCGAAAAAAATAATAGTCATATTTTTAAATTCAATCTGTAATCTATACTACACATATTCAATATTATCCTACGAAAAAAAAAAATGTCCGAACAAATAATTACTTACTGAGGAGTCATGAGCGCGTTTCTCTCTGCGACATTGAGACGTCATCGAAACGCTAGAAAGGCGCACTCTTATGCCGAGCAATAAATATGAGAGAAGTAGGTCTACAGCGCGACGACGTAGCTGCATCTCAAAATGTCTTTTTCCAGCTTAAATCAGGTCGAAAGTAAAAGCGTAAAAATGAAAAAATACGTGATTGATAATGTTGGCCAAATTTTTCGAAAGTACGACAAAAAAAAAAGTTGTTAGGAAAACTGAATTCACCCCTATTTCTCTGAGGCAGACGAATTGCTCCTTTTTCGCAGGGCAAAACATTCAGAAGCCATCCAAAATATTTGCACAGAGTCGAGCGACAGCCGATTTCGTTTCTAGATCAACGTTCGTTCATCCCCCTTTCTCCGAGCTAAGTAGACGCAACGCGACCAGAGCGACGAAAGAGACGAACACGCATTTCTCTCCGGCGGTGAACGATATTCGCCGGATATTGAGGTACACGCGCGCGATTCGTACACAACGACGAGTAATAAATCAAGGTTCTCTCTGACGCGACACGAAAATATCCGTATCTGACCTTTCTAATCCTCGTGCGCGTCGGCAAGACGCGTATCGCGTTCGATCACCTCGATCGTCAACTCGCACGACGATCCAAATCGATGAGAACCTCCGTATATACGAAGCGAAATACGGAATAAACCGCGAGTTACGGTATAGGGTTTCTCGATTCTCGGTGCGATGTTGGATAAGGCATTGTCTTCATAATCGACTACGCGCGAAGAAAGTTACGGTAGGTTATTAAGTGCGGCCTGTGTTGCGCAATCGCGGCCGGGGGAATTCGTCTAGTTCCTCTATCGGCGAGCGTCTAGCTGGACAAAAGCGCTTTCGATCACGAAGCGAACCTTTTTTTCTCCCTCGATACGGAAACGAACGAGTCGCTTTTTACGCGAAAATCCTTGAATTTAGGACGTGGCGAAACAAGGGGACACGTTTCGGGGCGATTTGACTTTTTTCGAATTATCCCGCGGACGATACGATTGAAACGAGTGTATTATTATGTAGTCTCTGGTGTAATACCGTTAAATTACCAGCACATGAAGGAGATTGCAACGAGAGAGAAAATTCCGACGACTGTGTTTTCGAGAACATTTCGTTATTTTGAAAAAAAAATGAAGTAGGTATTCGTGTTTTTCGACTAAACGTGTTGTGAAAGTAAACTGCACTGAGAGAAAAAAGAAATAGTATATTCTATTAAATCTGCGTTTATGGATGGGGGAATGCAGAATTAGTTGCTTCGACTAATAAATTTGATTATGACGATTAACGGCTATTTCAAGGAAACAGGCTGTAGTGGCCATTAGAATCAATTCGGTTTTTAAGTAATTTTCTTTTAACGCATATTCGAAAAATGTGAACATAATTATTTACCTACCTGTATTTTTTCATTTCCCATTTTCGTCCTTATTTAAGCTGGAAAACGACATTTGAAAATGCAGCTACGTCATCGTGCTGTGAGTCCATCTCTCTCGCACTCGCAATTTAGCACAAGTGCGTCTCTCTGGATTTTCGATGACGTCACGATGTTGCAGAGAGAAACGCATTTGTAACTCTGCGAATAATTATTTTTTTCGGTATTTTCTTTTTCGTGTAATATTAAACGTGTACGCAGATTACAAATTGAATTTAAAAATATGAACATTTTTTTATTTAAAGACCGAATTATCAGTCCAAATAACTAAATCGGTATTCCCATACCCGTATCCGCCGATTTAGACAAATTTACTACATTTTTTCTCTGAGACTACGTGTAACGCTTAGGAAGATTAGCGCCAACTTCTCGTACTCTTTTTGTTCAGCGCGCGCTGCAATTACGTTAATTTACATCATACACACTTTCGTGTTGCAGGAGAGATCTCCGTTTTAAAAGGCTAACGCGACGTCCCGCGTCGGGGGGTGCGTTCGGCCGAGAAAGATGAGTTTCCCCGCGGAGAAACCGGCACGGCATCGGCTCGGATTAACCGCGAGAGGTATAATAATTCGAGGGGCACGTAGAACCGCGGGTAAAAAGTGGCCGGTCGTGCGCGATGTAACCCGGCGATTCTACTTTAATCGATCACAGATTACGTCGGTCTATATACATACCTACTCTCCGCACCGTCATAAGTGCTCCGTACTTTTTTCGTGATCCGGTCACGCATCGCGCATTGCGGAACCGCGTGTCGATCGATCGTGCGGCGGGACATGAAGGCGCTTTCATCGTTTATCTCTCGAATCACGAAAACTAAACTCGAACTTTCTTTTTACGCGACGCTTCTCGGCGGCCACGAGCGCGGCGCGCGCGACCCGAGGGAACGACTTTCGACGTTCTCGCGCGAAATCGCACAAAGATATTCCGGACAACACAATCCAAACAGTCATCTTGGAGTCATCGGTAGGCAGTCTAATGTCTCGCTTTTCGCTGACTTAATCTGTATGTTATCGAAAAGATGACCGTTGGATAACTCGAAACTTAAGTTGTCAAAAAATGAGACATCAGACTGCCGACGGATGACTAAAAAACAGTTCTCCGGCTTGTGTTGTCTGGGTACTCGCTCCAACCGAAGATATATCAAGGCGCATTAGCGTGCGTATTATTACCGACGTCGCTCTAAACCCAAAAAGTGCACGAAAACAATCGTCCTGCGATTAGGACGGGGTAAAAAGTCGCGTTGTTGTAATAATACGAGGCGATTATATCAAATTCCGGTTTTTCATAATAATTGCCTGTTTACTGCCAGACGCGAGCGCCTGCGGACAAAGGATTCGGGGGGAAATCATTATCTCACGCTGCTCCGCTTTGAAACATAAGACGGATGACGAGGGAGATCGATTGCCAATTATCAGCGCGATTCTTAAACGCTTTTAGGCAACGATTTCGTTGCAAAACGACGATTACCGCAATATTCGTACGCCCCGAGAAGCCGAGCGTGACGTCGAGCAATAGCGCCGATTCAACGAGCGTCGATGTATCGCTTCTCGAACAGAGCGATTCGATAGTCGCAGCGAGAATCGAACGTCTCGTCGGTCGAACGAACCGCCATGGCAGCGGCCGTGCACGGTTTTTGGGAGTGAATTTTCATCACAAAGAATACGTAATCGAGCGCGACGCACGAATAGCGGGAGTACAGGATGAATTTCGTCGGCAGACAGTGCGTAAAAATCTTTAAGAATGAGATCTTGAGGTTGAATCAAAGCCATGTCTGCGCACTCGGAAGAACGTTTTCATTCAAGAGCGCTTACTCTTTGGAAAACTTGTATCCTAAGAGTAATCTGAAATTGTATACTCCGACGTTTGTAAGTGGGAATCAGATTTTTTATAAATTTTCTCTAAGACACCTAGCTTTGCAGCGTCGTATATTTGTACAGTTGTATAAAGAAATAGTTAAACATAACCTCACAAAATATTACGAATAGCGAGTAGGGCTTCGCACGAGCCTGAATTTACAGGTAAAACCGATTTATCTGTACCCTGTAATGTCTGGTTTATGATTAAGTCCTAATCCTAACTCAGCCCCAGACTTATTCTTACGGTTGATAGTTTCAATACCGGTTTCGCATCTACCTCAAGTTTTTTGCAAGCTTTCCTCGAAGCCTGTGCGTTTCTTCATTTTATCGCATTACAGTTAAAAATTAGGAATTTTTCAGGATCAAGTTAAGACCGGTACTGACAGCTAATCACGAGCGAGTTGCATTGAAATAGGAAAGTTAGGACCTAACCATAAAAAATCTATCATTTTCTCAGGTTCCCGAGGACCCTAATAAAAAGTTCAACGGATTTATACCCATCGAACAGCTGGACTTAACGTTCAGTCGCAGCAGCGGTCCCGGTGGACAAAACGTCAATAGGGTTGATACCAAAGTGGATTTGAGGTTTCACGTGATGAACGCCAAGTGGTTGGACGAAGATATCAAAGAAAAACTAGTGGAGCAAGTACGTCGCTCCTTATCACCTTTGTTCTTATCTCCGTCCGAGAATTAAACGTCGAATCTTATATTTTCACTTTCAGAATAAAACTAAGATAAACAAGGAAGGCTATTTAATAATCAGATCAGACCTGACGAGGTCGCAACAAATCAACGTCGCCGACGCCCTCGAGAGACTGAGAACTCTGATAAGAAAAACTCTGGTGATCAAAGCTGAACCTTCACGCGGGACGAGAGAGGAAAGACGAAAGCGCCACTGGAAAGCCATCAGACAGAGACTCTTCACGAAGAGAGAACGATCCCAGCTCAAAAACGAAAGACGGGGGGGAGACATTGACTTTTGATCTAATATAGTTGTCGTAACGTCGGGCTAGTATAAAATGAAGTTGTACTGATAAATAAGAAACTTCGAAATGGATCCTCATTTTCAGAAATGCAAACAGTTTCAATAAAGCCAGTCGAATGACACGTAATTGGGAATTCAAATGAACTTAGAAAAATTGTACGTCAGTCTGTAATGGTTTTGTATAAACTTTGTAAGAGAAAGATTCTTTCTCATCGCAAATTTCACGAAATCTGCCTAAATATACATGTCGATTGTTACTTTGTGTTTTCTATTCCCTCCTACAATTCTCTATTTTTCAATTAACGGTTTATTTTTTATATTTTGCCTCAATTATATTAAAGCCGGTAAATTATATTAATACTTTGCAACAAAAAAATGTTCCCCCTTATTGCAAATTTCACGTAATCTGCCTAAATAGAGATTTTGATCGTTACTTAGTACTTTTTACCCATTCCTGCATTCTCTACTTTTCTTTTTACGTTTTATTTTTTGTAATTTGCCTTAATTATATCAACTCCGAGTCTCACCTCGAATTTCACGAGGAAAATCTGCTTATCAAATTTCGATCAAAAGCGCAATTCAATAGTCGAGGGAATCGTCAATTGTAACGTCGCAATGAGGCCGAACAGAACGTGACGCTTGTTATCAATGTAATCCCCTCCACGCACCGCGCCACGTTACCCCGGCAACCTATCCTTACGGAGCGTAAACACATAGAATCCCGCAAAGGCGTCAGTCATCGCGGTTGATTCGGCGTGTCACGGAATCGATTCGCGTGAATATGTCATTTCGAGATCTCAGAAGTACGCGAATCACGCTACAGCGCGCCCGTGTACGAAAAAGTGCGAAATCCTCAACTCGCCGTACCTTTCAACTTTTAGACTTCACAGAGATGATGAGGATGCTAGGATATCCCAGGCTGATCTCCCTCTCGAACTTCCGCGTGCCGAACTTCCCCCTGGTCGCGGAGATCCTCACTTGGCTCGTCAAGAGATTCGATCCGGACGCCGATGCGCCTACCGAGCACAACACGGAAACGGAGCGCGTTATGTTGATACGCGGCATCGCCGAATTCATGGTAACGCGATCGGGGGAAAACTTTTCACGGGAGTCCATCGATGGTTTCCGAAAAATCTACACTCTTTTCTTCGGTCGCGAAACACCACGAAACACGTGCAACTCATCGCGTCCGCGGCATTTTCGGAGTGAGACGACCGACGCGCTCGCTTTTCGCAGGCGGTAAAGGCGAGCGTGAAGCTCAACACGAAGAAACTGTACCAAGCGGACGGCTACGCGGTGCAGGAACTACTGAAGCTAACGACGCTGCTGTACGACGCGCAGAACAGAACGACGGAAAAGGACATCTTACTCGGGGACAGCCAAAACGTATCGAGTTTCGACGTTTCGGACAAGATCAACGAGCTCAAATCGACGAGGCAGCTCGCCAGCCAGCTCACCGTAACTGGCGCGACGCTCTTCGATTTGCTCGGTCGAGAGGTCGATCTCCGGGAAATTCGAAATTCGAAAGTCTCGCGCCAGTTCGATACGTCGGAGATCGAGTTGGCATTGAAAGACGTTTTGGAGAGCGTTAGAAGAGAGATCGACGAGACGAGGAAACAAATAGATAACGTCAAGGTATTATTACTATCGGATCGCGCGTAATTCGCTCAAGAAGTGAGATGGCCCCTGTTTGCCGTGAAGCGCAATGATAGCCAGGGGCCGAAATCAACATTTTTCACATCCTCTCCCTCTCTTTCTCTTCTTTTTTATTCTCTTTGCCAAGGATACAGAACAAAATCTCGACGCGAGAATAGAGAGACGTCGAACGGAGCTCGACCGCAATCAAAAGAGATTGCAAACCCTGCGGAAGGTCCGCCCGGCGTTCATGGAAGAATTCGAGAAGCTCGAGGTCGAGCTCAGAGCGCTCTACGACGACTACCTGCAAAAATTTCGTTACCTGTCGTACCTGGAGCACCTGCAGGAGGACTCGGCGAAGGCGGAGCAGGAGAGGTTCGAGAGAAGGTTCGTCGACGAGTTCATTTCGCCTCGTTTGCCGAATCCGTCGTACCGAAACGCTGCGATTCCCGCAGGCAAGCCGCAACGAAGAAGCAGCTGGAGCAGATGAGGGCGGAGGACGTGAGCTTCGAGAGCCTGATGGAAGGGAACGACTCTATATTCGCCACGAATCTTCACGAGCCCCTCGGTCTCACCGAGGTGGAGAAGCAGTCGCTGGAGAAGCCCGCGCAAGGCGTTCGCACGAAGAGCGGTAAGCGCGCGAGAGATTCGCCGTTTCCTTGTTTCCCACGCGACACGCTGCGTATAATATATTTGAATTATACGTATACGTATATGATTACGAAAAATGTACGTATTACTTACGCATAGTTTTCACTTCAATACTTGTAGAAAAGTTTCGAACGTATCCCTGCTAAAAGTATCCGATAGAAAATCATGGGAAATTGCAGGAAAGATTGAAAAATACCATAGAGTGAGAAGTTTTATCGTTTCTTATAATTTTCACATTGAATATCATAAAAAATAACATTATTCTTTATAATATTGGTATTTAATATGAAAATTATCAGAAACTATTGATTTCACGCTCTATTGTATTTTTGAATTACTTTTGCTACATTCCATCGTTTTCTATCGGAAATTCTTAAGAGAGATATTATACGTATAATGTACATACATATATTTCACGTATACAGATGATAAACATATAGTATACCTATGTTAGCCGGTCATTTAGCTCCAATTTTCCACACTAATTCAACGTATAATAACGTACATCGTACGCAAGTGTGTCGTGCGGGCTCCGCCAAGGACGCTTCCGTCCACGAATTCGCGCTTCCTTTCAGAGCTCGGCAGAGCGTCGCGTGTGCAGACGCAGCAGCGTCGCGTCTACGGCAGCATGTCCGGCCGTCAGCGGGGGACGATTCGGGAATCGAACGACAGCGGCGGCTCGCTGGACAGCGACAGCGACCTGTTCATAGACGGTGACCTGGACGACGACGACGAGGAGGACGACGACGACGACGACGAGGACGATCTGCTGAACCGCGTCCGTCGCCCGGACGTCGGCGGATTCGATCTGAAGAACGGGCAGGAGAAGCGAGCCGTCAGCAAGATCGATCACTCCGACGAGGACTTTTGAAGCTTTAATCGAAACTGACCAAGGGTTCAAACCACCCGCAAAAACTGTCATTTCAACATCTCGTTTTATTAGCGACTCGTCCAGCCGGCCTTATACGCCGTTGTCAAACGATATGTTGTCGATGCGGGCCGGCCGTGCGCGCTCCCCGCGTACGTTCAGTTCGTACGCGCTTGCGCGGTTATGTATGCACATACCTATATACGTAAACAAGTGCGCGTAAGAAATCGATTCTCGTTGTTAAACAAATAGAAACAGTTTATTCGTAATGTTACGCTACTCGCGAATTTCTTAGACGATTAAAAAGTACGTATCACACGACAAGTGTCCTCGCACGCGCCAGGTGTGCTCGTTGCGATGGTGTCGAGTTACCGCGAAGGAGAAACAAATTACCTGGCGATCCGTGATTTATATTTACAGCGGACGACACTCCACGGGCGCGCGCGCGCGGGTAAAACTCCAGGGATTCTCGTGGTGCCGGCGCGAGTTTCCGACTCGCACGTCGCGACGACTGGCGGTCGATTCTCACTTTTCTCCCGTCCTTCGCGTTCAGGCAAATCGATCGGCTTCGTCCCGCGGAGAAACGGCGAGTCGGCGTGACGTCCAAATGACATCCCGCGCGACGTCCTCCCGAAGTCATTTGGACGTCACTCCGGTTTACCATTTCTCCTCGGGATATACGCGTTCGCTCCGGCGTGGACGACAAAGCCGACGGCTCTCCGGCGTGGGAACGCGCGTTCCTATATGCGTTGCTATATCAGTGCGCTAACTATGCACCTGGAAACGGGGAAATTCTACGGATATGCGCAAGGATCTGCTCGCGATTCGTAGCACGGATCGGGCTAACCGTGAAACGGGAGGGGGGATACGGAGAGAGGCGCGTTCCGCTCCTCCTCCTCCGTTAATAATTCGTCGTCGGTTCGCTTAGACCGCGATTTTTCTGTTAGGCTGACGCGGAAACGGGAGTCGATAAAATCCTATCGCTTAGGCCTAATGAATTCACCGCTTGCGAGTAAAAATACGTATATCTCGTCGAGAACGCGTACGCGTGCGTCGGGAAAGAAAGCGACGACGAGCGAGCACCGCAGAGACGGTGCGAAGAGCAAACGCAATCGCTTCGAGGCCCTGTACGATTCTCCCCTTCCTCCCGGGCGGGGAGAGATGCTTTCTCGTAGAAAAATATGTCTGATCCACAGTACAGTCAACGGCGCGGGCTCAGCTTCTTCGTTTCGTTTCGCAGCAGTCCTCGATCGTCGACTGCGTGCGCGCGCGCCTTCGTATCCCACCTCGGAAGCGGCTCGTCGCAAAAACAAGAATTTGCAATTCGAAGCTCGGGGGGACAGAGAAACATTCGACTCTTCTCCTGGACGACAACGCTGCTCGCGTCCCCGCACCGGCCCGATCTCATCGGATTCGACGGTCGTCCGAGAGACTTTCGTCGTCCCGTCGTAAAACTGCAGCCGATGCGTTTCGCGATCCGATTCGTCGCTCGCGCCTTCCGCGAGAGCGCGACGATCGACGCGACGACGATCACGCGCCGTTGTAGCTGTAAAAGTAGGTCCTGCCGACTCTCGGAGTCGCGGTGCGGTTGCCGAGCTCGTCGCGCGGGAGGTCGCCGATCCTCTGCTACCTGGCCGACCTCGCGATCGGGCTGGTCTCGATCCGCGGCGCCGCCGGGATCGGCTCGAGCTCCGGCAGCGGGCACTTGGCGCCCAGCTCCGTCCACCTCCTGCCCACGCTCCTCGCGAGCCTCTCTCTGTACTTGTAGGCCGTCCGGTCGACGAGGGACGGCGTCTTGACGCAGTCGTCGCCGCCGAACTCGCAGACGCGATAGTGATGCAGTATCGCGGCGTCGGACGGGACGTTGAGCGTCCTGTGACCGGGTATGAACTCCCAGACGAAGTGGTTGCCCGCCTCCACGACGTCTTCCGGCCGGCAGACGTACTTCGAGCGCTGCTTGTGCGGATGCAGCTTCGTCCGGCGCCTCGTCTTCCTCAGCGTGACGAGGCCGGCTTCGGCCGCGGTGAGACTCGTCGCCACGCTCGGATCGTCGGCCCATTGCAAGTAGAAGAAGGCGTTTTGAAAGGAGTACGCGCCGGTGACCCTCGGGCTGACGCGATTGCCCATCCAGCTGTGAAGACGAATGAGCGGTTTATCGAAACGCGCAGACGAGTCGGTTGACTATTTCTGCGTCGAATATTATATGAGTCTAAAATAACTTGGCCAGGAAAGAAATTCGAATCACTGTTATCTCATTATAAATGAACTTTTGGCCTGCATCGATACAAAACTTTGTTGTGGATGGAAATGTAATATTTAAAAAAGTATCATGCAAATATGAGCGAAAAACTCATAGATTGTGAGATAATAGCGATTGGAGTTTTTTTCCTGGCGAGTAAATTTAGCCTCGTATAATCGTATGTAATCGCATCACTGTAATCTCATTAGCTATAAGCTTTTGGCTCATATATTTGTAAAATACTTTTTTTTTAATTATTATCTACAGTGAAGTCTCATACTATATCGATATAGGCCAAAAGTTCGCACATCAAGAAAACAGTATGTTCATAGTTAATAGATGTAATTTCAAATACGGCGAAATAAATATTTCGTTCGGATGAAAAAATATATGTTAATTACAAAAATCTTTAATTCATTAAAATAGTCACCTCAGAGGATCAAATTGTGCCAAAAATAAATGTCGTAACAGTTATCAAATATTTACTTGATCCGACAAAATGTTTATTTCGCCATGCTCAAACGAACATTTACTAACTACAAATAAACTGTTTTCTCGGCGCAAATAATGAGATAATAGCGACTGGAGTTTCCTTCCTGGCGGGTAAGTTCAGCCTTACACATATCGTCGGTCTTGTCACGTAAGAGCGTATCTCAGAAAATTTGAAAATTGAGTTAAGACCGCCAATAGGTGGCTCTCTCTCTCTTGAGCCTTATATTTTTATCTCACGACCCGGTGTACCTCAACATTTTATACTTTTGCTCCCCATATATATTTTTCGTCGTATCTCTAAATAATCAAAATTTAAATCTCACGTATAGTAGGCCTAACTTCGGATAGGCCCATACGTGTGATTTAATAGGCATTCAATCGCATAATTTTATACATGAAAAAATCACCAAGCCATAAAAATAATTGCAGGGCTTATTCACAATGAAAAATCGTAAAATATTTAACCTTCCGGGACTGGCGCACAATTTTTGTGATCCATGACTGGCTGCGGACTGTGACTCCGCACACTAGATTTAGAGCAAATGCAGATTCGTTTGCAATTATAATTATTTATTGATAATGAAACATTAAAAATAAATAAACAACACTTGTCCCGCATGTGGCAACGTTATTTTTAATTTCTAAATTTCGACAGAAAGTTCATAATCATCTCCGGACACTCCAGACAGCAATATTAAATCAAATAAGGTTGCAAACAAGAAAATTTGTCTGCCGTGTTGGCGCCTCCATTTTAAATTTGCCACAAGACTCATAAAAAAAGGTCTACATTACACAATAAAACAAAAACTGTGTTACTTACCCTCAAAAATGTTTAAAACACAAATATTAATACACAGGTCAAAAATGGGATTGACTACTGGCTGCGGACTCTCGCTCCGCGTTCGTTTGTTACACTAAAGCAAAAATAACCTCCCGCTTCGAACTCTCAGAGAGTACTACTGATACGACGCACGAAGAATACTCAAACGCCCCGATTCGAGGAGTGGGGGGGGGGGCTTAGTAGTAAACGACAAATAAAAAGCGCTGCGGACTGAGAGTCCGCGCGCCAGTCCCGGAAGGTTAAAATCGCTCTCCTGAGAAATCATCAAATCTGAGATACGCCCTTACGTGATAAGACCGACGACGTACATATGTTACGTACCGTATGAGGTCGGGTATGGTGTCGTTGTGCTTGGGAATGATGTACTCGTCGAGATCGAGCAGCGCGACGTACTCGTATTTGTACATAGACCGATAGAGGCAATCGTTCAAGGCGGCGAAGAGTCCCTCCGTCCGTATCTCCCTCTGCGAAATCATGTCCAGGTGGTGCCAGGACAAGAGGGTGACGACTCCCTTGCTCTCGTAGTCCTTGAGCGCGCACCCGGCTTCGATGCCCAGGGTGTCGTTGTAAAGGGTGATGTGGGTCGCTCCGAGGAGCTCGTGAAACTCGATGAACTCCACCAGCTGTAGAACCTGCGAAGGGTTAACGCGCGGGGCGAGGTATTAATTCGTAACGGGCGGTGCACTTTGCGATGCGGGCATCGATCGACGCCAATCACACCCCCCACCCCTCGAGCTCCGCTCGACAGTGGAGAACACCCGTCCGCGCGTTCCGCCCGACCTGTATTAAAAATGCAATCTTCATTTTCCAGTCCAACCACTCACCCTGTTGTACTCGTAGTGCAGCGGCTTCACGCATACGGCCAGCGGTTTCTTGTCCTTGGGTCGTTCCTCGGGTCGATTCTGAATGAGGATTCGATTGGTCGGCGATGCCCTCAGCCTGGCCACGACGCTCACCGAGTCGGGTATCTTGTCCGAGACGGGAGAATCCTTCGGCAGCGAGCATATCACGAAGCAAGCGCTGTACTTCAAGTTCCAGTTCTCCCGGATGACCTGCGCCGGGCGAACAACGAAAATCGTGGACCCCGTTGTCGTATCGATATCTCTGTCGTCGTCGCTGTCCCTCGTTATCCGACGAGTCATATTTGCGACGCGCCCCACGATGGATGGCAAACGAATCGAAAGGGGTTGGCTTCATCAGCAAACGAATGCCGCCAGTGAATGAACACTTCAACGCTTTTCGAATGTAATGTTTGCCCGTTCGCTGGATTTTGTCAACAACGAGAAAGCAACGTATTCGAACGTAACAAATGTTTGTTCGAATGTGGCGAAACAAACATTTGCTCGAATTAAGTAAATATTCGTCAACTATTACACGATACTTATTTGGCACAAATAGATACTTTGAGACAACCATTTGAAATCAATAAACATTTTAATAGTTAACATATATTTCCTTGTCCTGATGAAATATTTATTTCGCCGCATTTAAAGTTATACTTATTGTAAATGTTGACAAACTGTTCTCTCGGTATGCTCAATTAACCGTTCACATTTAAAGGGTAATTTACCCCACCCTCGAACGATCATCCCCGTGGCATCGTGCCGACGACCGGGAGCCGCGCTCACCTTGACTTTAGCGGGAACCGTCACGGAAACCGTGGAGTTCTCAAGGTTCTGCTGCCGATACCAGAGCCGGCACCAAACACGCTCCGGCCCTCTCGTCTTCGTCGCGCCGATTACGCGCACCAGCCCGCCGCCGCCCCCTCCCGCCGATCCGCCGATTCTATCGTCGAAGTACGCCGAGTACACGAAAAACTTGTATCTGTGTGGGAGTAGGAAGATGACGATAAATTGACGCTAATTGCGTCAACAATGATACGTGCTTTCGTTACTGAGATCCGGTCTGAATCGTCTAATTGCGATACATCGCTTCCCGCGTCCGAGAATTGCGGATGTATCGGATCGTTCCTATGAAACGTGACGAAAAGGACGCGATGACACGTGAAACGCGTGCGGTTTGCTTATCGCGCGGTTCTTTCCGCCGCGCCCTACTGGTTTTATCAATTTGGTTTTTAAGCAATTCTTTTTATCGCAGATTCGAAAAATGCGAGCATAATTATTTACCCTGTATTTTCTTTTATTTTCGGCCTTATTTAAGCTAGAAAACGACATTTTGAAATGCAGCTACGTCATCGTGCTGTGAGTCTATTTCTCTCGCACTTGTTATTTAGCATAAGTGCGTTTCGCTGGCGTGTCGATAACGTCACAATGTTGCAGTGAGAAACGCATTTAAGTATATAACTCTGCGAATAATTATTTTTTCGAACACTTTCTTTTTCGCGTGATATTCAATGTGTATGCAGATTGCGAATATGAATTTCGAAATATCAATATTTTTTTATTTAGAAACCGAATTGTCAAGCCGTTCGACGATACCTATAGCCGAAAATATTTCTTCAGGCCAAGTAAATATATGTTCGTTACGAAAATGTCTCTTTTTATTCAAACAAAAATAGAATAATAGCTAACGAATATTTACTTTGGCCCAAAGAAATATTTATTTCGCCATAATCAAGTACACGTATATTAATTACATCGAGAAAACAGTTTATTAACAGTTAATAATGCAATGTCAAATACGGCGAAATATGTAAATATTTCATTAAGACATGGAAATATATGTTAATTGTTTAATCGCAAAAGATGTAATTATCGCAAATAAATATGATAATTAAAGAATATTTACTCAGTCCAATATAATGTTCATTCCGACATATTCAAACACACATTTATTAACTACAAATAAACTAATTTCTCGGTATTTAAATAAACTGTTTTCTCCGTGTGTACCATATAAAACGCCCGGAATTATCGTTCGACAATTTTACGAAAATATGGCATGTGGGACACGAGTCGCGCCCGAAGCGCGGATTAGTTTAATTCGCGCCAACGTAAAATTTATTGTATTTTCGAGCGTATCCCCGGCGGAGCGAGCGATCGCGATGATTTATCACACGCGCGGCAGACGATCGAATTGCAACTCGGGGTGATAAATTCGTCGCGGTGTTCGCGTGCGGACGGAGACATGCGGAATTATGGAGTAGGAGAATAAATATTTTTTTATTACGGCACAAAAAAGCGCATCCTCGAGTGATAAGTCGGTGAGAACGGAAATTATTTGTAAAAAAAATCGCCATCATTCTCCTCTTCGCGTAAACGTAGCAAAACACACAGTCGTCAGTCTCAACTTATCGCTAACCTACGACAAGGAGGATCAAGCAGCTCGTCGAATCGAATTAGACGCGGAAAAGCAATTCGCAGCCGGAAGTATGATTCATTTTTTCGATCCAGTCTCCGTGTAAACAGTTGCTCTCAAATATTGATACAAATATTGAGCCTCGACTGAACGAAAGCAGCGCGTTAATTTTCCGCGTGACCTTGAAAGTGATTTACCATCGCAAGCGCGCCAAATGACATCGGACGCGACACCTGTCCCACGTGAGAAACGACGGATTTACGTGGAATTTTTTTTTTCAAATCACCGCCCGCTCCATTAAAGCGTCACTTCGCATTTCCACGATCGCTCGCGCCATTTATTTCGCAAGCACGAACGACGTATAAGTTCGTATCGCGCTCGGTCGTCACTGGAAATCGTTTGACCTCGATTCGGTAATTATGGGGAAAAAACATGTTCTCTGTTTCTTTTTTTTTTTGTTCGTAATTCACGAAAAGGTGACATATGTGCGTATCGAATGTAATTGAAATTCCGCAGCGGCGAATCAGTGATAACGACGACGATCGATCGATAATTACCCTGTTTAAAAGACCCGATCAAGTTTGATTCAAAACTATTTACTTTTTCACACAATTGGTTTAAATACGATTTTTACCTTGGTATTTTCCTATTTGAACGTATTTCGTATTTGAGTAATATCGATCGGTTTATAATGGAAAATTCTAACTCCCCTATTTCAAATGGGATTTAGTCGGAAAATATTAATCAACACGAAGCGTCTGTAGAATTGATTAGATTTAATATGACTATTCCGATTCAATCTCAATAGAAATGAATCGGTATTATCGCATTCCAGATTCAATGAAAATGAATTCCCAGGAAAAATGTACAAATCTGAAGATCGTTGATAGGATATAAAAATGTATGTGTGTGTGTGAAATTAAATAAATAATACTGTGAAATGCTTTAAACATTATTTTTATTCCGACCAGTTTTCTTGTCCGGAACAATTTGTTTCAGTCTGAGAAACTGCTTCGCAAGGTAGAGCTTGAGCCGGAAATTTCCAGGATAAGAGTCGGATTTGTTCCGATTTGTCTGACTCTGACGGGTTTCAATTGAATTTCCTTTAATCAAGCAGAACACTGACGATATTGCCGCTAACCTGGTATTCGTGACGGGCAGCCATTCGGCGTGCGTAAGTTTCAGGCTGCCGTCGAGTTGCGGCAAATGAGATTCCAGGCTCGTCGGTAAACTCGGCAAACCGCGCGGATCGGCCGGCAGCATCGCTTTCGCCCCCTCCTCGCCGCGTATCAACAGGCCCACGTGCTCGTCGAAGCTTCCCTTCAGCGCGCTGTAATCGTCGGCCTGGAAAAAAAAAGCGGGGGAAAAAGAATAGCCTTTATTTTCCTACGAACGATACACGATTAATCGACCCGGCGACGTTTTAACGCGTTATCCTTATCGCGCAGAGTGGCCACAACTTTGGGACGAGCGTCGCGCCCGTACAATATACCGTTTTACCGTGCTCGTAATGCGCGGCGATAACGCGAAGCAGGCGCCGTGTTATCGAATCGGCGATGGAAACGCGGCAGGTGACCGCGGGGAATAACGACGTTCACACGACGACGCAATAAAACTAACGCGCGGCGAGGCGATCATCGTATCGCGAGCGTGCATCGCGCGCCGACGTATCACACGGAATTGTTGTTACTGGATAAATCGCGAGCGTCATTAATAAATTGCGGCACGACACCTGTTACGCGAGATCTTTCGAGGTAAATAGGTGTGCGCGTCGGCACGCTTCTCTCCGCACGTGTAGCACAACGAAATCGTCCGATCGGTACGCTTAGATCGGTACGATCAGCCTCGAAATGACAGTATAGTTCCACCTATAGGATAAAAATAAGATAGTCGCTCTAGTGGAAGGGCAAGTTTGAAATCGATTATCTTGAAATCGGTTGCAGATATCGAAGAATAGTTTAAACAAAAAATGTTTAACTATCTTTTTTCTATAAAAAAGCTGCTTTACATCTTTCACATATCTCCACTGGGTTTCGAGATAATCGCGTTCGAAGTTGATATAAACAGGAGGCAGACCATGCAGGCTCCTCCGATGGACCGCCGCATCTCGTTCGAATCTTCCGTTCGTCGCAGAGGCTCTGAGAGCCCGCGCGCGTGCGGCGAAATTCGGGACAGCGACTGCGAAATCAGCGTGTGCATCGCGATTACTTCCCTCCGATCTTCTCGATACGAATGTATCAACGAGAGTTCGGCCAAGAGAGGCCGGGGCGGAATTGGTGGGAAAAAGCTGTCAACCTTAATGGTTTGGAGGTCAAATTTTTCCGCCGCCGTCGCCCTTCGAATCGTCACGCAACGGTATGCTCGTTTATGCGCGACGATTATACACGTGGTACGCGATATACGATCGATTCAATTACTCGCGGATGTTTGCCCGTAGTACATAACGTGAGAGAAAGTACATACCGCACTCTCCCACACGCGTTCACTTATGCGTACAAAAATCGACGGCCGTATTTTTTCATCGCGTCGATACTTTCGTTGTCTTGCAATCGCAACCGTCCACTTTGCTCGTGGCCGGCGTAATACACGAGTTACCCCATCGAACGAGACTTCGTTATATTACTAGCTTAATCAATCAGTGATTGTGCCGACGATTCGGTCAACGACCCTCGATTCACGAAAAAAAAGAAACTGCACGATTGACACAGTTTGACTGACGTAAACCGCGATTCCGCGCCCAGGAAGCTTTGCAGAATTCAGTAATCAGGTATTTTTCCTGGGGAGCCGATAAAAATTCCAGTTCAAGCACACCGGGAGAAATAATTGCTAGTGTCAAAACGATATTTCTTGAACCAGGAACGTATGATCTTAAGAATTTTTGAAAATACAAGTTCCTGATCGAAGAATGTGATATATTCTTCAAGAATACATTTGTTGGGACGAGAAATTCTTGCCGCGCGAAAAATATAAACAATCATTTAAGCCTGTGAAATATTTTCTTACACGAAGAATTTTTTTTAACACCAGCAATTATTTCTCTCAGCACAGATATTACATTCTGGTTGAACCAGTGTCTGTACAGTTGTGTGTGTAAACAGTAAATCAAAATACGTCCACTCTCTGTACAAATTCTTAAAAATAATTTCAAGTCTCAGCGCCACTGAATGAAACGGTAAAAATTGCTGATTTTTTTCGTGTTCGATTCATCGAGATATTTTACGCTCGGGGCGATCGTCTCTCGCGTTCAAACTCACCCCGACCTCCTCGTAGTCCGGGCGATCGGGCGCGGCGGCCGCCAGCCGGTGGACGCTCCTGCGGCCGCCGAGGGCGCCGCTGCCCGCCACGTTCGCGCCGTGCCGATCGTCGATGAGAAATATCTCGGTCAGCACGATCAGGCCGAACACGACGAAGAACATGACGACGAGCATGAAGGACATGTTGGCCCGGTCCTTCTGGATGCCGATGCTCCCACGACTCCCTCCGGAGCCGCTTCTTCGGGTAGCCATGCGCGTCAGCATCTGCCGGTGAATATACAGACGCATCGAGGCGGACGTCGTTGCATCCGCGAGGTTTTTTTACGGCGGGGGTAGGTTTGTGCTGCTTATTCGAAAACTGGACGGGGAGGGAGGAAGAGGAGGAGAAAGAAGAAGAAGAAGAAGAAGCGATTTATTTACCCTGAGATCAGAGTCACCGAGGGCAGATACGAAGAAAGACGCAGAGAGAGAGGAAACAGTGTTAAAATATAAATATACAATTATAAGTAAAACACTGAAAACAGGAGAGTGATGTGAACGTAAAAATATAAATATAAGGAGGAGAAGGAACGGCAAAGAGGTCAAAGACCGGCGAATAGCCGAGCTTCGTGCATGAAGAGCGAGATCTTCGTTTCGAAATACCGATCCGGAAATCCGGATAAACCTCGTCGCGCGGACGCGCCGCTGCGTTATGTATCCCCCTTGAAATACGATCCACAGACGACGAAGACCGTTAAACCGAGCTCCGCTCCTCCTTTTCGCGATCCTGCATCGTTTTACGGGGTTTTCGATGCGGAGAAAATTTTACGGAGAAACATTACGTATACCGACGCTGAAAATAAACCGAGCAAACGTTTCGCTACGTGTGAAAATATTGACGCGTCTCCATTCGACGTGTGAAAATGAAAGAGTTCGCTTACTGGAACGACGCTGATGCAGTGTAGACACTGACGCGCGAGCGTGCGACGACTCCGCGGCATTTCCACTTTACACGACGTCGCCGTGACTTGGAACCGCGATCCGAGTTTATAGTCGTCGCGTTGATATCGAACGACCGATGAGCGCGCGCGCGCTCGCTCGCCTCTCCGATGCGGCGGCACGGCGCCGAATGCATCGACCGTTGGGATCGAACGAAAGCGCGCGGTTGTGATAAGCCCTGTTGGTCGCTATTGCGTCGGCAGCGGCGAGCGTAAGCGCAAGGCATGTAGAGAGAGGGCCGATAACTGATATTTCGCTCATGCGCGTGCAAAGTGAGACAAGTCGAGAACGATAGTAATGAGATGTATTGATTTAAAGAAAATCTAATTTTGAAGTTGCATTTTATTTTTAAAAAAATTTCTCTTTTCACACTACACTAAAAATAGGACAAATGTAGTCGTATTAACTTATCTCTCCTTCCGCACACAAATGAATCGTTATGCAGCAATTTGCATACCTACCGTAGTTAACTCAAAATGCACTTTTTCGTCACTCAGTGCGTAAAACTCGGTTTTACGGGCGTCCTCAACCCCGTCAACCTCGTATTTCACACTTAGTGACAAAAAATAGAATTCGTTGTAAGGGCGTTTCGCGTCGTTTTAACTCGTGCGTAAAACTTCACACTCGTTAAAAACGGCGCTTCACGTCCTTATAACGAAAATATCTATTTCAGACTTGTCTCCCTTTGCACGCGCGTGAGCGATTTATCGCCTTTGTTCGAATGATCCAGTGACGGTATAGTTTTGCCAATCTTAATTACATTACGAGATACGCGATAAAATCCTCTCACAGCAGTGCTCGTTAACATTTATTTTCGCGTCAGCCCCGAACGCGATATCGACTTACCTAAATCGGTCCGGCAGACTGCGGGAGGATTACCGTCGGGCATGAGGACGACACGTCGATCTGCAAAGCGAATCACAAGAGAGAGCGTCACAATTTGACTATTTTTATACCACGTGAAGCTAAGCTTATTCGCCAGGAAGGAAACTTCTATCACTATTATCTCGTTATCCATGGATTTTTTGCCTATATCGATATAAGACTTTATTGTAGATTGAAAGGTAATCTTCAAAAAAGTATTATACAAATATGAGCTAAAAGCTCATAGGCAATGAGATAATAGTGATTGAAGTTTCCATACTGGCGAGAAAATTTAGCCTCATTTAATACGAGTATGTATATTATTTCCATAAGGTGATTCTTCACGATAAACCCTTTTTCTCTCCTCATACACGAAACCAAAAACGATAAACGAGGTACCGTTTTAAAGGTCAGGTTCTCCGCTTCTGACGAATTATTTATTTACAATCGCATATTACAGTCTTCGTTTAAAAATCAAAGGTATTAGGTTGCCGCAAAGGCTTTTACCCTTAAAGAGAGTTTACAAATTTGTCTTCAGGTGTAACAAAACTTTTGCGGCAACCTAATAAAAATGGACTTTTGGCAAAGATGACGCACAATCTACGGTCATCCCACATCTTCTACATTTACATTCCCCATTTTTTCCATCGTCTGCAAAATTCCCGCTGGGGCCCATTAGTCCCGATAAAATCGACGAACGCGCTCGCCTTCTCGGCGCCTGACGCAGGTGTTCCGGGATATACACCGCGGTAGAGCGGGCTATCCGCCCGCAGGAGGCGGCTCCGTCCCGCGGACTAATCACCACGGTTACGCGAAGTACCTAGGTACTCCGGGGATGCACCGAGATCGGCACACGCGGCCGTCGCCGATGTACCCATACCGCGCGTTCCGGAACACCTGGTACGCTCGTCCGACGGAACAGCGCGTAGCGAGCGTCATTAACAGTGCAAACACGACCGTGGACATGAAATTGACATGCCCAACGAGCACGCGAATGACACGGGCGTTGTTTCCTTTGCGGGCGTTGCGTAACGCGACGGGGGTGACTGGTTGTTTAAAGCGAATCGCGGAAGGGGAAGGCAAAAAACTTCGGTATTTTTAATCGAACTAATCGTCCGTGCCCGAACGGTCGATCGATGCGAATTAATTGACGGAGATCTAGATAGTCGGAGGCTCGGCGATCGTCCTATATCTATACGTGGGAGCCGTCGGCGAGTAAATCGCAGCGCGCGCGCGGTCAGCCGCGAACGAGCGGACGCTTGGCGCGTTTTTTGCGCTCGCCGCGTCTCTCCCGCGTTTCCCGAAATCCACGCTGAGGGAAATGATTGCTGGTGCTAAGAAAATGTGTTCTTCGATGAAAAATATGGTACAGTTCCGGAATCTAGCCACGATTTTGTTCGTGCAAGATCGAATATATTTTATAGGCTCGATTAATTGTTTTTTTTTGCGCGCGCGCAGAAAGAATTTCTTGTTCCAACGAAGATAGACGGTAAACAATTCTGCGGTGTGGACCTATACAGACCACTTTTGGTATTAAATAATACTGGTATAAGACTGAATGACACCACAAATGTGGTATGTATACTGTCCACGCCTGTTAAATGGTGTTCGAAATTAGTTTAAAAAGTGTGTACTCTTGCATTAAGAATATATATTTTTCAACCGAGAATCTATAGGTATTCTTAACAATTTGTAAGATCATTTGTTCTTGATTCAAGACACATACTTTTGATGCTAGCAGTTATTTCTCTCAGTGCACCGCATCACACGTGTTGCGTGCATTTCCGTGTTGCAGCTTCGACGAGTGCGACTTTATAATAATGAAATATCGGGAAATCGCGGGCGATCGTAAACATCATCCGTATATTTCAATATCAATTTATACGATCCACTTTCCCGGCGGACACAGCGTACTTGATCCTTCCCGGGGGAGGAGCAATCACGAAAAAAAAAAAACCGGCAATTTCTACCGGTTCTTCCAGTAGCGCTAAAGCTCGAGTTCGTTTTCAAGAATTTGTACAGAGAAAACTATTCTGCGTACTGCTTACACAACAGTAGAAAAAAAAAGTCTCCTGCCTACAAATTCTTGAGAACGAAACTCGAGTCTCTCGACGCTACTGGACGAAGCAGTAAAAATTGCTGGTTTTTTTTCCCCATGGAGGGATACTCTCTTAATTCGAATCAGTAAAAATAACTGAGAATCAGTGTACAGGCACTGAGATCCAGTGAATATAACGTTACTGTAATGAGGAGCTTGCATGATTTTTTTTTATTGGCTTATAAAATATAGTAAAAAATTACAATTTCAACGGTATATAAACTTATGGTGTTAATATATCGGATATACCTTCACAAATTTGAGTTAAAAATGCAGCGTTTGAAAGAGCCGCGCAAACGGCGAGAAGCAATGTGTGGCGTCACGCAACAGTAAAAGCGCTATCGGCCAATCATACTGCGTTCTAGGGCGGGGCGTAGTTAGGAGCACTCTCGACAGTCATTGGTTGAAATTGAGATTTAGCCAATGATCATCGAACGTGTGACGTCACGGAACAGTAAAAGCGCCTAGGCCAATCATGCTGCGTTCTGGGTCAGGGCGTGGTTTAGGCGTTTAAGGCACGATTAATTAATTCTTGTTCTCTAATATAGTTACATCTTATTAAAAAATACAGTCCTCTCTCGTTTTTATAACACGATAGCTTCATTCAGTAAAATGTTCAAGGGAAAAAAAATTCCATGCAAGTTCCTCAATTCAGTAACCTTCTGTTCACCGGATTTCAGTGACTTCTCACTGACTTTCCGTGATTTTCACTGATTCAGATTGAGAGAGTACGGAGGAGTCGCCGCCGCCGACGGTCTCGTCGGGATTTTTAGCTGACGCTTCGGCAGCCGCGTTAATCCCGAAACGGAACCGTCGAGGGGAGAACGAGGAGGTAATATCGCCGCTTCGAACCTCTCTGGCGAACGCGCGCTTGAATAAAAGATGAATTTACACACACGTCGACGAGCGAGTCGGGGCGAACGCGCCGTAGTAATGTTTGAAGGCAAAACAGGGAGGCTACAAGCGGAAGCCAAGAACGAAACGCGACGGCGGGCGTTAAATTTGAAAGAAGACGCTCCCGGCTCGTAAGTATTTTACCCGCGATCCGACAGAGGTCGTATCGCACCACGGATCGACGGCTGTGTACACGATCGTCGGTCGTCCAGTTCGCCAATTACAGCCGCCGCCGACTACATTTGCGGTGAGCTTCGCTCTCATTCGCTCTCCGGTCGATCGACAACGGGTAACCGCAACCGTCGACCGCAGTCCGATAAGTCATTAATGAGGGTCTCGATATAGGGTGTTGCACCGGTGGTCGACTAATTGTCTCATCACATCTCGTGGGTTGCACGACGCCTGCCGATAGCGCCAATCGGAGGATCTAAAGGCGACGTTTTGGATTCCGACGTTCCCCGATGCATCGCGACGTGTATTGGATGAGATGGTGTCGGAAATCGATGAGCCCATCGACTGCAGGTGGCGCAACACGCAAACGCACCACCGACGTACGTCAGAAATAATTGTAAGGATTGAAAACAAGTAATGATTTGATAGGAATCCATGATTATTTAATAGAACTCAATAATTACGTATTTTTAAATCACTTAAAACAGGTAATTATTCAGTGGAAATCAATAATTATTTGATAAAAATCGATAATTACTTTTAAATCATTTACAACAAATAATTATTCGAAAATCAGAAATAAGAATTGCAAATAACTTTTCGCTCCCCCGTGCGAAAATATCCACCGGGGGCGAGCTAAAAAATCTTGCGTCGAACCTTGAGATTTTCCGTGAAAACTTGCCGAATCGACGCTAATTCACGTTTCCCGCAAAATTAACCAGCGCGGCGGGTTCTTTATCGCTAAAACGCCCCCCCCCCCCCCCCCCCTTAAAACACTCCGAATTAAAGCGACAATTCTCTCTCCCTCTTTCTCGAGGGTCGCACAAGCCGAGAGGGTGATTCGTTAGGAGGGCTAAAATGTGTCGAGACGCAACGTCCGTGTGCGCGGAGGTAAGAAATACGCGCGTGCACGGCTTTCGTCGACACATTCGCGCGCATGTTGCACGAACGCGGTTATTCCGGACAATCGAGGTCGCCATCTGCGACCGCAAAGGTTGCTACGAGCAAACGTGCGGGAATATACATATATGTACTCGCGACGCCTGCTTCTCCGTCCAAGAGTGTAGGTACTTGGAACCGTACGTACCTATATCGGTGCAGAGTTATCGGGGGTCGAGTCGAAATACGATATATCGATTGATACCAGAGAAAAGCACGTATCTTTTCACGATAGTGCGCTATAATTATACGTATGATTATAGAACATCGTAACTCGTTGCCATGCGAGGAAAAGTCGTAAGTCACGTCGATGACAACAAGGAGATTTACGATGTCTTTCTTTTTATATACTGAGAGAAATAATTGCCGATGGCAAAAAATGTTTTCCTCAATGAAAAACATGATATAATTTGAGGATCAGGCCGTGGTTTTCTTCGCGCAGGAAAATACTTGACAGGCTCTGGCAGAAGGGTTTCTTTTTGGGCAGAAAAAATGTCTTGTTCCCACGACGGTATTCTTGTATGAACAATACATGTTCTTTGATTAAGAATATGTTTAGTATTATTAAAAATTGGTAAGATCGTGTGTTCTTGATTCGAGAAACATTTGTTTAGCACTAGCAATTATTTATCTGAGTGTAGCAACGAGTTACATATTTACGACGTTTCTCAGTGACGGTGAAAAGATACGCGCTCTTCTCTGGTACCGGTCGATGTGTACCTGTTTTATTTGTAGCGCATTTCCACTCGGCGGAAATTTAGCGTAGTTAATTGAAAAAAAAACACTTAAAGGGATTTTCTGAAAAATGACACCGTTAAAAATCTTGAGAATCGAAAGAACCTCAATTTTCAATAGTACGTAACTTGAATACTTCTATCGTGCCTACATATAACAATTTTTTCTACTAAAATGAAAAAAGGACATTGCAGACATGACGATTTATCATTGCTCATGACATGTTAAATACGAATGTGGTTGACAATTGCTTCAGTTACTTTCATTTGAATTTCTAAACGAAACTTTTAACAGCCAACCTAACTTTTCCGTCGGTGAGCTGACAACGACGAAATTCTTTAAAACGCAAGGAAGCAGGTGAGTGTTGTGCTCTCAAGGACGCGAAGGATATCTTTATATGTACTTGACGGAAGCAGTCGTCAGCATTACGCGAAGCGCGGAATACGCGCTCCAATATTGTAATGAAAAAACGAGAAACGCCGAGATTTTGAATATATCGGCGGGTATTTCATTTTGCCGTCGAGTTACATGTTCTACGCGAAACCGCCTTTAAAGTCAATATCGGAAACGATTCCGCGTAGAACTATACGCGGGATCAAAAAAGTGCTCCATAAAAGACGATTCCGCTCCCGGATGGCCGCGTGTATAAAGGCCCGTCGTCCCTTGGTGAGGCACCCTTCCAGTCTATCCGTCGACTAATTTTAGCAACACGTGGTCGCGAGCCGGGACGAGCGGTCGGGTCGGCGTCTTCGACAAAGGTCGCTCGGGACCACCCCGACGACACTGGCTCTAAAAATCGATTACCCGCCCAAATCCCAATTATCGTAAAAGCGTCTTGCCGCGTAACGACGTTGCCACGAGAACGGGGGACGGCGGAGATCTCTCTCCGTTTTCCCTCGCAGCATCCGCCGTGGACCCGCTCGCATTTCCCCCCGCTGCCGATCAGCGTTCCCCGGGACTCCACGAGAAATGCGCCTGTCACGAGCGGTGGCGTCACCGCTTTTCATCAGTCCGTAGATACGCGGCGTACTGCCGCTGCGCTTGCTTTGGCGCACGCAAACGCATTTTTCACGCAGCCGCGTAACGCGATCGACTCTCGTCAACCCTTCCCTTGACCTCTAAGCACCGTTAAAGCGGCGAGCGATCGACGCGAGATTCGAAACCGCACACGTTTCTCGTCGGCGAGACGGAATTTTTGTCGTTGCTCGAAGGCGAATTCGAAATGTCTCGCGAGGAAGTGGACGAATTTCTGAGAAAGGATTTCTAATTCGAAGTGGTGTAACTCAAGCCGACAAGGGAACTCTTTCCTCTTCTCATTGATAATAACCGAAGCTTCAAGTGTTCGTCGTTCTACTCCTATTCCTCCCTCCGCTCCCTCCCCCCTCACGACGATCACCTACCCCGTCGCTGCAACGGCGCGTTCGTGACAGAAACCGCAAGTTCACCGTGTGCCTAGCAGCTCGCGCGACCTTCCTCGGATCGCACAAGTAGGTTGCTAGCCAGGGTTTCACGGCCAACCCGACATTTTAATGGTAGCGAATAAAAAGGAGCGGCCAATAAAAAATCCGGCGAATGACGCGGACTATCCGCAATTTGAGGGCGACGAGAAAGACCCCTCCGGGATCGTCCGCGACGCGATTCCGGGGAGACGAGCGCGTGCACACCGCGCGCGATTCGCTTCCGCGTGCGACGAAGCGACCGGCGACGATCGCGCGCGCGCGCGCCTTCCCATTCTTCGTCGCGCGAAGGTCGCGCGAGCAGCTCTCGCGTAACGACGAGCTGACAAAGTCGTGTGTACTCACGATCGAGGCGACGGGACACCGCCGAACTCGCGCGTCATGATCGCGCTCTCCGTGCATCGCGCCGGCGTTTTCCTGGCGCTCGCGGGAACCACCCTCTCGCCCCTCTCACGGCCCCATCGCCGCGATTCTCACCCCCGAGTCCTCGGCGTGAACTCACGCGGAGCGCGCGCGACCACGGCTGGGCCCGGGCAACGCCGCTCAGTACGCGCACATTCTTCCGTGACGGTGCGGAAACATCGGCGCGGAAAGCGGAAACACTGCAGGAAACACCGAACGCGCCGCGGCCTCTGCGCTCGACGTCGGCCTCGTCCCGAGTCGCTAGGCGTCGGGGCGCCGCGACGGACGGCATCGCCGTCGACTCGCGCAAACGCCGTGACGACGGATCGATCGAAATAGCCACCACCACCGTCGCCGCCGCCGCTGCTGCTCGCCGCCCGCTATAACGTCGCCCAATGTCGCCGGTATAACGTCGTTTCCCTCTTCTTTCCATTCCGTTCCGCGAAGCGTACAAAAGCGTACAACCTCGTTCGGCTCTCCCTCCCCCCCCCCCCCCTCTTTCCTTTCTCCACTCGCTTTCCGCATCTCGCGCGGACAACGCTAGCCGGGAGATGGGTTTCTCCGTCCTCCGTTCAAGCCGGCTAGACGCGAGGATTATAAAAAGGGGAGGGCGCGTGTAAACGGAGGGCGAGGCGAAGCGAGAGCGAGTGGCGATGATTCCGCGCGCGCGAATCCTACCCGCGATCGTTTCGGCTGGGAAATGACGTCGCATCGAAAGGATTTCCCTCGGAGTCGCGTTTGCCGTGAGTCCGAGGCGCAGAGATGAATACAGGGATTCATGTGTGCGGTGAATACGAATGTACAGCCTTTGTACGGGAATTCCGCGAGACTCGCTGCTCCGTGTTGGCCGGCATAAATTCGTATACGAATGTTCCGGAATTCGGAGCGCGCGTACGTGGATTCCAGAGGAGCGCGTGTATGTATTATAGTTCGGGGCTTCCCCGCGCGCGCGGCACGGTAGAGGTTTCGACGCTTATTCTCCGCAGGCGAAATTACTCTTTGCGCAGCCCGGCTTCGCTCGCGGATCGGAGCATCGAGAAATAAAATAGTACAAGAGAGCCCGAGTTCACATCCTCGATATACAGCCACGTGTGAAATTTCAATTCGCTCGGTTCCCCGGTAAACGGCGATGGGACGGATATATGACGATGTATCTCGATTTCTGAATTCTCACTTTTTCGCGAGATCTCGAAATCGAGAGGAAATTTGTTCAACGCGACGGTACAATTTTTATTGAAATTTCACCTACGCGCGATGATCGTGAGGATGCTGCGACGGATACCGCGAAGTCCTCGTACGGACCGAGAGGGGGGGACGAGGGGCGACGGAGAAGAGATCGTCAAACGGCTGGACGAGTTTCTTCTCCGCGCAGATTCGAATCTGAAAAAAAAAACGAATAACGATTGAGAAAACGATCCTGACCTACTCTGAGAGAAGTACCTAATTGCTGGTGCCAAAAGAAAACTGTTTTCTTCGATCAAAAAATTACAGAATCAAGCCATGGTTTTCTTCGTGCAAGAAAATATTTGATACGCCCGAGAAATTGCTTTTTTTTGCACAAAAAGAACTTCTCGTTCAAACGAAGGGGTACTCTTGAATCAAAAATAACTATTCTTCGACCAAGAATCTGTATTCGTGAAAATGTGTAAGATCATATATGTTCCTGATTCAAGACATATCTTTTTGACCCTAGCAATTATTTCTCTCGGTGTATTCTCGCACAGAAACTTCCGCTCTACGAAACTTCGCGGCAAATCGCGCGGCCGCGCCGTGGGGTCGGATGTAATCGCCCGCCGTAAGCCGCGAACCCCTTTACTTCGAGTACCCCCGAGTAAATGTAGCGGCGGATCATCCCCCGCGGCCGGATCGTTAAGAAGCGAAACTTCCGAGTTCGAACGACGAGACTTCGGGGCGCGACGAGCCCCCGCCGCGTTTTCGGGGCAGATGCGGCGGGTACGGCCTCCAGGCACGCAACGCGCGTATAGCGACGATAAAAATGTAAATAAGTTCAATGCCGTTTGACGGCGCGCGACATTGAGCGCGTCTACGCGTTATCTGTGGAATGAAGATCGCGTATCGATCCGCGCGTGCGAGCGATCGGATTGCTGGGACGCTTATTGCTTTGGTAAAATACACCCTGTCAGATCGCACCATAACTAAGAAAAATACCGTAATATTGTAGTATATTTCGGAATTTTTTATAGGTACTCATTCCAGTATTGTTTGGGTATCTTATCAGTAATAATACCGAAAAATCATCGACATTCAACGTTGCAGATGTTAACGGGTTTCCAGTATGGTTTTAAAATTTCATCAGCATGATATAAGTATATTTAGAGTGTAAAAAAGTCACCGATATTCAACACTGCAGATGTCAGTGTGATTCTAGTACACTTTGCGTATTTTATCAGCATAATATCGGTATACATTTAGGGTACGAAAAATTCTCAAATATACCGTATTTTTGCATACGATCAGCATTTCCTTGGGGGGGCATTTCACCCGCATCGCGTGCCAATTTTGTACCGTAGGTACCTGAATTACACTGACAAAATATCAAAAGAAATACGTACGATATCGGATCCACCGCGGAGTCCTGCATCGGAGATTGTCCGATCACTAAAAGAAATGCCGACACTTCCCATTTGCTCTGCATCAAGTCCGACTGCTGCAAAAAATTCGCTCGTCCTTCTTCACCAACACTCGAAAAAATTTGGCCACAACTAGAATATTATGTTAATTGCAGCGATAATTTTCTTCGCAACAGCAAGAATTCTTGCTACGCCAGCAATATTTGTCTAGTTGTCGCCAAATAATGTCTGAGGCAGCCAGAAATATAGCTGTGTATTAGCTAAATATTTTTTTCAGTGAACGAAGGATAATGATCTGACCCTTCGGATGGGTAAACAACTGCGACCTCGCACCGGGGAAAACTTACCCGGCGTTTAACTCGGCACGAAAGAAAGACTCGTTCGCACGCGGAGTTTCGCGATAAAAGCGCTATCTAATGAAAATAGTTCGCCGCGAGTGCGAATTTCCCTCTTCGAGGGAAAGCCATTTTTGCTCTCGAAAGTCTCGAATTGCCGGACGCTCCACCGGAACGGACGGAAACGCTTCCGCGGCGTTTATGACGGATCCGATACGCGCCACTGTACAGCGCCGCGCGCTTCGTCGCGCACCGAGCGCGTCCACGAGGGATTCGATGATCTATTCGGCGCGTTCACCTAAATCCACTTGATTCAGATCCGCGGACGACACGAAGTGCACCGCGAGGGCCGGGTCGTATCTCTCCAGCGTCTTCCTCGCGCCCTCGCACCAATTCCAGAAGATCAGCTTCTGACCGCGAAAGGCGAGATCCTGCCGCAGGTACTTCAGGTTCTTCGCAACGGTGGCGTCGATGCGCCGCATGTGATTGCCGTTGAGAACGACGGATATGGCGTCGCCTCTGTTTTCGCAGCTGTGAAGGGGAGACTTCTCTATTTAGTCCCCGGACTATTGCGGTGAATCGTTAGGGCTACACTGAGATAAATAATTGCCGGTATCTAAGAAATATTTCTTGAACCAAGAACATAATAATCTTAAGAATTTTGAAGGATACGAATTTTTTGTCGAAGAATATATATCGTCCCCTTAGTGCGACAACTAGATAACTTGAAATTCGTAGTTTCGAACAAAATCCACTTTAAAGTCTAGTTATAGAATGTATCTACATTTTGGGGATTATCTGTTTTCGGTCACTCTTTAAATAAGTTTGGCTGCTCGTACAAGATATCTGGTTTTTTCGTTAAAAAGAGCGTGAAAAATAGATCAGATTTAACTGGATAACTCAAAATACATAAATTTCGGGTTATTTAATTGTTGCACTAAGGGGGCGATGTATTTTTGATTCAAGCCTAACAATTATTCAAGCCTAACAAATATTTCCTTCGCGCGAAGAAAATCATGGCTTGTGATCCTGGAATTATCGTACATCATGTTGTTGATCGGAAAAAATATATCGTCGGCACCGGTAATTATTTTTCTCACTGTACAGGGATCGATTCGAATCGACAGCAGGTGACAAAAAAGAAAGCCTCGCGTACCGTAATATTATTTCCTCCCTGAGATACTCGGCAGCGGGGAAGCTCAAGGATTGCCTCGGGACGACGAGGAGGAAAGTCACGCCGTTCGCTTTCTCCAGCTCCATCGATATGTCGGGTCTCGCGGCGAAGTACAGCGGCACGATCAGGTTCAGCACGATGCCGACGATCATTCCGTACTCCAGGCCCAAGGCCAGGCAGGAGAGCATCGTCACCGCCAAGAGGAGCAGATCGACTTCTGTGTACGAGGGGGGGAAATAATGCAGGAATTAAATTGCGAAGAAAGTCCTATATACACTGAGAAAAAAAAGATTAAAATGTATTCCGCTAGAAGGATAATCTGAGTACGAAAGGTAAAACAGATCAAAAATTATCCTTCCAGGGTAAAAAATTTCACCTTCCTTGGAATAATTTTCAATCCACTTTACCTTTCGTACTCAGATGATCCTTCTAACAGAATAATTTTTAATCTTTTTGTTTTCTCAGTGTAGTATCCCCGCTCGATTTATACTCGATCAATTACGCACTCTTCGACCTCCAAACGATGCGAAAGATCTCCAGCTCGAACATGCCGTACATGGCGACGATGATGACGGCGGCGAGAGTGGCCTTCGGGATGAACTCAAAGGCGGAAGTGAGCAGACCGCAAGCGAGGAGGACCAGGGCACCGGTGAAGACGCCACCCAGCGGAGTCTTCACACCCGAGGCGTTGTTCACGGCCGTCCTGGTGAAGCTGCCCGTGGTGGGCATGGACCTGACGAAGCTGCCGAGGATGTTGCACAGACCGATCGCCAGCATCTCCTGGGTCGCGTCCAGCGGCTTTCCCTTGGCTGCGAAATGGACTCTATCGGTATACGGAATGTTTTGTTCCCCCAACGAAACATCCCTCCTCTCGCGCATCGTGCGGAAGACCGTACACGTGGACGCGTGACTCCTACCGAACGCCTTGGCGATGGCGATGTTCTCCAGGACCGCCAGCAGCGGCAGCGACACCAGACCGGAACCCAGGGCACTCGTCATCTCCAGGAAACCGTACGTGACGTTTCCGCGCGTCGTGGAGAACGGCGGCAAGCCGAAGGGCGGCAGACCGGGCACCGTGTGTCCGGTCAGTCGAAATGGTCGCAGGTCGTACGAGGAGAGCGCGTAGGCGAGAGCGGTACCCGCGATGACCACCTCGGCGTTCCGCGCCAGGGTCAGCAGCCACATGAGTTTCCGCGCGGGGGTGCCGTCCTGCCTCCCGGGCAGACTCTGCGCGATCGAAGGGAAGACACGGGCGCGATTGAAATTTGAGTACAGGGTGAGTTGTCTGAGCGGTAGGATCGACGTGTGGCTTAACCCTTAGAAGCATACATGCACTGAGAAAAAAATGTACTTGATCGAAATAAACGTGGCTTTGGATAGTCCCAAGAGCGTATTTATTCGATTTGGTTCAAATAACATCTAATTAATTCAATAATCTGATATTTGCGTTCAACCGATATTCATTTAAATCGAGTAAATTGCGCTCTTGGGGCTATCCAAAGGCACGTTTATTTCGATCAAGTAAATTTTGTTCTCAGTGCATATGAAAAATTGTGCAGAAGTGCATGAGAATAGAAATTATAGGTAGTATAAATATTATTTTTGTTGTGAAATGTAATTTTTTCAGCGAAGAAATTAATATTAGATATTACACATGCTTTTCTTATATTGAACTTGATATATGTATGTATAATATCATCGGAAAGTTTAAATAAACGTAGATTAATCAACCATCAATTTCGAGTTACAGTATTTCTTTTTACTGCCGGGTCCCACAGACCCGATCTGCACGTTTAAGGGTTAAAGTGCCCTGTTAAAAGTTTCGTTTGAAAATTCAAGTGAAGTAACGGAAGCAATTATCAACACTTATCGACATAGCATTTGTATCTGAAACGTTATGCAAAATAATAAGTCATCATGTCTATGATGTTCTTTTTTCTTAATTTACACGGTATACATATTTGAGTACTGCTGAGAATTCAAGTCCCTCGACTCAAACCATTTTTAACAATATGACCGATATCGGGCTATCTCATTGTTCTCCCTCTGCTTGGTGAAGCCTTTTTTCGCAACGAGCGATGCTGACCTTGTCACGAAGAGAAACTTGACCAATGAGCGTGAAAACAATAGAAAACATCCCGATATTAGTCGCCACACGCCGATCCTCCCTGTCAGGAAACTCACTCTGTGTACACAGAGAAAAAGAATTAATTGGATCTACTAATAATTACTTGCGGGGTCACAAATAATTATTTATTTACATCGACTAGATCTCTTTTCGCATTAATCAAATATTTCTTCCTCGCAATCGCTTACCATTCCATATGACTCTAAGAAAGAGATATCTAATTGATATATTAAACGATTTCATTGGTCTAAATAAAAAATTACTTGCGACCCCGCAAGTAATTTTCAGCAGATCCAACTAATTCATTTTCTCTGTGTATAATCGTCCATTGTAAAATATACCGACGTTATAACTAAGCTCACAATCAGCCACTCTCTGTTATCTAAGCACGTGCTCCGCGTGCCATCCTCGCCGTCGTTAGCTATACAATGTACGTCCATAACGCACTGTTACGCATCGCCGCCCGTCGCGAAATCGTCAGCGTTAACCCGATCGGCGGCTCGGTATAATCGGGCACAGAGAAAAAGAATCAGTCGGATCTACTGAATTTTCCTTGCTGGGTCGCAAATAGGGTAAAAGTGGGATAGACGCCGCGGTTGAAGAACAAGTTCAAAATCGATTATCTCGAAATCGATTGCAGGCATCGAAGAAAAGTTTAGATAAAAAGTGTTTATCTATATTTTTACTGTAAAAAAGTTACTATGAATTTTTCACATATCTCCACTGCGTTTCGAGATAATCGAGTTCAAAGTTAAACAGAGACTGCGGCATCTGTTCCACTTTTACTATAATTACTTATTTATACCAATGAAATTTTTCAATACATCACAATTTGATATTTCTTCCTTACAACCATATGGAATTGTATGCGAGATTGCGAGGAAGAACTATCTGATTAATATATGAAAAAAGATCAAATTAATGTAAATAAATCACTTGCGACCCCGCAAGTAATTTTTAGCAGATTCAACGAATTCTTTCTTTCCATGGGCGCGCATCGTCTCACCTTCAGCCCGACGAGACACAGCACGGTGACGACGCCGAGGACGGTGTCCCACAGGGCGACGTTCGACACGTTCTTCGCCACCAGGACGACGGAGTCGACGAACGTGTTGCTGTCGCCGGCCAAACCGAGGAGGTTCTTCAGCTGGGAGGCGGCGATGATCAAAGCCGCGGCGTTGGTGAAGCCCGCGGTCACCGGAGCGCTGATGAAGTCCACGACGAAGCCGAGATGCAGGAGACCGAGGACCAGTATCACGCAGCCGGAGAGGAAGGTTAACAGCACCTGCAACGACGAATCTAGCGACGATGGCCGAGAGGATGACGCGGTAATTCGATTCATTAACGACGACTCAATGCCGCCGAGTGATAACGATAGCGATCGAACGATCTCGATGGGTCGTTGGACCAACTATATTACTATATTCGTATTTTTCAAGTCGTGTCTCCTCATATCGCCTCGGCATGTTGAGGGAAATAAATGCTGGTGCAAAAAAAAATGTTTTTTTTTTTTCGATCAAAAACACGATATATGGTTTTCTTCGTGCAAGAGAATATTTGACGGGCTCGAGTAATTGTTCTTTGCGCTGAAAGAATTTCTCGACCCCGCGACGGTATTTTTGTGTATCGAGAATATATATTCTTCGAGTAAGAATCTGCGTCCTTACAAATTCGCAAGACCCTATCGCCGCTCCGGAAGAACAATGACGCGAGTGCAAATTTTGAAATTTTTTAATGAAACCCCTCAATAGTCTTAAAAATGATTTTAAAATTTCAAAATTTGCACTTGCGTCATTGTTTTTCCGGAGCGGCGAATCTTGATTCAAGAATCTTTGTTTTTTTCACGCTAACGATTATTTCTCTTAGTGCACTTGCCGATCGGCACGGTTGTTATAGCAGTTTCCGATATGAGTGCAAATGTAGGGTAGACCGAGGCGGATCGAATCGTATATAATGATCGAGCACTTCGATCATTCGTATTACTTCGTTGGAAAGGAATCAAGTATAATAATACGAACGATCGAAATGCTCGTTTTCATCGCGATCTGAGAAATACGGATCTACCATATAGTCCGATTCGCCTCCATCTACCCTACATACGAGCCCACGTATGTGCGAAATTGCCAAACGGTCGGCAAACGCCGATGTACTGCAGCAAATACAGAATTTGACGCGTCGCAGCGCTCGATGGTCGATACGGTACATCGAGGTACCGATCTTACCGTGAAATCCTCCTCCAACTTCGACGCGTACTCCTGCGTCATCAGGGCCATGATCGCGGTGGGTCCCACGGTGATGTCCTTGCTGCTACCGAAGACGACGTACACGAAGCATCCCACGAAGCTGCTGTACAAACCGTACTAAAGATTTCGGATGAATGAGTCGAGTGCGAATCCTCTCGAGGCGACGCGACGTATACGTATATGCGTCAGAACAAAATCACCCTTGCAAATGTTTGATTTGTGACTTCGTTTTTGAGATGTTTTTCTTTAAATTAAACGGGGAATCCAATAATTAAATTTTCTTTGCAAAATATCCAGTGGCGCCGAATATTGGGAAGGGGGAAAGGGGGGTGCCGACCCCCAGTATCTACGCCACTGGAGAATTTTTTAAAATTATTTAATTATTGCTTAGAGCTGTACAACGTTAATCCGTGTGCGAAATTTCATGGAAATCGATCCAGTGGCTTAGAAGTTATGATGAGAAAACCATTTTTTTCTAGAAACTTTGACACCCTGTATCTTTGTTAGGAAACATTTTTGAAAACAATTTTCTTATGAAAGTCTACTTTTTTGTTGTTGTTCTATCACATATCAAAAAAGAATGACGTTTAACCTGGTCCACTCTGTATATCTCTCTCCTGTTATTAGGGAGTCAACTACACTGTGCCTATTTTTAAGAAGAGGCTTCTCACACACTGCTGGCTGCTGTCCGAGCACTAGTTTGTTATCTAGTTTGTTTCTTCTCTTCCTTACTCTCAATCTTTTGTCCTAATCATGATCATTACTCTTCATTACTATCATAGCTCCTGTTACTTTACTGCTTTTGGTCATTACGTTTATTCTTTACTATTCGTTATTGTACTTGCTGCGTTATTTCTTTATTTTGTTATCGACTTCTATCATGATTATCAATGCTGTTACTCTCTCATCGCAATCTTCATTAGTATTACATTGTACCGGCTACTTCTTTATTTCTGCTTATTATCGATACTCGTTAATATCACTATAGTTTAGGCTACTTTTTTGCTTTCAGTTCATTTCCTTTTCGTATTAATTTGGCTATCCCATCAGCTCTTAGAGGGTACGCCCTAGAGCTCAATAAATGCTATTCTATTCTACTCTATTCTCCTAAATCACACCTGAGTGGGAAGACCCGCGACGACCGCGTAGGCGATACCCTGAGGAATCGCCGTCAGCCCGACCGTGACGCCGGCGAGGAAGTCCTGCAGGAGGTCGCTCCACGTGTACGCGACAAGCCAGGCGACGATCGGCAATCTCCGACGTAGCAGTCCTTTGGTGTTGCATCGCGGGACGATCATCACGTCCTCCTCCCCTTTCGGATAAATCACGAGTAACGCATCGGACTTCCCGACGGCGAAGTCTTATACGCCGCGCAACACTCGAGGAGATTAACATCGAGAGCAGATAAATACATAACGTCCGTCATCGAGAGCGGTACAATCTAATCGAAATGAAACACGAGACCGAATGCACGGAGATAACGGGGGAATCAGTTCGGGGCAATTAATTCCGCGGCGGGGTGGGGATTGTATAGCGGTTATATGACCCGTGGTATACAAAGTAGATTGCGCCGGGGACGCGGCGAAGAAAGTTTCGTCAAAAATGCGTTTCGATATCGAGGAGAGTCAACGTTATCCGGATACGCGTAAAGTGTTGTGTACCTGTCGTTATACGGGGAGGACTAAAGTTACGATAAGACGACAACGAGAGTTGTTACGATAAGAGTTTATTTGCTCTCGCGTGTACCGTCGTCTCCTCTCGGTACTTTACTACGTCTTTCTCGTTTTTTTTTTCTTTCGAAAGAGAGTTAGAACTGGAGAGCACTGAAAAACAATTTACTTCGTTCGACCACGGTGAGATTAAGTGCGGCGAACCCCATGGTATCTAGGTACGGTCGTTTCAATGCCGTAAGACTGTAAGGACAAGTGCGTAGAGTTGTTTCGACTAATTGAAGTTGAAATAAGTAAATATTTACTTAAAACAATCGCACCGTGAAGTTCGCCGTATTCAACCTCACCGTAGTTGAATGAACTAAATTTTTGTTTAGTTTGAGCATTCCTATTTTGGGGTGAATTTGTCCCTTTTTATCGAAAACTGATGGAAAGTGGATTAAAATTCTATCCAAATAGATTAGATTTCAAAATGATGTATTCGCGAATTTTTTGCGCAAATACTAGGTACGTATTCAAATTTGATAAATTCGGATGCGTTTTTTATCCGATTTCATCCATTTTTAACAGAAATTTAGGGCAGGGATATGAAAAGACCGGAGGTAGGATTCTGTGTCGTATTTTTTTCAAGTATAAAAAAACATGCACAACGATAGCGACTACAGAATTCTATCGATACAGAATTCCATCCCGGCTTCTACAGATATTCGTAGAAAATAACCGTGAAACGATTAACCGCCGCTAAACCATGAACGTCTGTTAGCGTTAAAGTATGAAATTCAGTTAATCTAGGTAATAACTAATTATTTTATATAATAACGTGGCATTTTAGTTAAAGTATGAAATAGAATATTTATTCAACATTCTCTAACTAGTTAATTTATAGAGTAACTAGGTATTTTATGAATTAACTAGCTACTGTTAGTTGAAGCTTCTTCTCTTTCGCGTTCGATGCTGAATGTATTAAAACATAAGAGCCATTTCCGCTGCCCCAGTATCTACGTCAATTTCGTTAGTATTAGTTTCAGTTTGTGCATCATTTGGTTAGGTTAGTTTAGGTTAGGTTAGGTCAGGAGTATCGTATAAAACATCAAAAAGCGATTCATTTGAACGATAGTATTTCACTTCTGCTTCCTTTTCAGTCACTGGTGTTATTAACTTTTCAGATCCTTGCACACTTAACACATCATAATGTTTATTTCATACTTTCGCGGACGCTTCGGCGTTAATATATAGAATAACTAGTTAAAGTGTTAAAAACACTGAAATTACATACTTTAACGGATCGCATTAGTTATTCCATAGACTAACGCGTGATTCCACAGAATAACAGATTTCATACTTTAACGCTAACACGCGTCCCTTTGCAAAACGAGTACGAGACGCCCGATCGATTCTTCCCATCAGCGGTACGCGCGTTCGAAACACCGAGCTATAACTCCTCCCCGCGAGTCTCCGAACGGGTGTTCCCAACACACGTCCGCCGTGGAGATCCAATTACTTCCCATTTTTCGACACCGACGCGACACCTCCCGCAAATTCTTCGACGTATTCCGGGAGGACCCTCGAACTTCGGCGAATTCCCACTTGGAATTCTCCTCTGCGTCAATCGACTCGCCCTGCGCATCGTGTCGGCATTTAGGTATACCTTTCCCGCGCGCCTTTCGTCCATCCCGGCCCGGTTCTTCTCCTGTCGACAGGAAAGCGATCGATCGATCGAGAATACGAGAGGAGGAGCGAATGCGATGGAAGAAGCGTAGGAAAGAAATTAAAAAACGAAAACTGTTCACCGGAAGGTACGAGCCTCGAAAGATCCGCTCGTTCGACTAAATAAAGAGTAAAACGAAATAAAAGCGAACAAGAGATCGACGAACGAAAGTCGAACGGATTTGAATGAACGCGCAATCGGCACTTCCCGCGGATCCGACATTGAGGCTGAAGCGAAGGCGGACACGATCGAGAGGCATTATCTATGCCAAGATCTTATCGGTTCTGCACGGGTGGATCTACCCAGATTTACGTATACTCGTATACTCGCAGCTCAACTTCGCGTCGGACCGTGGAATGCCGTCAACGCGTCCTGCGATTTCCTCCCCCGACAGTCTTAGCGCCGCAATTCGACGGTGGATCGAGAAAATCGTACGACGAAAATCAATGAAGCTCGCCGCCTTCGACGCGTCGCGCCGAGCGTCCAAGCCGGAGAGGAATTGACCTCGCGCGCGTTCTTCGCAAATCGACAGTGGCAGAAAAAAGACAGCGATATATCGTACCGCGGAAAGTTTCGATCGTGTGGCGCACGACGTAAATGTTGCAGCGATATCGTCGACGCGCATTTCCGTAAAGCGACGCGACAAGGATTTCTCTCTACTTTCTCAATCTCAATCAGTGAGAATCACACGAGTTATCGCGGTTACGTGTCAAGCACGTGGAGTAAGAATCATTCAGAGTCTGGTCTAGTACAACAAGCGAGCGATAGCCACAATGATGCAAGCGAATACAACACTTTTTTTTTTATTTTCCATTATCACTTACTCGTAGGCACTGGATTATACATGGAGACGCTCGAAGTGAATTCCCCCGATCGGAAAATTCCCGATTAACGATCACCGCAATTTCGGGCGAGCGTACGATGCCAAGCTACGTCGTTCGCCGCGAACGTTCGAGTGACGCGATGTTCCGCGTTAAACGGGCCGATCCGCCGCTTCATCCGTTTCCAGGAATGTCTGCGCGAAACTTCTGCGGATCGGCATACGGAGCGGCAATCCTTTGTGCAACGGCCTAACGAGCTGTGCCGGATGAATAATGGGAAGATACCTCATTATCGTTCCAAGCGGAGTACCTCGCGCACCCATGAGCAAAAGGTATATTTTTCTATATAACTTATTGAGCGGGTTACGTAACACGCGGCGTCCGGACGATTACACTTATCACTCGTTCGTCGACGCAGCCGGTGGAACGAAAAAGACGCACGTCTAACGCGCGTCATTGAAAAACGATGCCTCGTATGGTGACGTGAAAATCGTGGAGCGCCGCGCGACTTTCGACCATCGCACGGACGCCTTCCGATCCTCGGATTACCAGGCGGAATGCCTGATGCACTCTGCGTTTGAATAAAAAAAAAATAAAAATAAATACGTATATAATTAGTTTCATTTATTAAATTAATGATTATTAAATAATCATATCTACTAATGATTAATCGAAAATATGATTTTGAATATGTTTCCAACAGCATTCCTTATTAACGTGAATTGTATGTCGTGTTGTTTTTTAAATAATCCATCGCGATCTCTTCTTCGATTTCCCACAACGATAAGAATAAAATTCCTCTCGCTCTTCGCGGAGAGAGAAGTAATCATTTTTTCTGGAACTCGCGCGAGGCGTTCCACTTGGGCACTCGCCTTTTATAATTCATTATCGTCGCAATGTCGCGAGTAACTGCCGAATAAATCATCGTCGTCGTAGAATAATGTTCGATTGTGACAATGGTACGACGTGCGAGGGATAAGCGCGCCGTCGTACCCAAATTTTCTCGGAGCCCGCAGTGACGAAAATCGCGGAGCGCTCTTCGATGCTCGGCCACTAACGGGACAGCAATTTTACCACGCGGCTACAAGATCGCGCACGTGGCGGTACCATCTGTACGTCCCGTGTTTGCGCGCAGAACGCCTCTGTGTGTTTTGGCGCGTGCGAGGCATATGTAGCGCGCGAACAGAGCGGGACGACCTCAACTGTGACTGGCCCAATTATTGTCGAATCGGTGGTTCACAGTTATCTGTACGTGTGTCGGCTCATTCGCCGTGTTTATCGGGACGTCTGTCTCTGGAATACGGTTTGGCGCCTGTATCGGGTGGGGCCGCGCGGCGAGGAGGATATTTGAAAAGCGTTCTGCAGGGATTCTCCTCGGGAGAGTCGCATCCGTGTTTGAGAATCAACTCGAACCGGATAAAATACTTCTGTAGCTACTGTAATCGCGGATTCTTATTTCTTAATTTCTAAAATCTATATTTCTGCAGATTCGCTAACTCGCGCGAAGATATGCACACGGAGAAAACAGTTTATTTATAGTTAATAAACGTTTGTTTGAATATGGCGAAATAAACATTTTATTGTATCAACCGTTTGAATGAAATAACAATTTCAATAATTATATATCACATATTTTCTTGTCCTGACGAAATATTTATTTGGCCATATTTGAAATTACATTTGTTAACAGCTACCGAAGCACCTTAAACGAGATCTCGATGATAGTTTACGCTTGTGCATGTCTATACCGAGAAAACTAATTAGGTTAAAATGACAAAATGCATCTAGTCTGACGCGTTTAGTTATTCTAATCAAAATATCGGTCAGTTGAACCAGGTATTCAGTTATTCTGACCAAATGTTTAGTTATTCTAATCAAAAAGTGGTCAGTTACTATTCTTCTTCGACCAACTATTCTTCTCCGTATCCCTAACTATAACGCTTAACGAGATACCGATGGGAAAACTGCTGAGATACTACATGGGAAAACGTGCCTATAATTGATTCAATGGGAATAATGTACCGTAATGGATGGCACGATTACGACAATAATTATCGCATTTCGCAATCTCACTTTTTCATTCAAATTAATTTAAGAACCGACGTGTCTTCGTGCAATCAAAATCCACTCAACGAAACAAACTTTTGCACGTATCCAAAATTTCAACCGATCGCCTCTTTGCACGTATAGTACATATATATTTTCGAGACTGTATCGGGTGACCGAGTTATGCCGAACGGATAATTTGGAGAACCTTTTACAAGGGTACTTCGATAAAAAAAAAATAGGTATATACAAATACTTATTAGCAAGCCTTGCCCTCTTGTAACACGCGAATGCACGCAGCAAATAAGGCCTTGGATGAGGCTCGGATTCGGACGCGTGACTTCGACAATTCGCATTCTTGGTCCCCGTGAAATTTCGGGCACCTCCTGTGCGCGCCTCATTCGCGCGGGTGACCGACCTCGTATTACTCCTCGCCCTCTGCTCGTCCCGCGCGGGAAACATACAGCGGCGATACGATCAAACGCGTCCGACGCGATAAACGCGACCCGAGAGATCTAACGACGCAAGAATTATTGTCAATTAATCGTCATCGTCGGCCTTGCATATCGGCCCGGGAAATAGTCCACTTGGTCGCGATGACTGCGCGAGCGATTCGCTATAGAGGCGCGTAAAAGCAACCTTGCCGCGAACGTTTGTCGGGATAATCGAAGCTCGCAGCTGTAGGCTCTTCCGTATCGATACGACGTGGGAAAGTCAACGTTCACCCGCAGATGTATTGTGACTCTGCTTAGGGAGAAAAGGAGATTACATCGATAAGATTATTGCACTCTTGTTGCGCGTAATATGAGAATGTTCCTCCTGACATAACGAATATACATATGCACAGAGAAAAGGAATTAGTTGGATGTGTTGAAAATTTCTTGCGAGGTCGCAAATAATTGATTATTTATATCAATGAAACCTTGTAATACATCAATTAGATATGTCTTCCTTGCTGTCGTGTAACTCAGTACATGACACTGCAGGGAAGAAATATTTAACTAATGTGTGTGAAGAAAGATCCAATTGATCTACATAAATAATCACTTGCGATCGGGCAAGTAATTTTTAGTACATCCAACTAATTCTTTTTCTCCTGTGTGTAATTCACGCGACGAATATCATTAGACATTTTTTTTTTTCGGGACATGATGCATCGGATATATAATACGACATGTGCAATTCTACAACAGCTATTGCAATAAATTTTGTTCGTATTCGATTCATTTTTATTTATTAGATACCTGGAGGGAAAAAATTGACAAATTCCATATCGAGAGAAAGTTAATTATCGTCTCCTCTCTTCAACATCATCTCTCATTTCCGCCTGATCATTGCAATTAACAGCATTGCACGCGCACAGAGCGCGGCATATATTCGCGTGTGTCAAGATCTTCCGCACTGGAAAGGACGATGACTCGTCGCGAGTACATATGTACTTATATAGGTTGAAACTCGGACTTTCACTCGTACGATACTCCGACGACCGCTGGCCACAAATCAATCGTATAATGGCCATATCCGTCCACCGAAACGACCAGAGGTCGTACAGGGTGCTTTGGAGAAAATCGTCGATAGTTCGAAACTCGTGCAGAACCTAACGGTCGTTCCGAGAGCGTTTCGCTATCGATTCGTGTGGTCGCAGAGCTCCGCGAAACCTTGGAAGAGAAAATACAGAGGCGCGACTGCAGCCAACGAAATTTGAGTTAAAATGAATTTAACCGCAAACACGATCAGCGAACCCCGTCGAGATTCCGTAGTTAAACGAAAATGATCTCTAAAGGTTTGTCATAGAAATTGGGGCGTAATAATTTTCTTCGGGGAATCGGAATTATAATTGCCGCGGAAGCAACGTTACCGATCGACATTTCCTCCGGAATTGAACACACACACGTGACGGAATTTACGATGGGATACTCGAACCCCGGATAGACAAATGTACGTAAATTGTACAGCGACTTTAGGTAGTATTAGCTCATCGGATGCATGAAGGTTGTGCGCTTAATGAATCATGACAAAGCAAGCATATTTGCGTCATTAAATGATTTCAAATTGATACAAATAAAATGCTAAACATTGATTCCATATATGCACAATGTTTCGTTGATATGTTGCTACAATAAATACAGTGATTAATTTGAATCACATTGGAATGTAAATCTAACAATTTATTTAAGAATAGTTATTTTTTTGAATACAATTGATAAAAAGACGTAAACTTTAGAACAATCAATTATTGTATTTTGTGTAAACGTCGTGACGATTACACCAGTCCATCTGGGTGTGTAGCAGCTAGGAGGTACGGCCCGTTTTACGTCCGCCGCCTTACCGACGAAGAGCACCGTACGACGGCGGACGTACGACGTACCGTATCTACTGCCGCGAGACGAGACGTAGAGTCCCAGCAGTTCACGAGCGTCGATCGTATTCGAAAATCCTTCCCCGCGGTGCTCGCGTACAAAAAAACCCGGCGCTCTCTCGGAAACATCGAGTACCGAGAGATGCAAAAAATACGAAGAGGTTCGCACAGAGACAAGGACTGTGCGTCTCCTTCGAAACTTCCTCGCGGAAGCACGGCCTGTTATATATCTGTCCGCGAATCGTTTGCACTCGTAACGAGCCAAGCGTGATGCGCGTAAACAAAAATAACGAGATAACGATTGCGGTGGCCCGTTGTCGTGAGCTTGCGTGCGGCAGGAGCGCGCTTATATACCCGTGTACCACCGAACATTCGAATTGTCCGAGTCACGAATGGTCGCACGAGACCGCGATTGTGCCGGGACACGTGAGTGTTGGCCGCAGCGTCCGTTCATTCATGATAAAAAGTCGCCGGACTGTCGAGAGACTCGCCGGGAAACGCGCTGGACAGCGCGCGAGTTTCGAGCACGTGTAGTGGCCCCGCGCGCCTCGGACGCCGTATGCGCAGAGGAACGAGAAAATGGTTCTAAACGTTCCTAGCCAGACGTATGATGTAAATTTTGCAGCAGCTTTACGAAAAACTAGATCACGGTGTGCAGCAACTGTGTGTGTTTTACGAGTCCACCCTTGGCACTGTTATTTATGTAATTGAATGATGAAATAACGTTTCGGGATTAATAAGTAAATTTGAGAAATTACCGTGATTCGACAAGTCAAATTTTGCGTAAATTTGTTTACAACGTCAAACTTAAATCACGCCATGATCTAAATTCGATGTATCATTTGCGATGTACACTTGTGACAAACGATTTCTGTTAATTTTACGTAGAAATTAAGAAAATTCAAAGCACTTTTAACTTGACGCATGCCGTGAATCAGGAATGTCTGACTGGGTTTCACTCTACTCGTCGGAGAACGCGCGGCACGGAGCACGAGTCCCGAGCACGTGGGTCTCGCGCGCCAATACACCGCCGCTACGCGCTTCGAACGCCGTATGCGTGGAGAGGTGCGGGAAAATGGTTCGAAACGTTTCCACTCTACTTGCCGCGCAATTCCAGAAATAAGAAAAAGCAAATCGAACCGGACGATGATCCTTTCTCGAATATCTTCCTCTCGTCGAAAGAAAAAAAAAAGCCACCTTCGCAGTCGGTAGGACTCGAACCTACGCTCCCAGAGGGAATCTGATTTCTAGTCAGACGCCTTAACCACTCGGCCACGACTGCTCCGTGCGATAGTTTCTTTTCCATTGCAAACGAAGGCAACGAGGGGACCTTACGAAACCTTATTTAGCATTATTATAATTCGAAGGTAACCGCGAGTCACTTGCACCTCGAGTGCGGACTGCTACAGTGGCGTGGGAATATTTCAAAGGGAAATGCCGCGTTCGGGATTGCACCGTCGACGCGATAACTTCGTTGCAACAGACGAGATGTCGAGGATATCGCGCGGGAGATGGATTCAAATGATCGAATTACGACATCGCCTTCGAAGTGCCGACGATATGCTGTTATCTCGTCACGACGTACGATCGATCCGACAAGCGTACTCACCTCCCAACATGGAATCGTCCAACAAGCTTTCCGATTCCCACGAAGGAAATGCCATTTCCGCGAAGCGATCCGGCAAATTTACAGCGATTCCGCGCGCGCTTCGACTGAAACTCGTTATATGCGGTTCTCCCGTGCGACTCGTATGCACGCAAATGCACGCGGTCGTCGATAACGCGGACACGCTCCGTTCGACCCTTATCACCCATGCCTACTCATCGTTCGATGTCAACCGTGAAGCGGCAAATTATGCGGCCAGATCTTGTCCAGTCATCGGTAACGCGAAGAACGGCACTAACCTGCCTGATTAGCGTCCTTGTCCTTCGACGGATCGTTACTCCCCATTGAGAGCCCACCATTTCCCTTTACCTTATCGTCGGAACCGTCGGATCGTTCGCGAAACAAAGGATCGGCGCGTTCACTTGAACACGACGACGCAGTTTTAGCTCTTTCTTCCATTTTTGCGGGAAAAAAAAAATTAATTGCATCGCGACGTGCCGCGCAATAAACGATCGGAGGACGCCGTACGGCGCGGGATCGTGATTGTCATCGGTGACATCGGGAGGGACGACTTTGCGGACGCTGGGTCGAAGTAAGAGGATATCGTTAGTTGCGTATCCTTGACGTGAGACAATTTATTCGTCCACACATCGCATTAGTGTACGGACGGGATTGTCGCGTATACCATATGAGGCCTAACTTACTCGCCAGGAAAGAAACTTCCATCATTATTATCTCATTGTCTGTGAACTTTTGGCTGATATTTGTGTGGTACTTTTTTGAAGATTCTATTTTTATCTACAATAAAGTCTTATATCGATATCGGCCGAAAATTCGTGAATAACGAGATAATAGCGACTGAAGTTTCACTCCTGTGTGGATAGTAAGTTTAGCCTCACATGGTACGTTCGACCAGATTGGCGACGTCCGCTCCACACGCGCCACGCGTATATGTACTCGTATGTAGGCGTCACTTTCGACTTTCGAACGATGCTCTTCGGTCGCGCGGCCGCGCCACGAGTTCAAAAGCCAAAAGCGCGTAACTTGCCGAAACCCGGAACTGAACCGGGGACATTTAGATCTTCGGTCTAACGCTCTCCCATTTGAGTTATTTCGGTGGTTGGTGCGGTTATTTTTCTTCGGTGCAATTGCACCAAATGTACCGCAAAACGCGTTTCGCGGTTGGTGTGATCTTTTTTTTCGCGTGTAATTTGATTTTCTCACAAATTTGTCTCTTATCGCAAGTTCGAAGGAATTGGAACAAAATTATCTATCCCGTATTTTTTCATTTTTCATTTTCGGCCTTATTCGAGCTGGAAAACGATATTTTGAAACACAGCTACGTCATTTCTATCGCATCTCGCTTGCGTTTCGATGCGACGTCACAACGTTGCAGAGAGAAATGCGCTTATAACATTGCGAATAATTATTCTTTCGGGTATTTTCTGTTTCGTGTGACGTTAAATATGTATGTATATGCGGATTACAAATTCAATTTAACGTTGCGAATATTTTTTTTTGTTTCAATTATTCATTTAAAAATATGAATATACCGAAAGAGACAGGCAGGATTCATGTTTGGTAAATATGTATGCGATAAATGGTGCGCAAAGCTCGCGCGATATTTTGAAAGTCCGCGCTCACGCGGAGTGAACGATGAGTTGTCTCGCAAAATTATCACTGAAAAATTAAACCCTCTCGGTTGTTTACTCGTTCCTATTCGACCTCCTCGTTACGCGTAACGCGCCTAATATAAAGGGTGATCCAATTAAAACGCAACCCAAAATCAAAAAATCGGTATATTGTGGGTTGCGTTTTAATTGGATCACCCTTTACTATGACCAGATATAGGCTCGAATTTTTGTCAAGAGTTACTGTACCCGCCGTATAGTACGATTTGACGCCTCGTCGAACATCCAAACATTTTTCTCATCGCGGTACACCGCGAGCGACCCGGATGAACGATTCGCGGGTATTCCCAGATCCTTTGAGTACCGAATCAAAATCAGCTAGACGCGAGTGATCCGAGCGCTCCCCACCACTTGCTCGCCGCCTATCCCAAACTCGTAAACCGTCGCGGCGGCCGTACAGCCGCCGAATTCGAAAAAACTAATAGCGGGCAAAGGACGAGGGAAAAAATAAAAAGTGGGAAACTCGTTTCTGCCCGAATAATTAATACGACGGCGTCGCGGATGTCGCACGCGCCTGCTGTCTCTTTCTCTCTTTCTTTCTCCCTCTCCTCTCACTGTACACCTCCCGCTCTCTAAAGCGACGTCACACACATCCAACCCACGCGCATTCTTTCCGATACGAAGATAAGGCGCGACGCGGAGATTGCAAAAACCTCAGCGCGCACGAGACAAGCGCATTCCCCGCGCAGTTGCATCATCGAAATTGCGAATTCCTCCCGCGCGATCGCGTCGAATCGGTCCCCAACGAATCGCGAATCGCACGCCGTTCGCGTGCCCGTTGCCCGCCGCCTCCTTTCCGACGATAAAAAATTCGACGAGGATGGGATTCGAACCCACGCGTGCAGAGCACATTGGATTAGCAGTCCAACGCCTTAACCACTCGGCCACCTCGTCCGGTGTTACAACCAGATGCCACTGGCAGTCTTCAACCTGCCCCGCCGTTACCGCGCTGTCTGGTCGGGTCTGCCTGGTGATCCGGATCTGTACAGGTGATCCCGTGCGACGGCTCGCGTGCGCGAGTCCTTTCTTTCGCGTCTCACCCGCGCCGCGGATTCGTGCGGGTGAAACGCGTACGTCGTCTCGATCGACCTCGAACTTACACAACGAGAAAATGACTGCATCGCGTTTGCAGTTCGATCGTCTCGTTCGAATGACTGTGAATAATCGAACCATCCAGTATAGTCTCTAAATATAGCGAAATCTGTCCGGCGGGAAACGTAATGTTACGTAACTCGATCGGTAAGAGGAGAGGAGGGGGAAACCGTCCGACAGGTCCCGCAAAAACGGGGTTGAACGGTGACTTTGAATATCCCTCAAAGTCGTGACGGGCTTCTTTCGCGCGGAACAGAAGCCGCGCGAGATACACCTGTTGTGTCCACAGCACGGCGAATAGAGAGAGAGAGAGAGAGAGAGAGAGAGAGAGCGCCGCGCGTTCGACATTCGAAGCCAGAGGCTACGCGTCGCTGCACAGGGTAGACGCGTATATCGACCGAGCCCGATACGAGTCGGTTTCCCGCGTCGGGGACTCCCCGGCGCTTACCACCGGAGTCAAAGGCGAATTTCATTTCGATGTGTTTCACGTACGCGGCGTAAACGATCGCCGCGCGGGAGCTTACTTTCTAAAGGCGCGCGAAGAAGCGATTGCGCGTAGAAAACGCTCCGGTCGGGGGTGCGCTGGTCGCGAACTGAAAGGAGCGTTTGTAACAGTTTCGTCGTCGCGCGAACGAGTGCCGCGTCGTATGGTTACACGCGCGTAACGCCTCGCGCGCCTTTGCCGAGTCGTTCGGCCGAGTATAGAGCGGAATTTTACGGACGTGCTGAAAATCGACAGGACGCTCCGTTGGTACCTCACTTCTTTTTTTGCAAATATCGTCCACGCGTTTTTTATTTCCACGCGCTATACGTTCGTCCGGCATTGATGGTAATGAAAAGTGAACAAAACTCGAGAGCCACGGTTGGATCTTTTCAAGGTGATGGCACTACGGTATGCGGGACACCCGAGAGCGGATAGAAATCGGATCCACGTATGTAGGTTCGCGTCCGAAGCCGGTCCGGCGTGGCGGTACAACCTCAAATAATATCGCAAGCTTCGTAGGAAGGCGCCGTGGCTTAGTTGGTTAAAGCGCCTGTCTAGTAAACAGGAGATCGGGGGTTCGAATCCCCCCGGGGCCTAGTTGGGTATTTTTTTTTCCGCGACGAAATTCCAACGAAAGCAAAGGTGAAACGAACGAGAAGACCGGCGCCCGTACAGTGCACACTTCGAGCGTACACCGAACAAATGCAATAAACGGGAATTGCCCGCGGGCTGCTATGCCGCGCGTACCACTTATCGGTATTTTATTTCGAAAGAAACGGGGGACACGGTGCTGCAATAATGCACTCCTGCGGTACTACGCGTATCAACGATCGTACTTTCAACGCGTACGTGTTATCGTAATCTCGAGAGTACATTCCGCGCACATTTATTCAAATCGCTCGACGCGCACTCTGCGGAGATACGAACGCTGTAATATGTATACCGTATGAGGCTGAACTTATTCGCCAGAAAGAAAATTTGAATCACTGTTATCTCGTTATCAATTATAACTTTTGGCCCGTATTAATATAAGACTTTATTGTAGATAAAAATGTAATCTTCAAAAAAGTATTTATTATACGAATACGAGCTTAAAGCTCATAGATAATGAAATAATAGTCATTCGAGTTTTTTTTTAATGGTGAGAAAGTTTAGCCTCATATACCTATACTGAGAGAAGAGTATATTAGTCACTGTTATACCAGATAATAGATTTGACATTTTAGGGGAAGTATTACATTCATTGCTTTATCCCAGCCAGACATGATGCAAAATTTTACAGCATTTTTTTAATTATGTAATTAAACGATAAAATTATGTTTCGAAAATAATAAGTAAATGTTACACACTACTGTGAGATTCGGTAAGTCAAATTTTACGTAAATTTGTTTATAATGTTAAATTTAAATCACGCCATGATCTAAATTTCATGTATCATTTTACAATTTAAATTTTGACGTAAAAATGAAAAAAAAACTTAAAGCTGTTTTAACTTAACACCTGCCGTGAATCAGGGGTGTCTGACTGGGACTGCATGATAACAGTTGACGCACATCTAGTGAACTTCACTAAATGTATGTCAATTATCGTCATACAGTACCTAAAGTAACAAACTTAATATTTTCCCCAAAATATCAAATCTACTATCTAGTATAACAGTTATCAATATATTCTCCTCTCCGTCTATATGAAGACGCTCGAATATTCCGGAGCAGATGTTTTCTCCCGTACGTCCGAGAGTGGGACGATGCACGCGCGCACGATACGTCCACCTCGCGCGAATGATGTAAGCTCCACCGGACGTAATAAGAGCGGTAGGAGACGAACGGATATCCATCTCGCGGAGAGTCGAGAGGATATATCATCGACTTATATCGCGCGAACGATGCATAGCGAGTACCGGCTTCTTTATGTAACACCCTCCACGGTGCCGGTAAACAGCAATTAACGCCGAAGCCAACCCGAGAAATGTTGCACCCGCGACGATGCCCCCGGCGGCTTTTCGAACGACGCATTTCCAACCGCTTCTTCCTCCCCGACCGCCCACCGGTCCAGCGGTGCGGCGCAGCGGGAGGACCTACGCAGGTCCCCGCGCGGCGTTGCATCCGAAGGAAGGGAAGACGAACACGATCCCTCTCCCGACGACCTCGCGTGCCTGAATCGCGTGCACCCGTGTATGCGCTTATTCATTTATACGAAGGTGCCGGTACACCTACGAACACCGCGCGTACAGCGTCAGCGGGACACCCTTCTCTCTCCGCTTCCTACAAATACATACATGTCGCCCGAAAGCACCGCGCAGGCGGCGATCCTTTCCTTTCTATAGAAAGACTGGTTTCAGGAGTAGAGCGCGCAACCCGCGCGGGTCGCGTTCCGACTATAGGTACTAGTCGAACTAGTCGAGCGGATCGCCGTCGCCGCGGGGACGCACAGCAGCCTGTCCGGCTCGAGTCGCCGTGAACTAATAAACGCGACGAGATCCCAAGCCGTCCGACGACGCGCGCTCGACTCAGCTGCGAGTTCTGCCGAAGCAAGGAATCGCAATACTGCTCAAACCTCTCGCGCGCGTGTCTTGCGACGCGTCGTAGGTACTGGGGAAAAAAATAGAAGGAATCTCCCACGACAGCGCGTGGTTCGTCGTCCTCGGGATTATCGGCGCCGACGCCGCGGCGGTCGGCCGCGCGTCCATGCGGAACTTTTCCCGCACTCCTTCGACCCACCACTCCACGCTACTCCCGCGCGCAACCGTCGCGAGGGAACGCGGGCCGACGAATCGGTGCGCCGCGGGTAGGACGCCCGGTTACGGTGGGTGTGGGGAGAGCACGTGGCGATGTTTTGAGTATCGGCACGGCCACTGCGCCTGCGCGTACGATCGGCGCGCGTAAAGGTTGATTTACATCTGCCGGACGGCGGCAGAGTCTACGAACCTCGAGGTAGAGACGGACCTCCTCATAACCTCGGGCATCGATTGCAGCGAGCAGACGTGCGCTCGAACCTCGGTCACGCGGCATCACCCGGAACACGACGAGACTTCCTCATCGCACCTTCGGTCGTGCGGACCATCGCGTTCCGCCGTACACACGAGTGCTGCACGAGTGAAGAAGTGCGACGAGCCGCGCGCGAGTTTCTCGAAAAATCCGCCTCCGAAGTTTCGAATTGGAAAAAATCGCGCAGGCGCGGCCGTGTTTCCGGAGATCGCGCGGATGCGATTGGCGCGAGTTTTGTTGTTGTTGTTATTGGCCGAATGTGTGAGATGCGCCGAGAATTGGGGACCGATTAGCGGCGTTTGGAGCAGTGAAGGAGCAGCTGTGCTTTGCGAGGACAGACACTTGGTACGTGCGTCGCGCGCGCGCGCGTCGTGTAGCTTCCGACGAATCTCGACGGAACCGCCGTACGCGATTGGAATCGCATCGGGCGCCCGATGACGGTCGACGGGAACTGCAGCGATGACGGTGTTGCGCCTGCCGCGGTGTCCCGTTACAGCGGGGCGTGCGTACGACGTGTCCTTAAATTTGTCGCGGGAATTACCGGTCTGACTAATACAGAACTCGAGTGGCTCCTACGGTTTCGCGCGTCGAGCGTCCGCGCCTACTGTACGGCTTGCCGGTGCATTACGCGATTATATGGTATTCGCGCGGCTTGACGGTGTAAAAGCTTTTCTAACATCTCAGTTGATTTCGAACGAGGGAAAGAATTCGGTCTTGAGAAATACTTCATTGATTTCCAGCGACTTTTCGCTGCGATTTATAAATCGCGTCATCGACAACACGTGCGCGTGCCAATAATATTTCGGAGTTTAAGAAATACCTAAAGAAATTCGCCCGAATCGAATCCTTCGTTGAATTTATCACGGCAGATCTACCGTAAAGAAACGGCTTATCAGCATCTTCAGGCACGGGACGCGCGAGAAGCGCATGCTGCACCTATAGATGCATCCGTTTCCTCTCTTTCGAGATCACGGTCGCGATAGAGTCCGACTCAATTGGCTCGTCAGGCCTCGTAGAGAGTTCGAACCGTTCAGCGCGATCGCGGCGCGAGTTAACGAGGATTAAACAACTTCGCGATAACATTTCTGCCTCCTCGATAAGCGCCGGAATGCCGTGGGAGAAGTTGAACGATTAGCGACGTGGGAAGGAATTTCTGCGCGAAATATAACGAAGCAATCGCCGTCGGATCATTCGGAGGTGCGGTTTATGCTCGAGTGCTAACCCTGGCTCAGCCCCAGACTTAATCCCAACGATTGATCGTTCCGACACCGGTTTCACGTCTGCCTCGAGTTTTGTGCAAGCTTTCCTCGAAGCGCGTGTGCTTTTTCATTTTTAGGACATCAGTGGTAAAAATTAGGAACTTTTCAGGGTTAAGTTAAGTCGAGACAGGGACTGACAGCTAATCGCGAACGAGTGGGCATAAACCAGGCATTATCGCACCGCCGATCGGCCCGAGCCGATGACGAACCTTTCGTCGCGTCCGATCGAACGAAAGGACTCTCCTCGAAAGGTCGAAAATACGAGTCAACTGGTTTCGTTCGCCTTCGAATCGACCGTCGATATCGCTTCCACATTCCGTGACGTCGTTCTCTCGATCCGGCAGAATTTTCGGCGGCGCGTCAAGAGCGCTTACTCGTTTTCGAGTGTCAATCGAAATCGTCTTAGCGCGCCCCGTCAAAAATTCTTCCGGAACGCGGGAGCGACGTCACGGAGACGGAATCGCGAAATCGAGCGCGCTCCGTTACTCCGACAGACTCGCGTATCGGCTCTCGCGCGGCCGCGATAAACACGCGTGTCCCCGCCGATTATTATCGGGCGATCGAGAGAAGCGGGAGAATTTCTCTCGCGCGGGAATCGCGCCGCGATCGATCGGTCGTGAACGAGCGGCGATCGCGCTCGCGCTCGGTCAGAAAAGAGGGACGTCGGGAGTCTCGCCGCTCGGATCGACGCGATTCGCCGAGTGGAGGGAAGTCCCGGTCGAGGCTACGGCGCGGGCTTCGGCGAGAAATCCTTGCAGGATCTCGAGCCGCGATCGATCGTTTCGCCTTCGGTAATGACAGTGCGATCGTCGCTCGGCGGTACAATGATAACAGTAACGGGAGTGACACTACCAAAGACTACACGCGGAGCCAGCTAGAGTCCCGCGGCTACGAGACACGATCGCCGCCCGCCGTCCTGTCCGTGCACCTGTCATCGGCGCCGGACGTCGCTACGTCCGTTCGTTCCGTTCGCTCGGACTTGCACTTTTTTTCTTTTATTATTCGTACCAACGCCGGTCGAATTTCGCACGCGAATCTACGCGCGGTGTCCGTAAACGAGAGCAGTCGAACGGAAGACAGTAACGTTATCGCTTGGATTCCCGGTGGCTTTCAGGGCCGTCGGATGGTGGAAAGGATCGACAATGGAGTCTACTTGATGACAGTGGTTTCCCGTCATTCCGTGTTGCGTGTCCTTCCGTGAAGAAAAAAAAAAAAGAAAAAGAGAGGGAAAACGTTCAGCCGCCCCTGATCGAGCGATCGACCGAAGAGAAGACGACGACTGAGAGGAAGAAGAAGGAGGAGGAGGAAGCGTCGATAAGAGAAAGATGACGAGATACGACATGAAGAAGGAGCAGGACCCGGAAATGCAGCGGGAGGTGAGGCTCACCGGCTTCACGCGTAGCGCCCTCGGGGATGCCCTCCGCAGCACGGAGGATCCCGATCCGCGTCCGAACGGAGACCTCGAGGCCAGGCTGGGCACGCCGGCAGTCACCCAAAAGGCCGACAAGGGTTCGGCTGGCAACGGTGAGTAGTCAATGGTCCGTGACAAAGCGTTCGATTTGATTCGATTCGGCACAAGGCCTTTCGATTGTCGCTGATAGAGCTACACTCATCTGCATGTATACTCGCGGTGCAAACGCGCGGTACAGCGATGTGTATACCGCGGCGGGAACGCCGCGTGTCCGTTAGTGTATAAAATACCGGCCGCGCGGTATCTGTAAGCGCGAAGCGCAATCCGATGTGATCTGGCGCGGGGCTTACTCATCCGTTGGGGTCTGCGGAATGATAATTAGCGACGGAGTCTTGATCGATCGATAAACCGTGTTAACGGGATACTCCTCCTCGTCGCAATTAGTCCTGCGAGAGATATCGGCAACTGTTAAAAGTCCCATTGATCGCGTCGCACCTGATATACAGGGTCGGGGTGAGCAAATTTGTCGTGAGAATCGTGCGAGTGCGAGTGAGAGGTCCGACGGCGACCCTACGGACCCGTAAGAGCCTCTCTGTCGCACGCTCGAATCGGACGTGGAATCCCGCGAAGGACGGAGGGCGTGCGACGGAGAGGCTCGACAAAATTACATTGGCGCGCGACTCTTTTGACAAATTTTTCGTCTAACCTTCGAGCTGTTGAAGAACCCTTTCTCCGTCAGATCGCCCTGATCGTCCCCGATCGTATCGTCTTGCGACTTGACGATCCACGTTAAGTGGATCGAATACGCAGCGCGGCACGTGACGTGATGGAATTAGGAAAGCGCGATACGCGCGCGTGAAAGAAAGTACGCGCGTGCTCGATTTGCAACAACAATTTTGAAACTCCGGGAAACGACGTGCGCGGGTAAATAACGCCGTCGATGCATACATATTATGTGCGTCGAGTTTCTACGGGTATATTTTCCTTGTTGCTGCGTGAAAACAGTCGCGTCGGCCAACTTGAACCGGCTAAGTACACTCTACAAAGTATCACGCGAGATTCCCGCATTTTATTGACCGACGGTCGAATGTTTACTTCGGGGTTTAACGTGTAACGATATAACGAGCGATCGACCGCGCGACGAGTAGAGTACCCGATCGTTGAATAACCTTCCTCACCTGTTTCGCTAGTGAAATAATCCTTTCGGGGACCTCTTATACGATTGCCAACGAACGAAGCGCGGAACGAGCTCTTAATTGTGCCCTTAAGGGTCGATGACAGCGGCGACGCGACGCGATACACGAAACGTCGATGGCGAACGTTGCAACAGAGGTACTTATCTCGTAATAATTAACGATTCCACGAAAACTCTCGAAAACGATCATACCATCATGACGTACTCCGCGTTGCCGGTTTCCGAACGCCTCGGGTATTACCTAATTACATACGTACATATTGACAAAAGCCGTTAAACATACTTTAACGCATTCGGACATCGCTTCGTGACGTGAGCAACCCTGCGAGGAAAGAAATCAAAGTCAATCGGTACTTTTTATAAATAGCCCATTTCTCGAACTCTGGTGACAATGTCGCCCAGGAATGTTCGTCGGCACACGGAAGAGTAGCGCGGCGGGATTCCGTATCGAAATACCCGATCGGCAAACATTACCGGAACCGAACTCTGCACCCTCCGCTCTTCCCCCGTTTCAGGCACACCGCGCGACCCGGAGAAGGGTTTCATATGCTCGTCGGGAACGCGATGGGTGTGTCAACGGATCAAGAGGACCTGTAGAAAGAAGATACTGTACAAAAGGATACCGATATTGCAATGGCTACCCGAGTATAATAAGGAATGCGCAGTGAGCGATCTGGTAGCCGGCCTCACCGTGGGCCTTACGGTGATTCCTCAGGCGATCGCTTATGCAAACGTAGCTGGGCTTCCACCGCAGGTAAGGTAACAGACGCGTCACGCCTCCGCTTCGCAACGAGGTTTACTTCGCGCGACGGGACAAACGGAACGGGCGATAAGGACTGCGCGTCGTCGTTGTCGACCCACGATCTGTTTATCTACGTGCCTCAGACATACCTTTTGTACCCTCAGTACGGACTTTACTCATCCTTTATGGCCTGCTTCGTTTACACCGTCTTTGGTTCCTGCAAGGACGTACCGGTGGGCCCGACCGCCATCGGTGCCATCCTGACCAGGGAGACCCTGGAGAAGGCCCACTTGAGCCCTAACATCGTAGTGCTGCTGACGTTCGTCTCGGGCTGCGTGTGCTTGCTGATGGGCATCTTACAATTAGGTGATATAACCGATCATCACCCGCTGACCACGCGAACTAGACAGACTCGACCTTGCGTCATTGAGTGCATAATGTGAATTGCCGCTGTGAAAGTAACGATGCAATCCGGGTCTTCACTCGACGAAACCACCTCGGCGTTTCATGATCAATGAACTGTTCCTCCTTCAGGATTCTTAATAGACTTCATCTCGGGACCGGTCTCGGTGGGCTTCACGTCCGCGGCGGCGATAATCATAGCCACCAGCCAGGTGAAGGACATACTGGGCCTGTCGATCACCGAAGGAAAATTCGAGAAGGTGTGGCACAAGATTTTCGAGCACATCGGCGAAACGAAGCTCTGGGACGCCGTTCTCGGTGTCGTTTGCATGGTCGTGCTGCTTCTCCTCCGGGTAAGTCTCGATTTTTGCGAGCGATTGTCAAATCTACCGACTCGGTCTACAAGAGTGAAGCGCTTCGCGTTGCAGAAAGCCAAAGACTTGCCCATTGTGCCGAAAAACGCAAAGGAGCCCTCGGCGCTGCGACGCAGAATCCAATCGGTACTCTGGCTCATGTCGACTGCCAGAAATATCATAGTGGTTGTCGTCTGCGGCGCGTTGTGTTGGTCCCTGGAAAGACATTTAGGCGCCTCGCCGGTCGCCCTCGTCGGCGCGGTCAGACAGGGTCTTCCACGGGTCCAGTTGCCACCGTTTCAGGCTCAGGTGGGGAACGAGACGTACGAATTCATCGACATGGTCTCCACGATGGGTTCCGGCTGTCTGGTGATTCCACTGCTCAGTATTTTAGAGAGCATCGCTTTGACCAAAGTGTTTTGTGAGTACGAACGATCGCCGAGATGAACAAAATATCAGCCTGTGCGTTTTAGGGAATTACGCTTTATTTCATCATTCGTATATCTGTCGTTTAGCCGAGGGCAAGCCCATAGATGCTACCCAGGAAATGCTGGCCCTGGGGATGTGTAATGTGATATCCTCCTTCGTTTCCTCGATGCCTGTGACCGGAGGCCTCAGCAGAGGGGCGGTTAATCATTCTTCCGGAGTGAAGACAACCCTTGGTGGAGTCTACACGGGTCTGCTGGTACTGATTTCCCTACAGTTCCTGACGCCGTGTTTCTATTACATTCCTAAGGCCGCTCTCGCGGCCGTCATCATCGCCGCTGTTGTGTTTATGGTCGAGTTTCACGTGGTCAAACCCATGTGGCGTACGAAAAGTGAGCTTCGTCGAAAATGCACGATGTTTTTCTCGGTTCCCTTCGCTGCCTGTCGCTTCCTTCACGTCAATCTTCATCATATTTACAGAAATTGATCTCGTGCCAGCCTTCGCAACTTTCATCTGCTGTCTCTTCATAAGACTGGAGCTTGGTATCTTGATCGGCATCGGTATCAATCTTCTGTTTCTTCTGTACGCGTCGGCCAGACCTTCGCTACAAGTCCACAAATCCACGGTTGGTTTCAAGGTCGACTGAACTGCGATCCGTTTAAACTGCTCTACTTTTTTTTTTAACGAGCAACGTCCGACGTATTTGCAATATCCTTTTTTCTCTCATCTTCCAACAGAGCACCAGTGGATGCGAGTACCTTGTAATCATTCCGGACAGAAGCCTGGTATTTCCCAGTGTCGAGTACGTTCGAGCAGTCATTAGCAAGCAAGGAATTAAACAGGGAAACACGGTGCCTGTTGTCATCGACTCCACGCACATTCAAGGCGCCGATTTTACGGCGGCAAAGGTATAATTTCACCATCCCGACACTTCTAGTCGCGGATCGCTCACGCTGCAATTTCCTGCAGGGCATCAAGAGTCTCATAGAGGATTTTGCTCGGCGCGGTCAACCGCTTATTTTCTATAACTTGAAACCGAGCGTCGTGGAGATATTCAAAGGAGTCAAACCGTCGGAACTGAGGTGTTGCGCGAGCGAAGTGGAGCTGAACGATTATCTCAAGGGTGAGCTCATCCGAGAAAGGAATATTCGATAATTATCTTCCTCTTGCTTTGCAGTCCTACGAAGTGCTCTTCGCTCGTACGTCGTATTAAGCGCTTTTTACAAAATCTTGCAGAATTTTCAAACCTCTCCGCCAACGCCGTGAGCAGACACTGAGCTTACCGAGAAACCGTGCGTATATTTTGCGCTCTCTCTCTCTCTCTCTCTCTCTCTCGTTCCTCGGCAAATAGCAGTATTACTACAGCCAAGGTGATTCGCCGAATCATCGAAATTGTACTATACGATTAAAAGTTATTTAAGCGGTTAAGAAAAGTAGTGATTAAGCTGATTAAATGATTCACAAGCCTGCGATGGACACGGGCGCCACTTCCGTCTGGATCTTGACGCGGGTGTAATGCGATATAAGGCGTGTAAATAATGGAGGAATAATTAGAGTTTATTCAAATTAAATCTTGACACTGTGAATGCGGTGATGTCTTACTTCAACCTCGGTTCGAGTAAGTCTTAATGCGAATAACTGGAGAAAGCGGACTACATGTCAGAAAATATTCGTCTACTTCATTCCCGATCGCGTCTCTCTGGAAGTCCTCGTAAATTCGTCGGCTCGCTTCCTCTTCTTAATTGTTAAGACTATATTTAGAGGGCGCTGACATTATTCTCGCTGCTCAAATGCAAACGGATTTCGAGACTCTGTTGACTCAACTGTAATTAATGCACATTCGTCCGGCGCCGTCAGCCGGCGTCGCGATGTAGAAAGTCGGTGTCCCCTGATACCTGAAATAAAGTTCGTTGATTTTTTTTTAAATATTCCGACGCATGTTTATTCCCGATCGAATTCCCGATTATTCGGCGTGTACCGACTTGCTCTTGATGTGTTCGATGACGCGATCGATGGCGTCCTGACGCAGCAAGGTGACCGTGCAGCCGCCGAATCCTGCACCCGTGAGACGGCTACCCAAAACGCCCTCGACCTCTCTAGCGGCGGATACCAGAGCATCGAGCTCTACGGAGGAGACCTCGTAGTCCTTCTGCAGAGAGTCGTGACTCTGATCCATCAATTGACCGAATTTCACGAAATCACCGGCTTCGAGAGCTGCCGCGCCGTCCAGCGTTCTCTGTATCTCGGTGATAACGTGACGCGCCCGCTTGATCATCACTTCGGGAGATTTTTGCTTCTCTAGAACTGTGCGAGGGATAAAATAATTGATTTTGGAAAGAATAATACGTAAAATTCAGAGGACCGTGATGATGAAAAAAAAAACCTTTAAGATCGTCGAGCGTTGCTTCTCTGAGGCTCTTCTTGCCGAGCCTCTTGGCAGCTTCGCAGCAACAGTCCCTGCGCTCGCAATAAGCACTCGAACTCAGTTTGTGAGGAGTGTTCGAATTTGTGATCAGGAACGCGTAATGGAAGAAATTAGGCATTGGGATTTGTTTGATCGTGAGATCTCTGCAATCCAGAAGAAGAACGTGATCTTCCCTTCCCATTACCGAGATGAACTGGTCCATTATTCCACACGGTACACCGGCGAACTCGTGCTCCGCACGCTGACACGCCAATGCCTGCGAAATGTTTGTCGAATGACGAGAGAAAACAAGGAAGAAAAGGAGAAGGCAAAGATGAAGCATTTGTTAACTCTGTAATAATAAGGTCTCCTAAGAGCGCACATTAAAAAAAGAAGGAATAAGTTGAAAAAGAATTAGTTTTGCTCCTTTCTTTTCTTTTAAGTATACTACAGAAAGAGAGAAAATACGTAAAAATATATACGAAATAACGCGTATAAATTAGAGGCAGACAAAGTAAGCGTGTAATTACCTTATCCTCCGGTTTTTCCGCCTCGCAGCCGCACATTACCTCTAAAAACGTGTAAGTAGCCACTTCAAGTGCAGCGGAACTGCTCAGTCCGGCTCCAACCGGGACGGTCGAAACAATGACCGCATCAAATCCCGGTACAGTGCCTGAGATAAGTACCGCAATGATATTATAAAGGTAGCGTCCTTTTTATTCTCAGAGAGTGTTACGATCTATTTATCTCACACACGATGCGCAAAGCTATAACAGTCGTCGATTTGAGTGACATACGCGCGCGCCTGCTGGTATACGCGATCCCCTCGTATTTTTTGTGAAATACTTTGACAAAAAAGAAACTAAAAATTTGGAGAAATCAATTAAATAAAACTTACTCTTAAAGTTTGCAATGCACCCCTTTACATAATTCGCCCATTTCGGTTCGCCGGCTTTTAATTGATCTCGGTTACTGGAAAATACCGCTTTGCTCGACGATTTAATCGCATCGCTCAAAGTGACGATCGTACAATTTTCTGACTGGTTTGGTCTTCCAGCCATCACCGTGACCATAGGCAAAGCCTGAAAAATACATTGAACCCGATTACGTTACGGTGAAGTTAACGATTCAGATCGACCAGTTTTCGACTACCGGAGGAGTTATTCGATAATTCCTATTTCGTAAATTGTAACGCCGAGATGACCCGAGAAGAAATGGTAAATCAAGTTGGCATCCAAATAACATGTCCCCTTAAGTCAGAGTGACGTCATTTGGACATCATCTCGTCTTACCATTTTTTCTTGAGGACTTTGCTGTTAAAAGATAAAACAGATAACGCTCGATTTTGCCGACACGGAGAGTCGGTACGAATTCCAAGTTCAGGACACCCCCGCGTAGAGCGCGGCACGTAGTGAAGTCACTGAACTCTATATATATATATGTATAGTAACTCTACATATGTAGTAACATTATACCTAGGTACAGTTGGAGTTCAGTGAGTGAAGTCGAGTGGTAACAACGAGCGATCAGATACACTGTATATCGTTGATCGAGATTCTTATTTAAAACTTACGTAACCGGATTAATGTGATAAACAATTGAATCGATAATAGGAACCTGGTTCTCAAGATTGCAGGGTACGACGGATCGTCAAGGAAAGGGAAAAATCGTACAAAAGCCAAAATATAATGAAGGATTAGAAAGAAAAAATGTTTCAAAGCGATTTATCATCAATCAACGTCAATTACCATGGGCAAAACGAACCCTTCGTTGTAATCCGTGTGCTCGCCGATCAAGTTGACGCGACCGGGCGCGTACACGCATACCGTCGGATTCACGCCGAATTCTTTTTCGAAACCCCGTAGCGCGCTGAGGCGCAAGTCATTTACTTTTGGGACGACTGTTGCCATTTTCGTTAACTTATCTTTCCGACGTCGAGTTAACGTTTACGCGCTCCGATTTTACTCCAATTCTCAAAAATCGCACCGCCTGTTCTCCGTTGAATCACTTCCTGCGGTCGAAATAAATCGCGCTGTATCAGCGATAATTAATCGCGTACACATTATCAACGAGAAATAAGAAAACCAGTTTTTAAATAAGAATCTATTTTATGCATTCGTGCGACTTACAGCAGCTGACGACGCCGACTCAAGATGAAAACGGAACGAGCGTCGTCTGTACTATGGAGCTCGCAGATTGGTAGATCGATCGTCAAAATTAAATACACTCGTCTCCCGCAATTGACGTCCCACGTACGACAGCGTTGTCGATACTGAATTTCACTTGCCGCGAAGCTTTTATCTGCTGTTGCCAGAAGCAAGCATGCAACGCAATCGCATTCCCTTATCATCCGTGTATGTCGGAGTACGGAGCAACGCGCTCGAAGCACCAATCGGTGTACTAACGTAGCTAGCCGCGGTGTACATGTTTATCGCGCGAAGATGTCAAACGTCGTTGTCGTATTATCTCAAAGTTACTCGAGATTTTGACGTGAGATTCGTCTGATAAGGGGAACGAGGAAGCCTGAAAAAATGCGATGTCGGTTTCCGACCCTCTCATTAAGGAATTGAAAGGTAAAGTATTATCAGGCGTCAGAGGTTATGACTACGCTTTTCTAAATAAGAATTGCGCATTCGAGACATTTAAATGATGCCATGCGCATTTTCTCTGCTAACTAAAAAATATGGGAGAATCTTTCGCAGTAGCGATAACTGACTTTTTTGATGCGTTCCTTTTTTCTTTTTTTTTGCAAACGCTTTGGAGGCTTCCTTCGCATGTTACGTACAGTCCGCGAAGCAGATAATCGTGTAGCTGCTCCGTTTCTCTACCGGAGCACTTAGAGCGAATAGAGAGAATGTCAGCTGATGCGAATCGATATTATTTTATGATTAAAATGTCTTTCAAACAAGAACAAAGGAATTTTCCTTCGGGTTTCGTATTCTATAATGATCGAATCGGAATAATTTCACAGAGTTTACTTGAATCGGACTGTACGCCGTGTGAGATTTACGAGAGGACTCGGTCGGTATCTGTCGGGTCCGATTTCAGGCGGCAAAGTCAAATTTTGATAGCGATTCAATTATTCGTACAGGCTGGACACGCAAGCTAACGGAATGTGGAACAGATATTATAGACGATAATCCGGATTTGCCTCTGTTTTGTAAGACCTTGGAAAGATGCTTTCAGAAGGGCGTTTCCATGCGCGTGAACGCACTAGGGTTCCCCAAGCTACCAGAGGCCTGGTACTGGTTGGAGGAAATCGCAATTAAACGCAGAAGGTAGAAGAGGGAGGAACACGCAGAATTGTTCTCTCGTTCCGCGATTGACAATCTTTCTTTTTCAGTTTATTCTACGCATTCGCGTCGGCAGCGGAAAGTGTGAGAGAAAATGTAAAAGTAAATACCGCGATTGGTCGTCTCCGGCTCCTGATCCGCCTGTGTCTGAGCCGAAAATGCCTGCACATGCCCGTCGAGTTGCTGGTGGGTTCTTTTCTTCTTAATCTTCCTCCATTCACTCGTTCTCGTTAAATAACAAATTTATATTCGATACAGATAAGATCCCCGCCGCTTCCACGAGAATTTTACGAGCCGCACGGGCTTCTCGCGGATGAGATTCTCGGTGAAATACTGCTCTCGGTCTTGTTGCAAATAAGTAAACTTAATTTTAAGTTGAATTTGAAAAATGCCAGCTTTCTCGACGATACGTGGCAGCTGCCCGAATACGCTGCGTTGGAATTAGTGCCTTGTAAGACTCTGGGCATGTCCATCTTGTGAGTAGAACTGTAGAAATATTTATAGAAAGCCCAGTAATTCGTGAAAATCGACGGAACATGTCGTCGTTGCAGTTTTACGAAAGGGAAGGCACTGATCGTCCAGTTGGAAGGAAATTCAGTAGCGGCGGAAGACGTAAGATTGCTAACGATATTACTAACGGTTACGCAACCATTCACAATCTATTTGATATAATAACAAGTTATATTCATGCCAGGAGAAGATCGAGATAGGCGATGTTCTGGACGAGATAAACGGAAGCGTGATAACACTGAATACCAAAGGAAAGTTGCGCAAGATAATGAAGAAAGCTGCTGGTCAACCCATCACTGTACATATCATGAAGGTACGGAAGGGAATCATGCACAATGCTGTTGCAAATCAGAGAAATTGTTAATGATATTGAAATTCGATAAGAAGAACACGGATGCTACCAACTCGTATATTTTTAGTACCGTTTCAAACAAACGGGTGATCTCTATGGACCAATAGTGAATCTCATACGGAGCTGCGGTACCGAAAACATGATCAGCTTGCTCAAAAGCCCACGGACAAAGCTGGATACGTCGGAGGAGAAGCAAACGGACTCGAGTACGCGTGAAAATAAATCATTGAAAATGGGTTTCCCAGTGGAGTACCGCGGGTGTGTATCTACTGGTAAAGAAGGAGATGTCAGACAAATCGAGAGGGCAATACGACAGCTATTTTTGTCTGGAGACATGAAAGTCGTACGCGTAAGATTCGAATGCCTCGAGATGGGAATCAGAGTTACTCAAGAATGCGACGATGTGGTGGGTGTCGTGCAAATTCAATAAGCGAAGAAACATACACATACCGAAAGATAATTTCAACTGCTGATGGCTCTGATAAATTTTATCAAATTTTTCAGACCATTCTGAGTCCCAGTTACATGGAAATTTCCTCGTGCGGTCGTACGACAAATATTCCTGATTACTTTGCGTATATCGCCGGGTATGAAACAGAGCAAAAAATTGAAAAGCAAATTATCCAAAGTGCGTCATATCTGTCGTAATCATTGAAGATTCCAATTACTTTCAGCGAGACTAACTGCAATGTAGCGACCAGTTTCAACGCCTACATCTTCTATCATCGAAACGAAGAGGAAGTACAAACGATCCTGCAAAGCTTGGGTCAAGGATTCCAAAGAACTCACTTTGTCGTTTAAAATGTGCGTTAAGAAGAAAGCGCTTGTTTCAGCTTAAACGATGTATGTGAATTACGAAACAAAGTTCAGAATCGATAGACGAAAACGTCCACAGATCTCGTAGGTACTTAGGAAAGATAATATATTTATGCATCGCCGTTAAAATCTCTCCTGATGTACTGTTTCTAAAATAAAGAATACCTGTTTAAAATGCAGGCAAAAACTCATTACACCTGCCTACCCCCACCACCCTAATTATAAATACCGCGAGATTCGACTAGGCATTTCGTTCAAAAATCTTGATTTCGCGGTACGACAAGAGAACATAATCTAGGTACAGATGTGTCGGCAACTTATCAAATAACGCGATCAGCGTAATCTGCTACGATGAAATGTTCATCATAAAAACGATTGACGCTCAAACCCGAACCGCGTCGATTCGAACGACAGAAATGTGTCGCGATTGGCGTACGTGAATTCCATGTAAAAAATGAAAATCGCACAGATATGAAGCAATTAGCCGCAGTCACCCGATGATGAACCGGCCAGAAGGTCGGTGATCGGCAGTCGACAGAATCATTTAGGATCAGTCGGTTTGGGCCGGGGTCGGGGGTTGGGATCGGGACTGGATGCAAGCTGCCTGCGACGTGCGCCGTGAGCCGTGCGCCGTAACTGTCATCCGTCGTCGGCAGCGAAACTCAGAAGAAAGATGGCTACGAACGTCGCAGCGGAACATCAGTACTTCTACGAAGACGTGATCTATCGAGTGGATAAACGAGGCAATGTCGAGTTCGGAATTGTCATGGAGAACGACGATCTCGACTCGTCCGAGGATATTTCCGACACCGAGGAGAGTACGAAGCGTAAAAAGGGTGAGATCCGCGCGGTATGGCACCCGTCCGGCTCCGAAGAGTTGGTCAACTCGAAAAAGGTGATTAGGTAGCTGCGTTAAGAAGCCTGGCTTTCACTGTACTCCGGTATCTGGAGTCCGCGAGAATGCTCCTGGACGCGGCGTTTAACGGTTTTTTGCGTAATAAAGGCCTCGTGCCGTGATTGATTTTGCCCTTGCATCTCACATGACACTCATCCAACAGTTCCTGATTCAAATTCGAGACTAAAGAATTTCTAATCCTCTCTTCTTCGTGTCTGCACAGCCCGATGGCTATTCTGATCTTTCGTCGAGAGACCTATCAATTTAACTTTAGCGTTTAACCAGGTATCTAATTCCATTGTATCCCTAGGTGAACCTGGCTGATAGAACATTGATGCCAGGGGATGTCGTTCGCAGAATGATCAAAGGCAAGGATACTCAAAGGGGTTATTGTAGAGACATCGAATTAACAGCCTGTGTTCAAGTGATAGGTACCAAGCAGGTCTTAACCGATATTCGAAGCGAAGTCCTAATCCCTCTGGAGGTAGAGCTCCGTTACCCATTTTTCTCTGTTCTCATTTTGAGGATGTATAATTGTTATAATGAAAAAAAGATGCGTGCATTATTTGCAGTAAATATCTTTGCAGGAATTCGCGGCAGATATAGCGGTTTGCATGGATTCTTGGGTAGGAGGAATAAGAATGGTGCATTTCAAGCTGTGGTTAGCTACTCCAGACGGATCACGTTGCGTAGTAAATGAGATAGATGCGCGCTCCTTGGAACAATTTGAGGAGAAACGCGATGCGGTACTCGAACATGACACTTTTTACCTATTTTGTCAGTTTGCGAGACGATCCAAACTTCTATATACCTCAATTTGCCTTTTAGGATAACGATTTCCCTCATTCTTCGGATTTCTATCCCGGTCAGAGCTTGTGGGGACCGGTGCACTGTCTGGAAGAGGCTCAATGGATTCAATGTACCAAAGAAATGAAGGCGAAACGTAAAGCAAAGCCGCAAAAAATAACTAAGGTGGTGGTGGAAAAGGTGGAGACAGATTGGGTCGGTGTCCATTGGCAGTGCAGAGCATACTCAAAGGACGGAGCTGGCGCCGACCAAGCTCAACCCAAATTTGTAGTGGAGGGGGAAGATTTAAAGAGACTAAAGCTGCTTAACGTTTTCGAGCCGTCCACTCTGCAAGTGGGCGATCGCAATTTCTACGTCGTGAAGGGAAACGAGAACGTTATAACTCGGGAACAGTGGCGGAAGCAACAGCGAGAAATCTTTCAAGTTCCTAAACACAGTCCAAGAAAGTCTCGCGTTAATGTAAATACGACAAAATCAGCAGACGACAGGAAAAAGGATAAATTAAACGACCAACAGCCGGCTGATCGCCGCGAAGCGAACTCGCAGAATAACGTAAACAATACTCAGCTTGCAGTGACGAATAATACTCTGATGCCACCTCAACAGAATCAAAACACGGAAAGTTCCGACGATTGGGACACGGAGGACACCGGTTCTCAAAGCGATACCGCTTCGGTACGTCGCGTATACAATAATGTGCGAGCAAGAGCAGAAAGCAGTGATAGTGGCACTCGTCCCACTGACTAAAAAATATCGTTATTTCCCTTTAAATAGGTTTCGAGCGGGTGCTCCAGCGTAACATCCACGGGTAAAAAGAAGAAGGGACCGGCTCTGATGACCAAAGTATTGAAGAAAAAGAAACTGTGCAAAGCCAAGAAGAAAGTACCACCGGTACCTCTTGTTTCGGGTACGAAAATAGTCGTGGAGACACTGTCCACGAGTACGAAGGCGAATGTGGTTTGGCAAGATGGATCTGTGGAACTTGGTACTGTCGATTTGGCTTTCCAATTATACCTCATTATACGTCGTCAAGATAGCTTGCGGTTTTACCGAGAAAGCTTGAACGTTTTCCAGGTATTCCGTCTACACAATTATACCCCATTCATCATCTGGACGACCAAGAATTCTTTCCGGGAGATTTTGTAGTCGATCAGAAAGAGGAATCCCGAATGTACGGTGTTGTTCAGAGCGTCGATCATCAGGGCAGGACAGCCAAAGTGAAGTGGTTCAGGACGTACACTTCCAGTCAAAGTCCTCAGTGAGTATATCTGTATCAGCATTTCGCGACAAAGCTGTGAGTGGCGTGAAAACGTTTTTCCAGCTCCCTTTTACGGAGCAGCATTGCCAAAAACTGACGCGCCGTGTGTTTTCATCAACAGACCAACTTTCTTGGAAGAGCGGGAAGTCAGCGTTTACGACTTGAAAGACCATCCGGACTTTCAGTACAGACCTGGCACGCTGGTAATTCGTATAGCCAATTTTGAGGGCGAGGACGCCGGATGTACCGCCGGCCAAGTTCTCGATAATTATCCGGAAGGTCGAGTAATGGTTTGGTGGGTTGACGGACACATCAGCATGTGCTGGCCTCAAGATCTGTACAAGGTCGGAGAGTACGACAGTGACGAAGGAGAGCTGTGGGATGACGTGTCATCCGACGCCTCTTGGGAGACGGAATTGGAGGACTGCTTCATCGCTGACGCCGATGGCGCGGAACAGACCGAAAACATAAAGCCGAAATTGGCGGCTCACATCGAGAAGGCCAGGATCGCGATGTCGAGGTTGGAAGAAATCTTCACGCAGAACCCCGCGTTACAGACTACGGAGGTCATGAGGAAGTTGTTGGAAGTTTACAAAGACTGCCGATACATGGATAAACTGATGGGAACTTCGTTTTTCCACGAGAGTCACTTCCAGGGCCTTTTGGAACGAGTTCGAGAACGCGGCAGAGCCAATGTGGCGCAGAGAATGGCCGATCAAGTCAAGAGATTCTTTACACAACAATCCGAAGGACCGGAAGCCAATGCCGAGCAAGATAATATAGAAAATACGAACAGTATTCAAAATTCTAACAACGCGTTGGAAACTATTGCGACGAAAATAAGTGACACCATAGAAGCGGCGAGCAATATGAATCAAACGTTGGATGATATAACACAACCTGGTAAGGACGAGGAAGAAGAGATCAATCAACTGTTTATCGATATCAATCCCAATCCCGAGGACTCGGGATTATTTTCTGCTGAAAATTCGAAGAAGGAATCGGGCTCGAGCGAATCCAGCGGTGAGTTTCTACTCAGCGAAGACGCTAATAACACGGCAGACCGTTCGCCGGCTCCGGATACGATAGAGACCGAGAAAGCCGCGAGTGACGTAGAGAAGAGTGGAAAACTGCAGGAGCACGTGGCAAGTTCTCACGTTTGCGTTAAACTGTGCACTTTAATAAAGGCTCAGCTGGTGCTAGCTCATGCCGAAGTATCCAAGAGATTCGGGCTCTCGAAGATGTCCCTGTCTGATGCGGCGAAGGATGCGTCACCACAGAAGAAGCAAAAGAAGGAGGAAATAGAAGAGAAGCCAGTCGAACTTCCGACGGAACCGGCGAACTCAACCGTAGAAATTCCGCCTCCGGTATACGCCGAGGGCGAAGGATTTTCAATAGACGACACAGCACCGGACAGTCACAAATTCAAACTAACGATGTTTCAACCTACGGACCCTTCGAATTTCTTCAGAACGGTATCGAAAGAGCTGAAACTACTCAAGAGTTCGCTTCCGCCTGGAATCTGGGTGAAAGGTTTCGAGGACAGAATCGATTTGTATTCCGTCATGTTTCGGGGCCCGGAAAAGACTCCGTACGAAGACGGGCTTTTTCTTTTCGACTTCCAACTGTCCGCGGATTATCCCGTAGCACCCCCGCTGTGCCACTATATCTCATATTGCAGCGATAGGTTGAATCCGAACTTGTACGAAGATGGAAAAGTGTGCGTGAGCCTCCTCGGAACTTGGGCTGGTCGCGGCACGGAAGTATGGACGAGCTCCTCGACTTTGCTCCAAGTAATCGTTTCGATTCAGGGTTTAATACTGGTGTCCGAGCCCTACTTCAATGAGGCGGGGTATGAAAAGCAAAAAGGCTCTCAACAAGGACGCGAAAACTCGAGGATGTACAATGAAATGGTCGTCCTGAAGTTGGTTCAATCTCAAACGAAGTTGCTTCTGCATCCGCCTCCGGTATTCAAAGAAACGATCGTTGCTCACTTTCAAAAACACGCCGAGAAATTGCTACGGAGGTTAGACATCTGGATGGAAATCTCGGAACAGCATAACAATCAACATCCTTTGTCGCCAGTAACGCCAACCACGTTCAAGTCGATCGCCGATTATGGTAAGTCACGGTACACCATCTTCGTAAATCGAGTTTTATACGAGTTATTAGACTGAAGGACGTCGAGCACTTGAACAGATTATCATTTTCTCTCTTCTCACGGAATGAGAATATTGATGATGACTTTTCGTTTACGTTTTATTTGCAGATGATAAGATCCTACCTGAATTCCCCTTAATTCCGGCATCCAGAGGATTCTGTATAACTCTGCGCAAAACGTTAGCACACTTCAAAGATGTACTCATTAGGGAAGGCATAATAAAAAGATCGGGTGTACACACCGACGATAATCCGAAGGAGGTCAACAGCACGATCTTCGACGATTCGGGAAGCTGCATGGGTATCGTAGAAATTGTTAAACCGGTGTCGAGTAACTCTCCAGCGGATGCGAGGGAAGTGAACGGCCTGACATCGAACGAAAGCCGCTTGAAAAACGAAGTAGACCCGCATTCCTCGACGAGTATTTCTACAATCCCCTCGAACGGAACGAAGAAAGACACATCCGAACAGAACGCCAGCTAGCCTCAAGGTAAATCTAAACGCTTAGTTCATATAAATTACACAATTACCCGTAAATATATTGAATTAAATTATTATCTCGAAATTGGATATTATGTTCGCAGTACCTATTTATTGATACTAACACCACTATTATTAAACGATGAGCATGACAAAGTGATACCACTATTATTGCTCCGCAGTTAGATATGTGCATTATAAGTAGTAAACTGACTATAGGTAGTCTTACTCACGCAATTTCACAGGTATTACAGTCGAACTTTACATATTTCACTCCAACTTGTATCTTACCAAACCCTCCATCGCGTCGCACAGCGGAAACCTGGCACGTATAGTTGAGAATGGGGGGTTCTCGCGTAAGACACGTGATGGAGCAAAGGCGCGTAAGACATGCAACGTTCGACTGTATATGCAAATACGTATAAACCCTTGCCCGTCTGTAACTTCAAATGAACGAGCCGGCTATAGTTAGCTATCAAATAGCAAATGATACTACAGTCATTCTTTTCCATGGGATAGATTTCAATTTCTTTCAATCGCCCCGCGACGCAGTATCGTTTGAACGAGTACAGGTGTTTCGATCGCTCGTCGAAAATCTCTTTACGTTTCTGTTTACGAGCAGACGAGAAGTCGAATTACTACTTTTTGTCGATTCAGTTAATCCGCGGCGCCAACGATCGATCGTTAAAAAATAACGAATGAAGTAACGAGTATGAGTATGTCGAATCAACGTAAAATACAGAGACAGTAAGAAAACTTATGGGAATTGCAACAGCTATTAATTACAAATGCATTTTGAGGAGTACACAATGAATCCCGTTTTTTCTGCCATATGCCATCCATTAATATGATATTATAAAGTGAAATTACTGAAGTGACTAGGCATTATAGAGTATAGCTTAGTGAAGATTCATATATAGATACCTATCAAAATGAAGGATCGAATGTTATTGATTATAATAATAGATTAGCTTATAACGATAATAAAGACTAGAAGCTCATTATCCATTATGAATCTTCGATTATTCTAAGCACATATTGTTTGTTTTTTTTTTACAATTTACCATCTACAATCTGAACTCCTGAGAGTTTGCAATAGCGATGTTAGTGAATAAGCAGGTATTTGTCGTGCATTGCGAATCCTCGATACGAGTGACTAGAAACGTCCCTAGCTAGTAACCACGGGACTTAGAAACAGGTGCTGCTCATTTCGTGCGGAGAAACCCTTCGCGGTACGTTGTGCGACCCTGAGCAATCGATATAAAAACTCGAATAGGTGGCATCTCGGGGTAGGAGTTCGGACTGTATATGAGATGTCATGAGCGTGTTCACTGTTTGGGTACTTAATACAACTTGTTCGTCAGGCTGAAGCCACATTTTTATTTACATATATTTAAGTATTATCGAAATTCGTCTCACGTCTCGTTCTGTTATTTCTTTTGTATCTCCCAAAAGTGACGCGTGGTGTGTGCAAGTCTTCGTCTTAAATACCTTTTTCTTTATTCGTTAACACGTTGACTACCCGGTGAATTTGAATATCTCGTCGTCTATGCTGCCAGCAAAGTTTTTACTAACACTCGAACACGTAGAGATAAGATATTACGTAATTAAATTGCGATGCGATTTTAAGTTATTTCACAAGGGGTCACCGGTGAACCCCATGGCAGTCGACGTGTTAAGAAAATACAATCCCCGTTATTTGTTCAATTTACATCGCGTAGCTCTACAGGGAAACAACGTGCGTCTGTTTTTCTTATGTCAACGATAAGGGCTTGGTATGAATATTTTTGTCAGCACAAAACAGTGGTGCAAATATCTCGCGTATGCTCTTAAATAAGAAAATACACGACACGCCCCCGTAAGTGTGGGTTGAAAGTTGCGAGTAAAAACTAGCAAGGGATATATTTCAGGGAAGAAGGAAGTGGTATACATAATACAAGTTGAAAACCAAAAAAGAACGAAGATCTTCTGAAAGATGTGAAGGAGGAAGCATCCTTCGTACAAAATGGTGGTATTTAACCAACCTGATCAGATGTTTCGTTATTTAATTTCCCACTCAACAGAGTCCTTACGCAGATCTCGTTTGTACTATAAAAATGAAAATTATATCAAGGACGAAGGAAAAAGATGGTTAAATACCACTAACGGATAAAATGTTGATTTACGTTAATGTTATTTGTGTCACCCTGCTCTTTCATCAACGTCGATATTTTTGTTCGATTTTACGTCTCCATCTGTGGTGTCTGTTGCTACTTAAAAAGTACTAGTTACGTTATCAATACGGGATATATCGACGCTAAATTTCAAGCAATGATCGATTTCTAAAGTTTTACCTTCGCGTTCTTAAATTCCTATGTCTGTCACGTGTTTGACGAAATTTCAACGAGTTTGAGCTCTTCTTGGCTTGTTGTAGGTGAAAATAATATTTCTACTCTTTCTTCGCGGAGTATGCGTAAAATGGTGCTGATTATTAAGGAGATTAATAAGAGATGCCGATGAGTGGTCGATTTTTACTAAGAGTGTACAAAAAAAAAAAAGAGAGAGAAGTGGGAAAACCAACAAAGTATGCAAAATTTGTGAAACACCGGAACGTGATGTTTGGGATGCCTTGTACATGTGCCAGCTATTTATATTTACATTACAATAATTGTATTAGTAAATTGTAAGCTTTACTTTCCCTGTAACTCTTTGGTGATATGACAACAGACGTCATTGTAACTGACGTTTATAACGTAACTCTCAACGCATCGAAGTGACTGTCGACTCGTAATCGTGGGCATCGATTGAACGATCGACACTACTTTTGGACGCGTCCGTACCCTTGTAATCTCGTTTCCTTGATTTTTGATCAATAAAAAGTCATTACACGATTAAGAGATTAATTAAGTGCGTTTACTTCTGTTTGGCAGATTTTTGCGAATACTGTCCTCCCGAAACCTTATCCCGACCTCCTGCACAACGTCCTCCCACCTCTACCGTGTTAAAATTCATTGTTGCATCCGATTATTACTGCAAATAACTACTGTATCTCTATAACTTATACAACGTATAAAAATGATGTCAATAAAACTGCTCTTTGTACTCAATTATTCAGGTTGCGAATTTTGAACGGGGGCAGCCATTGAAAGGCACACACGCAAAGAAAATTAAACAATTTTTCAAATTTAATTTAACTAGGAGTAATTATAAACTCGAATCTCTACGACGCCTCACTGAATCCACTTATGAGTGAAGTGGATTAAGTTTGAAGGATAATCCGAAAGCTTCTTCAACCAATAAAATCGAAGATTACTAAATCTTAGATCCTAGTTTCGCTTAGAAGACTCTACATTTATCGGTAAACAGCCGCTATACGACTGCGTTATGACATAGCGCATCATTATGTTCTATCGCTCGAATATTATTTCTCGTCCGGTTGAGGGATAAGAAACTACACACAGTAATATGGGGATTATACAAGCTCGCGTTTTACTCCAGACGTCCGAGAAGAAATTGTGAGAATAGCGTCAGCGATCGACACGCATAGAAACACTTCAATGGCGATGCGCTTTTTCTAAGTGCACTTACCCAAGTAACGATGTCCAATGCTACGCGTAAAACCAGTGTCGGCGAGTCACGATCCACATTCACAAAATCATTGACTTCGCGTCGTTTAAGTGAAAGCATCGGATATCTCGCGTTACTTGTATCATAAATATCACTAAAACGAGTCGGATTGAAGCTGCACTTTTAATCGGGAACCGAAGTCGACGATCGCTCCCGGCAAATTGCAACGGTAAGAACACGAGCGCGGGCGCGAAGCAGCGCAAAGTTCCCGCTAGTGGCATTGACGGTGGTGGGGGGTGACCATCTTCGATGCGCGGTAATGCGCGAACTAAATTCGATTCGACTGAACTGTACGAACGCATCTTCCTTTCGAAGGACACGGTTTAACTTTCACGGCAAAGAAAAGATCGATCGATAATATTTATTAAAAGTACAGGCTCCTCAGACTTTCATGAAGGAACTTTCACGATACCGACGACAATGAGATCCACGCGAGAGTAACTGATGTAATGCGCATTAAAGTAATAGATCGTAAACTTAAATAAATAGAAATCCTTTCAACTTGTAATTCTCACCTGTACCGTTTACAGCGCTGCTCGTAAAGGAAAAGCGGCAGATTTGAATGAACGCGACTCATTCAAAGGAAGAAGAATCAGTCATAAATTCGAGCCGCAAATAATCACGCGATGAGCTCCCCTTTCAATAGGTATAAATACATTCTGATAACATTCATTGATAATATTTATACACTTAATGTTTTAAGATGCTTTCATTTCGTTCTGTTAATCGTTACGAATAAAAAAATCAAATCATCGTTTTCATTTAATCATTCGCCTGCGATCTGATTTATAGCACCTGCAATTACATCTCAAGGAATACGATTGAAAAAAGGAGCCAAAAACATAAAAGAAAATCGTATCTTTCTCGATAAATATGATAAACGCTTCACCGGCTTCGTCCGGTTGAAGCGCGAAGAAAAATCTATTTTTTCAATCGCGGAGTACAATCGAACAATCGCGAGAATTTATTGAGGGTGGCAATGAACCGGTGGCAGGTAGACGGTTCATGGTAACTTGTAGCAGCTGATATTCAAAGATGGCTGCTTTTGATACAAACAAATAGTGGCCAGCGGTGCGCTGGATTCGCAGCCAAATTGCGGTAGAACGGTAAGTATTTGAAAGTCTGAGATTCGTTGTAAATATTGCCAAAAATCCGCGGCCTCATACGACCCCGAAAAGTTCGCGATCGAAAGTGACTCAAGCCCGTTTTATCGCATCGAGTGAACCCCTATTTCTTGACCTGCTCAATAAAAATTTTCCACTCGTGCCGAAGACAACGAAACTATATCTATTAGCATTTCCTAATAAGGGTGCCTTTTGCTCGATAGTACGACAGCGCGAGAGAGTCGGTGGAAGTCTATTTCATTCATGCTTTTCCACGATCCGTGGCGTTTTCTCATTCGTAAAAAATGTCTACGTTTTCGGCCTCGCAGTAGGTATGACATACGCAACCGAGAAAATCGACGTGACAGATTTTAATTCTTCTTTTCACTGAAAATCAGCAAGGCCGATCAATTGTCAAATGCACGGATTTTCGCATTGAATTATTAGTAAAGGAATAGTAGTCTAGTAGTAAAGAATAAATGGAAAAGTCTGTGACTGAGAAATACCCTTTTAAGAAAGACCATAGGAAATTGGAGAGGAAAAAATCGTAGCGTGTGACAAGTGGTGATACTGAGATCTAAATCTTTCATTTCACGAATATACACACACGCACGGCCCACAGATTTTGCCATGATTAATTTCCCCACCCGTACATCACAGTATCCACTGTCGATGTCGACTGCACGGTGTATATTACCATTAAAGCATTACGCATTTTAGTCCAGATGTTAAGGCACATCATGTAGGAAGCTGTGCCTGAAACATGGCTTACGATCAACGGAATGTAAAGTATCCATCAGAAGTTCATTCCCAGCAACATCCGCAGTCCAACATGACTGGTTACGCATACTCCGGTCATCCTACCCAACAGTCGCAGCAGACCGATGAAAATCGAAATGAGAATAACTGTGGCAATAAAGAGGCGTGTACACCGAACACTCAACAATCTTCCGGGACTCAAACTGTTCAAAAGGTCGACGCAGCGACAATGACAGACCCACTGCAGATAGACTTCAGACTGACGTCCGAATACTTGGCGCGTTGCTCGAGTACTCTCGGATTGCCCTATGTATCTAAATATGATGACAACAGCAGCAATTCTACCCACAATTGTCAAGAGGTTCGACCTAAAATTGAATTTGAAGTCGAGCCGCAACATATTAATGGTAAGTCGCTGATTAATGTCTTGTCTTCATAAGAGAAATTGCTGAAATCCATTACGAGCATAGTATTTGGATGGAAGATATCTAAAGTTTGCTATTTTCCGTATTACGTCGATTGTCGGTAGTATCTGTAGATATACCGTAGTGCACGGATCATAGCAATTTTTATGTACACCTCGCCCATATCGCAAAGAGTCCCAAAGAACGTTAGAAAATATAGTACGGTCAATATTCGCAACGTATTGCCGGATACGGTCGCTTCGAGTCATGTGGCACGATTCTCTTAATTCGGAATGTAACGTGTTCAAAGGTATGCTGATTTACCGCTGCCCGGAGTGCGCGTATCGATTCGAGGACCGTGAAGCGTTACACGAACATTTGGAGGACCACAGACAACGACCGCATATCTGCGACATATGTGGCGCGAGCTTGAAGCGCAAGGAACACTTAGATCGACACAAGCAGGGTCACAATAAAGATCGGCCGTATCAATGCAACATGTGCTGCAAGGCGTTCAAGCGTAACGAACATTTAGCTCGTCACATGATCATTCACTCTGGAAGCAAAAATCAAATATGTACCGAATGCGGTAAGGCATTCTATAGGAAAGATCATCTGAAGAAACATTTACAAAGTCACAGTGGAAATAGAAGCAAAGGGTTGAACAACTCTCAGAATAATCAGAGCGGCCAAAATTCCAGCGAAGAAGGACTCAGCAGCTTTGCCATGATGATGAGGCAAGCTGGACCTCCTCCCTTTTCCATTTTGCGAACTTAGTTGAAACGGACCTGAGGTGAAATCACTCGAAGAAGAAAAATTGAGGTCAGGGTAGGAACGATACGACGCTCTAAGCGGTAAGACTTTCCTTCTCCTGTGTAAGTGGCGAGGAAGATTATTTATTGAACGACCGATATGTAATTGGTAGCGCGAGGTGAATTTAAGAGATATATTCACAGACGAAAACGACTCGAATCGCTGTAGAAATGTGCATCTTTGCTAATTTGTACAGAATTTTGTATGGAGAATGTTTAGTAATGTTTCGTGAGATATTTGAGGAAACTGAGACGTTCGAATTGTTAATTGTGAAGGAGCAGGCATATCGTCATCAGAACACAACCCCTTAGGAAGACGTAGAACACGCGAATAGGAAAAAACACGTGATTATGGTTTACAAATAGTGGTTGTTTTGTTTTTCGATTTTTAATTGTTTCGTTTGCATAACGGTGTCCCAACGAGTATGTACCTGGTGAGAGTAATCGTTCGGAGTCTACTACCTACGCCGACGAGAGCCAGGGAAACATTCCTTCGGTTCTTCGCGGCATTACTCCGTTTCCAACTCAGCATCGATGCTTCGCCGATCGCGAATTTTCGTAAAATCAACCGCAAGCGACGAATCGATCGCAAGGTAGTACATTCCGGTCGTTGAATATCTGTTCGAGGCGAAGTACGGCAGTTATTACTTATCGAAATAAACCTCTAACATAGAATCTCAATTAATAACAAATAGAATAATCTAGCATCTAGAAACGAGCATCGCTATATCGTAACGTATACCAGACACTCTGAACTTTAGCTGCTAAGAATCTCGAACGAACGAAATAAAAGGAAATGTACTATTAGTTTCACACGCGGGTACAGTTCGTAAAACCCGCGTATAATTGACGCTTGCAGGAATGAGTGAAAGGGTGGGTGAGTGAATTAAAAAAAAGTATGAGTGCAAGAAAAAGAGAGAATGAGAGACGGAGCAGAGGGTGTATTATGTGACTAATTAACGTTTAGTATTTAATATTTACACCACGCATATACATATATCAATATATACATATATGATATATTATATATATTGTTACGTAAAATTGCCCCTGTACATTATTATATTTATTAACAAGAATCGACCTTATATCGGCTTCGTCGCATATTTCTAGGAAATACACGATTCTACACGTACACACGCGCGCGCAAGTAACACGCGGAACAGATGTTCGTTATTGGTTGTATCGATCATATTGAAATCAATAAATAATTATTATATAAAGTCTTGCTTGTCACTGGACGATCGACCGTCTTTAATTTTCTCTTGTAATCATTTTAATTATAGAAAATTAACTTCTTTAACTTACCGTTTTTTAATTCATTCCTTGTGCGTTTTGTGTCGTTGAAAAAAACGCACACTACGTCGAGGGAAATAAGGACGAGGGGCTGCAGGTGCGGATGATTCATCAATGAGCAATGCCTCGGACGTTATGATTTTCTTACAATTTTTATATATATAGATATATTATTATGTAGGGTATTACATAAAGCAGCACTGGGAAATGTCTTGGAAACGTTCACAATTTCGTGACCTTCATCCGCGCAGCCTAAATTCGTCTCTTTTATTCATACGCCTCCTTTTTATTTTAATCTCGCTATCGTTTTCACAATCATCGCATTTTCCAAAGTCACGTTTTATCAACTCTATACAAAAATAAAACGCTGAGATCATCAGAGGGATCGCTTAGCTATACACATTTTTATTTTTTTTTCTCTCTCTCTCTCTCTTTTTGATTTACACGCGACGAAAAACGAATGAACGGCCCCTATTTGTACCCTGGAAGACTGCGGTACAAATGTGTATCCTTGCTTGAAAAACCGAAGGATCGAACGGAAAATGTGTCTCGTATTACGTAAGCTGATCACGATTTGCTCGAAAGTGGCTATTACGAACGTATGTACCGTGGGTGAACGCGATGTGAGCACTATTGAATTTCCTCGACGATTCGTAACCGCAGAAAAGTATTCCGTATCGATATGCTTTTGTGCGGAGCAGGCAAATTTCGGTCTGGCAAATTTTATGGAAAATAGATAGTACAAATATAACAGCGTCACGAAGTCCGTAAACAATTCTAGTTAACCGCGTACGGAAGATTTCAACAAATTTGTAAAGAGAACATCTCGCGAGCACCCTCCATACACATGCTTCCTATTTTTCATACTATGGGTTTACGTTCATAACGCTAGCTATGGGAGAAAAGTTAAATGCTTTGTACTATGTCGAGGAATTTGTAGATTCTTTCCGTTTCTTCCCTTCCGTCGTTATACACGCGCTTATTATAACGGTGGTCTCTTCAAAAGGCCGATAATCGCGTTTTACACGTCATGCACACACATTATACCGGGTGGACAGACCGGGAAATGAACCGTGGCTGCTGCTGGACTCTCCGATGAATACGTAACAATACTACTCTCAATCGCATAGGCTTTTTATAGCACGTGCGTGTGCGTGTCACGATGTTTCGGATATTCGAATTCACAATCGACTTTATCGATTAATACGATTAAGTTTCGACGCTGCGTAGAAAAATATGGGTTTCTTCAACATCATCATCATTATCGTCATCGACATCATTTTCTTCTCTTATCGATTTGAGTTTGATTTACAACAAAGTTTTAAAGGTATCTCTCTCTCTCTCTCTCTCTCTCTCTCTCTCTTTCTCTCACACTCTAATCGGAGGATCGACGTATCGAGAGGTGAACGAAGGGCACCTCGTTACATGTGTACGCGGGAGACTCACCGGACACGAATCGGAGACGAATAAATGTCATCGAGACTCGTATTATAGCCCGAGAGAGCGAAGATCCTCAAAGATAAGACGACCCCTTCGCGTCGCGTTCCATGTCCCTTTTGCGCCCATCGTAACGCGCGCGAACGACGATCCGCCGCACAACCAGAATTATTCTTCGAAGAAGTATCGTACCACAGAGAAGACTACCAGAGAGAACGTCGTAGTATATATATATTGCTTGTTGCATTCGCGTTTCGATTAATTTAAAATTCTTTTTGAGAGTTCGAGCGATTCGATTTCATCCCAACCAATTTCCTTCCGCCAATGCGAATTCTTTCAAACTACGCACGCACACTTCGAAGACCGATCGATAAAGCGAAAAAGCAACGTTTTGAATCACCCCTTTCACCCCTTCGAGCGAACAACTCGTTTACGAATGCCTTAAACGCGCACCTGTCGTTCTCATGTATTCCCTCGTGTATAAAACGGAAAACTAGCGAAAAGCCATACGGCGTATATCTACCGTACGCTCCATCCTAAAACGTGCATACATAGGAATGTACGAATGAGATGAGAAAGAAAATGATAATCCATACCCCCGTATGCGTGATTTAGGATAGGCTTGAGTACCTACACATATCATCGTGCCGTTACAGTCACATACTGCCTTCGAGTGAACGTCCTTCTTTTTACACCTCTGTCGCTGTCTTTTCAAGATACGCTCGAGTCTTCCCTTCGACCCTTTATTTCATTCTCTAAAAATATTTGTTCCTCTCTCATTACACCTCCAACACACGACTCGTTTCGGATCTGCGTTTCGTTACGTAATTTGGGGAAGCCGCGGCCTGCGAGATATACATATAAGACTGGCACAAAGTGTATGCACGATGACCCGATAAAAATATACGCATTTTCGCTCTTCGGAGATCTGGGAGAGTGAGAATAACAGAATTTATTCCAGGAGAAATCCGAATTCAGTGATTCGAGGCAAGAGCGGCGAAGCTGCCCTTCGTCAATGTTTTATAGGAATGCCGAAGATGACCAACGGACCCGGACCCGGTCATCGTATCGACAGAATCGGACACTCCGCTCTCTTTGGGTACCCATTAAAATAGACCGCCTCCTACTCTGGTATTAACTCTCAAAAAATGTACGGCGTACTTTGGAAAAATGTTCTTTTACAAATCGTAAAGCTATGTTTTTTTGCGCAGTCCGCGTGTCTTTTAACGGGAACCTTTCCTTAGAGGACCTAACTACGCACGCATATCAATACCCAATGTTATTTTTGTTCCTCTCTCTATCGACTTACGTCTTAGTATTTTTTTTGTATACAAACTTACACGCTAAAAGTATAACCTAAGGTGTACTCTTTTACGATTACAAGTACATGGCGGTGGAGTATTTCAATACAGCTCATTCTTTTATACTTTTATATATATATACGGCTTTTAGTATATACTATGTATATAGTATTCTTAGTATATCCTTATATTTGAGGTCTGACGAAACCTGAATTTTCGTGTTACTTGCTAGACGCACGCGCCGAGAACGTGACGCTCGAATGCCGGCGAAATATACCTAAAATACAAAGCTATACCATTGGAAAACTATGAAAAGATACCATTAGACTCGAGGAGTATCTCGTGTAGTCTCTGCTATATAAGGCGGCACACTCTATCTCTCGGCTCGTAGTTCCGACGTCCACCTTCCCGGATCCCACGCGAAATCGTATTTCGCGTCCAAAGTATTTTTTTCCGTGCGAATTACCCGAAGGGAGCCATCAAAGCAAAAATGCATTCAATCGTCATATCCGTACTGGTCAAGTCTTCGCATCACGCTCTCGACTGCACGTTTTTACGTTACGGTTTATTACTTTTATACAGTACGTAAACATATTTATCATCGGTCAGCCACCGCTTCGGTAGCTTCGCAACTTTCAAATACTAACGTACACGCAAATCGTTAATAATAATTAACGAAAGAACTGTGCATCGATCACGGCGTCGATGATTGAGAACAGATTCTCGTATGGCAAGAAAACCGTTGCAACAGTGGCGGGAGTAAACTAGGAAATAATGGCACGCGGCTATGTATCTAAGTAGGAAAACGGAAATGAGAATCATCGCTTGTCGCTATACCGCGAGCGTTTCAATGGCCACCGAAACGATCACAACCAGTCATCAAAAATACGTTCGCAAAAACGATTTCAGTGTCCAGACGCCAAACCTAAATGCATCACTCGAAATCTACCGGCGGATGTACATAAAAAAAAATCCTAAACACATCATTACACTTCATGTATATAAACGTCTAGAAGAACCTTACAAACGAAATCAGTACTCAACGAAAGTTAGAGATCTAAGGGGAAAAAAAAATATCTATAAAAACAATGTAAAAAACAATATAAAAAGGAAAATCAATGAGATTTCCGCGCGCCCGAACCGTACTACTCGTCTCCAAGGAATTTAGTACGATGAAATCGTAAAATATACATAAATATAAACACCTGTACATAGTCACACGTGTAAGTACTTGACGTATTACACACGCGGTAATAATTTGGAATACTATAGTAAAATATAAAATACTGTCGTCAACTTTGTATTAAAAAGAAAAATTAATGAGACGGAAAATTTCTTTCCGGATGTAAAATATTGCCACATAGTCTTTCTATCTTACGAGAAGGCCTCTCCAGGGCTCAATTTGATCAATTTCATTTAACGTCGAATTTGGACGTACGTAGAAGAGATTTCAACGAGAGTTTACGAAAGAGAATAATCCAAACTGCCCGATATCACTCCGATGTACTTTGTTTCCGCGGTACTTCTACCTTGTGTCCAAATAATCAATACGAGCATATAATTAGTACGGATACTTGTCCAACGGATCCGATCCCCAAGCATAAGGGTCCTTCTACTTACGAACAAATTTACCGCTCTGCGAGTTTCACTCTAATGCAATGTCTACACACGATGCGGTAATGCACTACGAAAAAAATACGCAAAATTACTTTGAAAACTGCGCATCTCTAAAGAAAATAACTAGCACATCTGCGAAACGGAAAAATACTACTTTCCGTACTTCTCTTCGTCGGCAATCGGCATACTCTCCACGTATAACGAGCTACCACAAAAATATGTTTTGTCTCTTACATACGGCACGGCAAGACTTTTGCAGCAGGCTCTTAACTTATGTCTCTAAGAAAGAAAATTTGGTTTTAATCTACATGCACACGCTTCGACTTCAGCTTACGTTGTGATGCGACAAAGAACTGCTCGAGACATTCACAGGGCTCCCACTCAATCATTTTTTTCAATCGAGTCAGTAGAAAAGCATTTTTATTTCAAAAAGGCAGTAAAAGTCGTTATTTCTAAGATTTCGTTTCTCGATTCAAATAATTTCACGATACTTTCCCGTCGCTGAAACGCCGCAACAATTCATATGAATTCTCAGTGTTGGAACGGTCATGGTATCGGGGTATCCAGATTTTATAAATCGTTATGCTGGCGCGTAACAAGCGGTCGTTATAGTTGCGCGTGTATTTCGTAGTATGTATGAGAAAAGGTTTGGCGAGGTACTTGTTCATTAAAGAGAGATCAAATTTGTTATCTTCGATACTTCATAACTTTGATGTGTTCTTATGAAAATAAATTACAGTCGTCCCCCGCACTACAGGAAAACTCGGGGGATATTTCCGTAAATGCGAATTCATGAAAGCGTGAAGAAAAGCAGCAGGCGCACGGACCCTCGGTGCCTGAACAGTGTCGCATCAATGAACTGAGTGATCAAGTCTTTCCGAGAGTGTCCTATTCTGTTATCCCTATACCTATTGTGATGCTGATATCAATTTTTTAGCAATTAATAAATATAAATATATTTTCATGACAAAAAATTTCTCCTTGTAGACAATCGTTTTTAGTGTTCATACTTCAGAATTTCAACGAAAACTGACTAAAATTTTCCTGCACCTGCTTGTCAGTACGGAATACGGCACTGCTAGGTATGGAAAAATGCAAATTACGGGACTCGACGGTCTACCTAGTATTACAGTCCATTAAAGCGAATTCCTGTAGTGCGGGGGACGACTGTATTTCGATTACAAGTCTCAATCATTTTCTTTCAATATTATATCCTCAAAACTCTACCGAATTTATTACAAACACCATTAAACCACTTTTTCTTATCCCTTCATAATGCTCTGATGAGGAAATATTGGTTATTTTTTGATAATTTTTTTCAAATAAGGAGTCATTAGAACCTGCTATTTTTTAACACCTGACTGGATGGGAGCCCTGCATTCACTTTCGTTCCTCATTTGACTCAACGTAATTCCTTTCGTTATCCACTTTCTTTCCTCGAGTTATTGCAATGTTACGCCATAATGCAGTTTATCGACAACGCGCGATTGCACGGTGCTAATTCTTCCGTTCACATTTTTCAGCCCTACTCTTCCTTTCGCGATTCCACGTCTAGTCGAAAAATTACAAAACCCCTTCTTTACGTATCACTTAGTACGTATTCACACTACACCGTAATTGCACCTCATTGCGTACATATATCAAATATGATATTTACAAATTTCAGTAAAAAACTAATACTCAGTTTTGGTACATCAAGCGATTTTGAGACAACGAGAAGTAATCCGATATAAGGGTAAAACCTATAAAGCTCACTCGAAAGTTTCGAACTCTCGGTATATCACTGGGGAGTAAAAACACTCATAGTTAGCCAGAGATGAGAAATCTAGCACTTCCTCGGGCTTACGCGTGGAATGGAATTAAAAAATGGATGACGCAAAGTATGAGCAAGCGCTTTAAAGCTTGCAACACGCACTTGAGACAATGAGCGACGGAAGTTCAACGGAGTTACCTGAAAAGGAAAGTACCCGCACGAAGCACGCTAAGCCGCGAATCTCGGAAAATATTTAAACGGTATGCCGTTCGCGCCAAATTACCCAATAACTCGCTACCTCTTGGCCGAGGCATTCCCCTGCTCTCAGAAATCTTTAACGTGCCCCAGAAAACTGAGCTCGTGCGCTTGATAGTGGCTGGGAGTAGCCAGCGGTGCTACGCCCGTCTGGTGCGCCACGTTCACAGCGGCCAAATGATGATGATGTAGCGCGTGGTGAGGAGGGTGCGGATGAATTATGTTATTTGGGTGGGGAACTTGGAAGTTCCCTGGTGGCGGGGCTCAGGACAGAAGAGGTCCCGGATGCCCACCAGGAAGAACAGACGATGCCGTCACCGTTGTCGTTTGCATACCCGACGCGTTATTTTGTTGTTGATTTTGTTGAGTACCTGATAGATCATTCGTTCGCACATCACATCCCCGTTTCCCACGCTAATTAATCGGGGTATTTCATCGATACGATCGAGATGGTACGAATGCGTAGATTCATTCGTTCTCGGGTGTGCGCTTAGTGTCAGTGACCAGAAGCGTTCAGGAGTGCACCGTGAACGGGGGGGAAGGAGTGTGCGCCGTACGGCGTTAAAGGTACGAAACGATAAATTCCATGGGATTAGAAAAAAAAAACTTACCAGCATTTTGGCTCAGCTCAGCCTTGACTCTTCTAGCGATGTGGCTTCTGGTGTGTTTCCGGAGGTGATCCTTTCGATAGAAACCCTTTCCGCACTCTGTACACACGTGCCGCTTCTCGCCAGAGTGTATCACGAAATGCAGTGTAAGCTGTTCCTTTCTTTTGAAGGCCTTCAGGCATACGGTACAGACGTACGGCCGTTCCGGATTATGGCTTTGCTTGTGGCGCGTTAGATGATCCTTTCGCTTGAGTCCGGCGCCGCAAATATCGCAGACGAATCTTCTCTCCAGCGTATGACCCAACAGATGCTGGTCCAACAATTCTCGCTCCGGATACGCCATATGACACTCTGGACAGCAGTACAACGTAGAGCCGTCCAGTGCGGTGGTCAAACGAATTTCGCCCGGTTTCGGTCGCGGTTTTTTCTCCTTCGGTGCCTTCTTCTTTTTCTTCTTCTTATTACTCGGCGACATCATGATGTTGGGCGTCGTCGTCGTCGCCACCGCCACCGAAGTCGTTTGAGCCATTTCGGATTCCTTCTTGATGCTCTCCGCGGAATATTTAAGAAAGTGATGTAAACTCAACGGCAAAGTACTGGCGGGTAGATGACTGAGGTAGTCCGCGACCGTTGAACCGGGTGTTGCTAAGGACTGCCAAGTGGCGGGCATGGTAGCCGGTGTTTGGGTGTGAGCGTGCTGCTGATGATGTTGATGCATGGCGTAGTCTTGTTGGCCGCCGTTAGTTGCCGCTTCTCCGTTGCGCTGCTGTTCCTCGGACTTCTTGTCCTTTGTTTTGTCTTTGTCTTGAAGGAGGTTGCAAACATCTTGTTGATTTATGGTCTCCGTTGCCTGCTGAGAAAATCGTAGGTTGCTGTATTAATTCTCTCGCGTTCTCATTTAGAGATTTAATCGAGTAAGCTATCGATGGTCGATTCTCAAATCTATCGCCGCGAAGTACAAAGCACAGTGTGCATTTTCGGTACCTGATGATATTGCGTGCGTTTCTCCTGCATTCCAGGCGAGTTAGACGGCCGCTGCTGCACCGGTTGACCCTGAGAGTACGGGACATTCGGATAATGATGAACGTTACTGTTCGGATAAGTCGCCTTATTGTTCATCATCACTTGAGACTGAGCAGTTTGCACGCCGTTTGTCTCGGGTCTGTACTTTCCCATAACCGGCACTCCTATCGGAGGCTGGTTGGGAAAATGATTTGCGTATCGAGCACTTGCACCACCAGAACCGTCGGCTGTGAACTGGTGGATACTCGGTATGGTACCAGGAAAGTGGCCTCCAAACGGCGGGAAATTCATTGCAAACCGTCAATCAGAGACCTGAAAGAAATGTTTAGCGTTGCTATAAAAAAAATCCGACCGCGCGATACCGCGATAGTACGGAGAAATGGCAACAACGTGCGTTCGGCGGGATCAGAAATTAGACTTGACGCAGCGCGTGTAACGCCACTCGTAATAAAACGAGGCTCCGCGCTAGAGTTGCATCGCGCGAACATCGAATAATAATCAAAATAATAAGTCACGCGTGATGTGACGAAAAATTCGAAGGGACAAAGGGTTCGAGTGAATTACCGAAAGCTCCGGATTTACGGGGGATGATTTGACTGTGAACTCGAACGTTAATAATACATCGAGACGAATAACATGCCGCTCGTTTCATCACAATGGCACTCGCTTCTATTTACTCACTGTAACGTCCCTCTCCCCATCTTTCGGCGACGCGAAATGTGTCCGTCCCTCTCGGAGGGGAGCCCCGGCGAGGTGCACGCGCGACGACGAAGCGGAAAGGATTTTTGCGGAGAAGCGAACACGCCGTCCGCTGTCACAATGGCAACCTCGCGTTTATTTACTCAGAAAAGCGTGTCGCTGGTCATCGCGCGACGATTCGCAGGGGTGGTTCGCTTTCTCGAAACGGCCCAGTCGATAAGTCGGGGGTTCGCGAAATTCGGAAAATTTTTGCGGCAAAATTGGAAAGGGACCCGCTGTACGGTTCGGACCGTGCGAGTGTCGAGACGCAGGGGGGATGATCGGCGGCGGCAACGATGGAAGGGGGCGTGATGAGAGGCGGGGGGAGGGGGAACGCGTCCTTTCCCCCCTCACACCACGGGCAGTCGATACGAGGCCGAATTCGCACGAAATTCAGCAGAAAATGGCCGTGCGTTGGCAGAAATCACGACATTTGCAGCCCGCGCACCGCGTCGCGACGCCGAACGTTCGCTTACCATTTACGCCTATCCCGAGATTGGAGTTCCACACGGCGAGAAATTGTAAAAAGAACCCCCGTGCCGTTGACACCTGTCCCTCAAGTCGGCGCCCCCACCCCACCGTTCGCCCTCTACTGTGCCAGCCTCTTAACTATTTTTTCTCTCTCGGCCCGCGGCCGCGCCGGCGAAAATGCCCGAATTCACCAGGGTTTTAACTTCGAATCGCTGGCGGCAACCCGCCATTTCTCTACCCCTTCCCCGTTTGTCGACGTACATACTTATAGGTACGTACGCGACATATCTATATCGTGTATGTACGAGTAGAGATCCCACCGATCCTACCCTCCAATTCAGCTCTACTTACAACGCCGGTCCTGCGGTTACTTTTATCTATCGTTATATCAGTGGATCCCCTCCTCAAGCACCAAAATCGGTATACCTTCTCTTCAAACTCGATTTACCGCATCTTCAAGGACGAGGGAATAAACCCACGCTCATTACCCCGCTATATCAACAGCGCACACAATTTGAAATTTAAAGAAAAATACCTCCAAAAATCATTTTATATTAAATGTACGATTTATTTTAGTTCTTTTCCAATATTTATGTAAGTAACAATGAAAATGGCTTACGAACTATTCATTATTACTATAATAATAGCTATTATAAAATAATAAAATAATATTTCTCGTATAGCTATACCCACTGCCATTAATGCAATACTTACAATAAAAAATTATGTTTTTTTTACATTCTTCCTCTCGCCGAATAACAAGGGCTCCGTGAGATTTTTAGTTATCCTGGCAGATATCCGTCGCGATCTTTCTCTTTCCGTCCGGTTGCAGGGTGATATACGGCGAAAGGCTTCGTTATCAGGGGGGGCGATTGAAGCGACGGAAGGATATAGTCCTTTCGTCGAACATTTACGCTTCGTTTGGTAAAAAGAACCAGAATCAAAGAGTTAAAAGATATACGTGGAATATAGGATAATTACGTAGAACAGAAATGCGTCATATTCATGAATGTACGTTTACTTTATAAAAGCAAGATCGCCGGTGTGTGTTGAGGATCGAAAACACAAGGGCTACAGGTGTGTCGTGAATTTTGATTTAGCATCTCTTCCACTCGAGTATACCGTATGGCCGCGTTCGAACCGAACGATTTTCACTAGTTTCTCTCCTCTTGATAGAAAGACTGGGACGCATTGAGAAACTTACCCTGGATAAAGATAGGGTAACTCTTTTCCGTGTTGAAAGCATTGGGAAAAGTCACCTCACCTTTATACCCGGGATAACTTTCTAAAAGCACTCCTGCTATGATCGGATTGAGCGCAGACATACGTTACTGCATTTCATGAAAATCACGATCGTAATGCAAACGATCTGTTACGCTAGAATGTAGTAATCTCTATCCATAGAGAAAAATAAAACAAACGCAACCACACGATTATCCTATATTCACCCAATTTCATTCGCTACGTCCGATACAATATACCGTAGATTATTCTAAATGACAAGTGTCAGATATTCGTTTTTGTAAAAATATACATCGATCCTAGGTTTTTCACATACTATAAGTATAAATGTAAGACTTTACGTTTGCCTCGTTCTTCGTTACTCGCCATTTCGTCGTGCTGCTCGTACTCGTCATTAATGATTATTACAATCGGTGATTCGTCAAGACACAGCTTCGTGTTTCGTTTGCTCTTTAAGTAAAATAAATAAAAAAAAATTGATTCATATTTCGCACGACGCAGTACTCTTCCTTCTCTTGGATGGAAAACCGCTGTATTTACAATATCTCCCTTTGTCCCCCTCTTTTTTTTTACGTATCTTTCCGTCGAAGGTTATCGCAGTATCGCGATACTCTCGCAATGGAACGTCATCGCGCTGCATTGCATGCGACGGCGCCCGAACGGCATGATATCGGCCTAAAACTCGATCGCTACTTATCCCCGGCGAATCCAGTTCGCGCTCTCAAAAATATATATCGTATTTTCCCATTTAATTCTAACTCGCGTCATGGAAGCGGATCAGCGACAATTTCATTTCCAGCCGGCGAAATACATGCTTGTTCTCCTTCTCCTCGTGCGTAGGCTACGTGTACGTAAAAATAAAGGCGCGTGAGAACGAATTCGATTCGATACTTTTTCAAGTGTGGATAATTTTCAATTAATCTGGCCTTCGAAAAAAAAAACGTGCATTTAAAGAGGCCGCGCTAAAGGGCTTTGAAAAATCAGATACTCGCCTTCACGGCATTAAGAAATAATAGTTCTGTACGATCGGAGCCTCGTCGTTCCCTTCGTAAAAAGTTTATTACAAGGCCGATGTCTTCGAGCTCGAACGTACAACTTGGATTACTGCCGTTGCAGACGAATCGTAACATTACCCGATTTTAGCCAAACCTCGAACCACAGAACGATCTTCAGTCACCGACAACATCCTGTCTTGCTCTACCTCTGGCCTGCTGATGATTAAATCGAAAGTACCGCCCGATTTGAATCGGGGCGGTAGATTGTTGCTAATGTTGTTGCTGCTGATGGTGCATCATTGCCATCGCCCCGGTTTCGGCAGCAGTGGGAAGCACGACAGTAGATTGTTCGCTGACAGCAATTTGATGGATTTGTGCTTGCGATCCTTGACCCACTTGAATTTGAATTTGCTGCAGCTCCGGCACTGCGGTTTGTTGTTGTTGTTGCTGCTGCTGTTGTTGTTGCTGCTGCTGCTGCTGTTGCTGCTGCTGTTCCGTCTGCTGCTGTTGATTCTGCGAATTGTCCGTCGACCCCAACGGATCTTCCTTCGCTCGCTTAGCCAAATGCGATCTCGCGTGCTTTCTGAGATGATCTTTACGATAAAAGGCTTTGCCGCACTCCGTGCACACCTCTGTCTTCTCGCCAGAATGTATAACAAAGTGGAGATTTAAATGTTCTTTTCGCTTGAATCCTTTCATGCAGACCGAGCAGATGAACGGTCTGTCGGGATTGTGGCCCAATTTATGCCGTTCCAGGTGCTCCTTGCGCTTGAGACCGGCACCGCATATGTCGCATATGAACCTCCTCTCAATTTTATGACCGATCAGGTGCTGCTCCAAAAGCTCCTTCTCCGGATACGCCATATTGCATTGCGGACAGCAGAATAAAGTGGTGCCATCGAGGGCCGTGACGATGCTGACTTGGCCTGGTTTAGGCTTTTTTGGTTTAGGGGGCTTCTTCTTGTACTTTTTCTTTCGCTTCGGCTTGGTGCCCGGCTCCTGACTTTCGACGACGTCGGGGATGATCTCCGTCTCGCCCCCGGCGACCGTGATTTGAACGGCCTGATCGCCGGACGCCGTGCTCCCTGTAGCGTCCAGTCCGTCCGCCCCGAGAGGACTCGACTCTATCGTCGCCTCCCGCTTTATTGTTTCGGCCGAGAACTTGAGGAAGTGATGCAAACTCAACGGAAGCGTACTGGCGGGTAATCTTGATAAATAGTCGGCCACCGTGCCCGAGGTCGCGAGACTCTGCCAACTCGCCGGCATCGAGGTAATGAATTCCTCCCCGCTCTGGTTTCCCTGGCTCTTGACGCTGCCCCTCTTTATCAGTGCAACCGGCGTGGTACCTTCTTTGACGTCCTCCTTGGAATCGTCCATTCCCTCTCTTAATATAAGATCCTGCGGGATTTGCGCAACCACCGTCAAGCCTTCCGGAGCTCCGGGAAGTTGAACCGTTTGTTGAATAGTCTGCTGGGACGTCGTAGTCACCGTGGTTGAGGTACTCTGTGTCGTTTGGTCGGAACTGCGGGAGGAAGGCGAATATAACGATATTTGTAAGCACACGTCCAAGTAACGGATTCGAGAGTAATCCACAGGAATTATAACGATATTTGCAACGCGACCTAAATATGCCTTACGTTTGCGTGGTGGCCACCGTGTTCTGCGGTTGAACCTGTATCTGAACGCCATCCGGACCTTGCTGGCTGTAGGCGACGGTCAGAACCTGGGGGAATTGTCCGAGTGATATCGGAGCCAATTGATACTTGGGTTGGTCTCCGCTGTTCCCGCTTTGGGACACGCTCGGATTAACCACCTGAATCTGGACAGTTTGCTGCTGCTGGCTACCATCTTTACCGGGCACGGTAATGGGCAGTGTAATGATCTGCTGCTGCTGGTTATTGCTACCCTGTGCTACTGCGAAGCCATTCGGATCGACGGGCCTCAGATAATGGACACCGCCTTCGCCGCCGGACAGAACACCGACGACTTGGCCGCCAGTGGTCAAGTTCTGGGCAAACTTCGCCGTGGCGAACTGGTGCACCGTGCCCGTCGGTAGCGAGCCCGTCGTAAATCCAGGAAACGGCGTGAAATTCATCTTTCGTAATATTTAGCCCTGAAAAAGAAATGTACGATCGTCCGTTAATAATCAAACTCGAAATGACAGAGGCGACGTTACGAATAAAATTCATCGTAGATGGTACGACTTTTACAATATTCCAGACGCACATGTTATTTGAGGTTAGAAAGCTTCTGCTCGGAATCTAACTACTGTATCAATTCTTGCGCGAAAAAAGATTACTGCCGCTTATCAATCTTTCGACCCCGTCGAATTCGAGCAACGAGGACCACCAATTCGAAAACGCTCATCTTCCAGCCATATGTATGTTAGTTTATACTAAAAAAAAAAGTGCTGAAATGGATAGTTCTCACGAATACGTGATAAGACTACCCTTTCTAGTCAAAACGAAAGTGGATTGTTCGTTCACATCTGAGGAATTTAATTGCTATGAAGGAAAAGATATCTCGTGTAGCGTAAAATCGATGGATCTAATTATACAAATACAAGGTTAAAAGATGTTATCGCTGTGAGTAGCTGCAGAGAAACGAAAATAAAGATAAAAGTGCAGATTACGCACCGCACTTCGTAGTTGGCTACAGCTACTACTTCGCATACACGGGTGCGTAATCTCGCAACTCTCTCTCCCTCTCTCCACTTCATACAAAATAAATATTTTCCATCTCGCCTAATAGCGCAAATGCGTAAAACTGCATCTGTGTGCCGGTGATCAGGCAATCGATCGCATGGGAATCGTCTCTAAACGGGACAGTACGCGCGTCTCCAAGAGAAACACGAGCCTTGACCATCCCGATGTCCCTGACCGCCCTCTCTCCGCCAATGCATCGAACGTTTTCTTACGAGTCTCGTTTTTCTCTCTCGCTCATTCTCCATCCATACGTGCCTCCCCACCCCCGCTCACCGTGCTCCTCCTCCGAGAGCGCTCCTCGGTATTCGTTAAGGTGTGTATCGACTTTGCCTCTACCCAAGCAGCCTCGGTGCGATCCGGCGTGCTGTCGGATTTCGGCGATGCTCAAAGGCGCCTCGTCCCAAACTGCTCGTTTTGTGTAGACACTAAATAATTACTTGGCTCATGCTCGGCAAACGGTATACCTATTTCGGTGAAAGCGGCTAATGCGCTTGCAGTCCCGTACCTTTCCCGGAAATTTTAATCGATACCGCTATACGTGGAATGCTTAATCCGTCTTGTAAATTAGAGAATGACGAATTCAATAGATGACCGATCGGGGAGACCTAATCCCTGACTTATAGGGCCGGTTTTACCAACACGGTATAAATACGGTATAGCGCTATACTGAGAATAATCAGCAATAAGCCTTATGGTTCTTCTCAGTATAGCACTATAACGCGTTTATACTTGTTGGTAAAACCGATCCTTATAAAGCGATTTCTATATAGTGCTTTCATCCGCCAACAAGGCTTTTGTCGTATTCGTTTCTCCTAAATACGACTAATTATAATAATTACTGCAGTAGCTGCACACCTACGTGCGATGCCATGTTGCCTTACAATACACGACGGGGGCCCCTTTCTCTAACTCACTCGCAAGAGAAACGTATACATTTCTTACCGAGTGGACCAATCAGGACCCCCACCACGACGGAATACTTGATCCTGATTGGTCTATTGGCTAAGATGCGTATACGCAACTTTGCGAGTGAGTTAGAGAAAGAGGCCCCTGAGCATTTTGCAAAGGCAAGCGCCTCGCCCTGCCTCGTAAAGCTGCCGCGGTTCTCGTTTGTCTATATACCTATTCCGAGGCAAAGATGTCTCGGGGCTGCCTCGCGAGCCAGCCTCGCAAAGTCGATACGCACCTTCATACCCGAGAAATGAAGCGAGAGTCAAGAGCCTTCGCGCTCGAAACTGCGACAGTGGTGGCGTCGGCAACGAACATCGACACGACGACGCTTGCCGTCGTCGGCATCGTCTTCGTCGCCGTCGTCAAGTGGATGCACGCGTGTGTGTTCAGGGTGGGGTGGGGTTCCCCCCACTTCACCCCCTCCCCACCCCAAAGGGGAACCAGGAGCAGGGAGGATGATCGTCGAAGTGGCCCAGGATCGCACCCCACTCCACCGCATCGTGCCCCGTGTAGGGGGTAGAAGCGTCGTTGGCAGGGGGGAAGCATAGGTGGGAAAACGGGAACCCGACGCGAAATAGAGCTTGCTCGGCGTATCGCGCGAACGAAACGCTGAGAAGGAAGGAAGGAAGGGTGTACGGGCGGTGTCGGAGGGTAGGGGCATGTCAAGAAAGAAGGGAGACGAAGCCATGTACCGGGGGATTCGGAACGGAATCGGGGGGATAAAGTCGAGAGAGGACGGGAGAGTTTCGTGTAGAGAGTAGGAGACGCGAACTGGTCCGACCTCATAGAGTTTTATCGCGTCTTCGAGTACGGAACGCGCCGAGACAATGAGGGCTAATCTAGAGTCGGGTCAACGCGGAGCTCTGTTCCACCGATATCGACTCGACGGAGCTTTGACGCGACGCGGCGATGGTCTGGTAGATCGAGTCCGCTCTGCAGGAAGGCTCACTAGACGCGGCGGCGTAGCGTACCGGGGAAGAAAAAGAGAATGCCACGGCTGGCTGCGAGCCGGACATTTCGCAAGGCGCGCTGGTCAGCCGAGTGTGACGTAATGGCGGAGAGATTAGCGAAATCGAGATGTCGCCGATAGCCTCGGAGAAACTGAATCGACGAACGAACGACGAATGATTCGCTCGAACGCAAGGTATCGTCGCGCAACGTTCGAAGCTCGTGCTTCTACTCCACGGAAATTGATTTGACGCCGTTGTCATTGACTCGCGCGTCTAAAAGGGAAGAGAAAGAGAAGGAGCACAGACGCGGTAAAAATTATCGCGCAAAAAACTAGAACGGACGCAGTACGGGAAGTGTGGAAGAAATGCGGAAAAAAAATGCAGCCGACCAAACGGCGAGGTCGAGTCGTATCACGCGGTATGGGCGTTGGCCGGAGCAACGCCGCGAGCGAGCGACCCGACGTACACGTACACGTCAGCCGTCAGCCATTATCCGAGTCGCGGAACTCGGATGTATTCGGAACACGCAACGGGCGAAATAACTTCCGCTCCGATGCGAAACCTTCCACAGCTCGATCCTACCGCGCTCGACAACTCGAATCGCGCGTTACATCGGCCGACGCGGATAAACGCATCGAACGAATAAAGGAACGCGTAAGCTGGCGAGTCCGGTAGGCTGGCAGAGTGGAACGGAACGGAACCGAACGGCGTACGGCATGGAAGAGAGCAGAGTAGGCAGGCAGGGCTGTTGTTTACACCCCCACCTCGTCGGGTTAGAGGCAGCGAGATGCCACGGAGGGGCCTCCGAGACCTCGGCGGGCACCCACCACCACGCAATTTCCAACCCCACCAGCCTCTCAACCACTGTCCGCACCTCCAACCACCCCACCAAAGCCAGCCCGAGCCAGGCCGTGAGCCACGGCGAGGGCCCCGCGACGATTTTAGTGTCTTGGGGTGGGTGCTCTGTGGCCACCGTTTCGCGGTTTCTCACCGTTTCCACACGCGTCTCCCGCCGCGAAGCAAATTTTTCCACCGATCCACCGCACTCGCACACTCGGGGCCGCATCGATTGTCCGGCCGCGTATCGCGCGACTCGTCGCGAGCTCGACGAACGTTAACGCACGAACGGACGGACGAGAGAGTTCTAACGCAAGAATTCACGAGGAAAAAGCGTTTCGCACGATCGTCCTACTTACCAGCGGGCGGCCGTAGCTCGACGATCTGGTTGGCGCACTGCTCTCCGCTGCTGGTCGCTAGCTCGCCTCGAAACCTTCGTTCACGCCGAAGCCCGCCTGCCTGCCGCCGCTACTGCCGCTGCCTGCGTGTTCGCCTGCCCGCCTGCCTGCGTTCCCAATCTTCACCGCGACGGCGACTTTCTCATTTCTACGAGCGCTCGTTCCCGACGAGACTCGCTCGCCCGTGCACACGTCATACAGACGCGACAACGGTCGCGGTGCGTCGGCGATCGTCGCGATCCGTATATTCCGCACTCCGAAACGCGACACTCGTACGTTGTTTCCGGGTTTGCACGCCAGTCTGGCTTGCGCGTATGTCTCGGGGAACGCGAGGAGCGTGCGTCTACCGGACAGCGAGCGGGGAACGAACACGGCTAACGGTACATAGCCACCGGCGGCACGCAAGGGCAATGTCAGCCTGCGTAGACCCTGCCGCTGCCTACGTCGTCCTACGCCACGAGAAAACAGACACCCTCGAACCGGAGCGACGTTGTTTCACCTGCTAGCGAAGGCTAGAGTCGCGCTCCTCCGTATCGCGACATTGCGGCTTACCGATCGGTAAACAAATATCGCTCCGAACGAACGCTATTAATATTCTATCGGGAATTAACGATGGCGGCGTTCGGGTGTATGTGGCGCGACGCGTGCGCGCGGCCCGCGCGAGGAAGCGATCGAGCCCTGTTATTTGTGGACGCGCCGACGTTCGCGGTCCTTGGTATTTTTACGAGAGTCACGGACGCGTTGGGAAGTTTCTCTAAAATCGACAACAAACACAAAAACACCTGCTCTCCGTCTCTCTCTCTCTCTCTCCCGTTCTCCCTCCCTCTTTTCGACCTCCTGCTCCGCTATATGGAGCGATACTGACTTGCGCGCGCATTTATCGGGTCGCTGATAGGCTGGATCGGGGCTGCCCCGAGTGTTGCGTTCGCGCTCGACGCTCCGGAAGGGGGCGCGCTGCGGCTCGCGCGCGAAATTTGAAACGGGTGAGTACGATCGCGGACACCGAGGCTTTTTTTATTTTCGATTTACAGGTTGCCGTTGTTGGAGAAGATGTCAATAAAGAATGGTGCTGAAAATTAATGCTTTCCTTTATTTCAAAATTTAACTCGCCGCCATTGACGAGCGTAGTTTCAAACAATTGTTATACGAAAATATAAACATAATATTAAACAGTCTATTTTCGCCGTGCACGACGGGCACTATGCAATATTTCATACCATATTCGTATACCGAAATAAAATAGAAACTAACTCTACGAATTGTTAGAAAGATGTTTTTAAAAAAATTACATAAGCGCTCCGTGGAAGGCAATTTAATACGTGATTCCTTTAGATTCTATTTTTATCTCGTCCAACGCTTACGTAAATGTAATTGAGAACACAATGATACGCCAAATGATTTTGCAATAAATTAAAAATTTCAACTATATCCATCTAAGGGACGTCTGTTATCAGGACTACGGGAGATTTCATATTTCTCATCGCATGTACGATTCGTTTAACTTATTTAAATACAAGTAAATTGGAATTAGAAATTAGATATGCCGCGAATGTTTTCAGGCATCCGAAAATTCCTCGAATACATTCAGCGAACCGAATTCGTGGTCAGTACAGCTCGGACGCCCTCTGCATGCGCTCCATGTACAGGGAGTACAGCAGCTTGTTATTCTCGTAGTAAAACGGATTGTCGTTAGCGTCGAGATCTGGCCTGTATTCCGCGATGTAACTGTTCGGACTCGAGTTGAAGCTGTCGCACGACTGGGAACCTTGCGAAGGCTCGGAATGATTGGGGGACGGCACGAAGTTTCTCCTTCCCCAGTCCGCATCCATATTCTCTTGCGTGCCATCTTGCAGGTTGGACAAACCGTTGATGTGGAGATTGTTGATTCTTTTACTCAGTGGCATGAACTCTCCAGCTTCATCTTCCGCGGTTCGACCTCTTTTTCTGGGAGTTGAATCGCGAGATTTTTTACGATAAAACGGAGTCGATACATTTGTACGCGAATGACAACGCAGTAACAAGGTTTGTCGCGGGTGCAGAAATCGAGAGACCGAGTCAGGAATTTCTCTCGTATTTCCCGGGAACGGGCCGACTATATTTAATGATTATATCATTGCGGAGATATGTAAACACAAACTAACCTGTTGGCTTGTGTCATCTTCGGATTTAACACCTCGGAATTGAAGATTGTACTAAAAGTACAACCTCATTTGATCCATATTTCGGAAGAATTACTATTCTCGTTACTGTTTCCTCGATTTTTTTTTTTTTTTTTTTTAATAGAATCGTGAGAGAGAGAATATTTGCTTAGCTTCGATGATGCAGAATGTGGTTCGAGCAACCTAATGCAGAGATTGGCAAGTATGCGAGCTCTTTCCTGGATCTCTCACGTTATGCTATACTACGAAAAACTTGGTCCGTACAACGAGAGATGGCGGTAGTGTTATGAGTTACGAGCGGAGGAGTTCGACTGTTGGTAAAATACCTGATAAAATGTTTGCGCACGTGGGACACAGGCGATTCGTAAAGTTTCTACAAGAGTGTCGACACTTGCAAACGTAATCCAATACCTAATAAACTCGTTCGTACGTTCTTTCGTTTCGAAGGATCGATCTAATTTCTCGGAACATCGCGTGCGAAAGGATAATTTAAATATGAATGAGTTCAAGATTTTTAAGCATCGCCACGTTCAAAAATTTGAAAATGTAATCGAGAGATTCTAGTGGTTGGGATTATCACGCGTAATTTTTAGTAAAAAAGCAGATCGATCGAGACATTTTTTACAACAATCAACCGAACCAACTCGCCGAAAATTACGTGTTACGGACTTTGCCGCGTGTGTGGATTTTACGCACACTTGTGAGCCCGGAAGGGGAGGGGTCTGGCGGAGCAAGGATGTAACTCCGGTTCAATGATAACGCGTCTCTTGACCATTTATGGTAGTCCAATGTATTATTATCAACCGCTCTCGCATCATTGTTGTTGTCCGGATAAGAAAAAATTCTTTCGGGGCTAAGTCACTGCTACAATCGTGTACGCGACGTTCGACGGGTACCTACACGTGTAGCGACTGAAAAAGCAGACGAGTTCTCCTCGTTCCACGCTATTCAGTTTGTTTTCGATAATAATTCTTACGCGCAATCGACGCTCGATGAAAACGACTCGGCTGACGTCGATTTCCCCTAATCGAGTGGAAAATAAAAATGAAATATCGTTCTGACGCGATAGTATTAAGATTTTTTATTCGACCATTTAGACGCTATCTACTTTGCATCGAGTCACATGGTCCACTCGTCAATACGATCTCGCCTATCATTAAGTGATTTGTCCTACATGAATCACATCGGGTGATTTAACGCTCGGATACCTATATGCATGCTCTCTCGACGCGGTTGGGTCGCAGCGGTGATTCACTCGGCCGAGGAACGCATAGGGATTGATAAATTCCGCGTAAATCAGACGGAATACCGAGGAGCACCCACTCCTCGATGGGTCTTGCGCGGTGACTCACATTACGCGATCCTCGTCAAAGTTCGGTCGCCGGCCGGAAGCGGTAGGCTCGACGAAGTGATAAATCGGCAGAAACGGAGGAATCGTATCTCGCCTCGTTAGGGATATATAATCAGACGTGTAGATATTCAGGGACGACTCTTTTTTTTTTGCATATGTATACACGTACCACATTAGGCTTGACTTACTCGTCAAGAAAGAAAGTTCAATCGTTATTGTCTCATTATCTATGGATTTTTAGCTGATATTGATATAAGACTATTGTACATAAAAATGTAATCTTTAAATAAAGCATTATACAAATGCCAAAAATTCATAGATAATGAGATAATAGCGATTCGAGTTTGTTTCTGACAAGTGAGATTAGCTTTAGTCGTTATTATTTCATTATTTATGAAATTATGGTCTATATTGATAAAGACTTTGTTGTAGATGAAAATATAATCTTCAAAAAAGTATTATACAAACATGAGCCAAAAGCTCGTAGATAATGAGATAATAGCGATTCAAGTTTCTCTCCTAGTGAGTAAGTTATATACAAATGCGGGCGCGCGCCTGCTATTTAACACCCGTTTAACGAAAACTGTACACGGACGTATACACCTATGTCCGTCTACTACGATATCGTTACTTTCACTTTTAATTTGCGACACGGCATCCCGAACGCAATCGCGCGTACGTACGTACGTGGCGCGCGAATGGAATGCAAACTGCACACCTCGAAGATACGGATCCTCCGGTTACGATGCGCCTGCCGCGATTGGATCGAAAGTAATGTGCGCCGGTGCGTATGTATAATACACGCAACCGCGCCGGTTATTTTCTATGAGTCACGACTCCTGAAGCACTCCATAGCGCGAAACTGTTACTCACACGTTTCGTGGCCGGAGGCTCCCTTGGAAAGCCTTATTCACCCAGAGAGTAACGATCGCTCGGTATCCCGTACAGTAGCAAGCGGGTCTGCGTAAACCGCGTAGACTCGAAAAAAAGCACGCGTCTCGCGCGTGGAACGTTACAGGTGGCGCTGGCTCGCAGTACGAATATGGCATCCACGCGTATGCCTGACCTGTGAGTGCCTCGCGAGTGCACGCGGTCTATGCGCAATACCGTGGTCAAAATACGACTCGCAAGTTAGACGACGTTCTCAAAAGCCCTGACACGCATTCGTATATGGCGTGATCCTCATCGGCATCTATATTTGGATAGGTTCGGGCTGGCTATGAAGTGAAAACTGGGGTCCATATACCGCGCCTGTGCGCTCCGCGCGCGCGTACCTTCGACGTGTTGCGCGTAACGCGACCAAGTGGGTGCAGTAGTACGCACCTACGTACGCGTACACAGGTACCGCGGATCGCTGGAATTCGCGGCTCGCGCTTATGCTTCCCGTTCGACGTATAGGGAGAAAAAAAGCCATGTCGGACCCAGTTCCATCATCGGACGACGGGAGAGGGGGGAGTGCGATTCCGCACACGCATGCGCACCACGGGCGAGCCGAGTGATACAGGAGCAATTACGTGGGTGGACCGATCGTTTGAAAATAAAACGATTTATAAAAGCAGCTGCATTTGGTCACTCGCGCGTCTATTACGAATGTGGGTGTAACCCGCGAACGAAGCGCTCCAATTCCGTCCAAGCGCTGCAGCGCACGCGGTATTGGAACTAATTATTGTGGGTACGTTGACGCGCACCGTCGTACCGTGAAATTGCGAGGTGGTCCTTGCACCGAATTTTGGCCAATTAGGAGAACGAATTCACACATTTTTGGTTCGCCGGCATTCCTCTTCCTTCATCGGCCGTTTTTCGCACCTAACCGCGCGTCGGGCGAATCAAAAATATCTTATCTGATATAGGATATACGCACGCGTCCGCGAGATAAGCGCTTTGCGGTCTTATCGCACGAGATGGGGAAGTCCCTGTGCTTTGCGCGGCGGAGTATTTAGGAATTTTATCCTCGCTACTTCCAATTAAACGTATAATGCTCGAAGAATTATTCGTCGGCGCTTCGAATTTGATCCCAGAAGGGTCTAATCATCGCGCACTCGCTCGAAAATCGCGCGTTCGTGCCTCTTAACGTCGTCGCGCCCACGTACGTCGAATTCGCGTACCTTTATAAATACATCAATCGCGCTCGTTTTGCAATCGAGCGTCCCACACACACACACTCTCTCTCTCTCTCTCTCTCTCTCTCTCTCTCTCTCTCTCTCTCTCTCTCTCTCTCTCTCTCGAGGCGCGCACAGAATTTTCATCGCAAATCACTGTTTATCGTCGTCGAACGAATTGACGTATTTATGTACACTGAGAGAAAAGTGTAGTAAGTTTGACTAAATCGGCAGTTGCAGGTGAACGCAGATCTAGTTACTAGGACTAATAATGGATTGTAGCCTATTTCTTTCAAATAGCCGTTAATCATTACAACCAGATTCATTAGTCGGAGCAACTAATTCTGCATTCCCCCACCATAAACGCAGACTTAATTGAATATACCACTTTTTCTCTCAGTGAAGTATGGGAATATCGCGGGTATATTAGTTTCATTATTTTTTTCTACATTCTGTGTATTTATTTAGATATACATATATGTACGTATATATTAATATATGCATTAATGTATACAAATAAATATACAATGTATATATATATATATATGTGCTAAATGGAAATTATATAATTAATTTGAATTTTTCATATATTCATTCATATACATACCTATAGACATTATAAAATGTATATATACATATACGAAAATGGGCAAAAAATTTACATATATAATCTATTTAATTATTTCCGTGGGAGATGGGAAATTAGTACAGTAAAATTGTATCGCCGTACATAGCGTGAAAAAAAAATTCCGGACAAGCTGATTTTTTCAGGGTTTGTCAGCGACTGTCTCCTAAGTGTAAAATTAGCAAAATCGGAAACTTTTCGAAAACCACCCCCAAGGGTTCAATAAACGGCCGCTAAGTCCGGAAATGATAAATTTATAAACAACTTTCACATAAGACAAAGTAACAGAGAATGTTCTAATGTACAATTTCAGTCTAATAATTTTGTTATAGCATAATTTTCAAAAAAACAACCCCTATTCCTCAAAAGTCCAAGGGGAAAGTTTCCGATTTTGCTAATTTTACACTTAGGTGACAGTCGCTGACAAACCCTGAAAAAATCAGCTTGTCCGAAATTGTTTTTTTTTTCAAACGACAATTTCATTGGACTAAATAGAGAGAGAGAGTCCGCCGCTAGAGTCTCCCAGTCTGGAGCGCGCGTGCTGCGCACTGTATCCGGGCGGCGAGCCGCACGAGCCGCGAACTGCGGCGGATGGCGGTGAAGCGGTGCCGCGGGGAAGCGCGGATTGCTCTTGCGGAGACCGCCGCGGATGGTTGGTCGCTATACATAGTAGCAGTCATGAAAATGTCCGCGGTAAGGAGCTGTAGCCATTCGGCTCTTGTATAAATTTATTATTTCGAAAAAACGAAAAAAACGTCGTTGCAAACGGAGATATTGGGTTCACCCGCTGCTCCAAAAAAGGAGAACCAATGAACGTTTCGTATTGTTCTACAGAAATTTGAGAAAACACAAAGATAAGTTTTTCAACTATACGAGAATGTCAAGGTCATCTTTTGATGAATTACTGAACAAAATTAGAGGGATAGTAACTGGAATAACTACAAACATGCGCGCATGTATATGTATGCCCTGAAGAAAAGCTTTTAGTTGCACTAAGGTAAGCAGCACAGAGAGACCAACCGTCTAACTTGAGATAAATTCGGTAAATCAAAAAACAGTCGATGACGTCATATCAATTAATTTTATTAACATGTAGCCATTACAGATTTTGTGAAGCAAACAGCTCGCATGATCACATAGAAATTGTATTAAAACCATTACAGGTTTTGTGTAGAAAACAACTCATAATAGTTACTTATTTAAGAATGCTCTGATATTATAGAAACAGATTCAGGAGAAGTTACGTTTGTCATAGTGTCGTACTCATTTGTAGTGTTTCTGTGAAGGCTGCATGAAGGAGTGTTTGCTGAATAGGCGTTACGTGAACAGTTTTGGGGTTGTGGTGGAGGAAGTTGGTAATTGTAGTGCTGGTCCGTAGCCTCCATGATCACTTTCATTATGTTGATTTTAGTTATTGCTTTCAAACGATCGGGTACGCGTTTAAAATCGTTTAGCAACGATAGTAGAAAGTGGCGGTCTGGGTCATCGTCATTACTAGATATATTTCCTTTCAAAACTGTTATAAGCTCGGCACCTATTTTTTCACCTTCTTCTGTGTCATTAGCCTTTTTTTTCTTCCGTCTTGGAGTACTTTGTACTGTAGCCTTAGTCTCATATGGTCCTTCTCTCTCCTCACTATGGTCTGCTTCAGACGCCTGTTCTTCTGTTTTCTGTCTTTCTTCAGTGAAATTGTTGTCTGCCTTATTTATAGCAACAACGTCTTTCAGAAACATAAGCTGGTTAAAGTAGATGTAAGTGGACTTTTTCGTAGCACCCGACCGACTTTTTAAAGTGCTGACCTTACGATATTCCTTGACGAAAGCGTCACGAAGATTTTTCCACTTCTTCTGCAGTGAGACATCTGTAATAAAAAAGGATTTTCAACTATCGCTTAAGCAGAGCTCGTGGATACATTGAATTTATTTTTGGCATTTTAGCCAATAAATGGCGTATATTCCATCGACCCCTAAGTGTCAACAAAAAATTGGCACTCAGTATTATAAAAGCTTGTTGTATAGGTACACTTCATAACTTTACATATGAAAGACATGGAATTAATTTCGAGCACACTTTACATACTACCCAATGTGAAGGCTTAGAAGATATTTCAAGAGGGCCAGTTCAAAGAGCAAACCGATCGGTTATTAACAACAGAAATTTATTGGCAGGTGATTTTTCAAACGTCAATACTTTGCCACGGCAAGACAGATTCGCCTAATAACTAGTTGTAACCAATATTGTTTTCGCTATTTTAAATTGAAAGGTATTAATTGTGTAATACTGAATACCAACAAGTGATTATATACATTATAGTAATGTAGGATATATCTATGTAATACAATAAAAATAAATAAGTAATAACAAAAAAAACGCCTAAATACTTACACAGGCTTTTTTTCTCATTCGTTTTCATTCCCTTTCCTCCGAAGATATCGACTATTTCTTCCCACAGTTTGATTTTTAACATGCGATCACTATACTCCTTACTTTTCATATTCCACAACGGCGGGCGGTTTTTAATTTCATAAATATACTTTTCCGTGTCAAAACCCATTTTTTTGTATCAATCCCGCACACCACGGAGTCCAAAATAATAATGAAATACTCTCGAAAATATTCTAGATCGCTAAAATCCGCGCGAAATTGCGTTGTCGTGCGCAGTCTCTCTACTCGTGGAGGACGCACGAGCCGCGAACCGCGGCGGATGGCGGTCGACTGGCGTCCGCCTGCCGCTAGAGCGGGAACGCACGAGCGGGAACAGCGGCGATTGGCGGTGCCGCGGGGAAGCGCGGATTGCTCTTGCGCAGACCGCCGCGAATGGTTGGTCGCTGCAGTAGCAGTGACTGCTACTATGAAAGTCCGCGCGGTTTTCGCGTCCGACGCCGGCGTCCGCTCATCCGCGCGGTTACGCGGATGCCAGTGCGTTGTGTCTGCCATATATTCCTACATAAATTAAACATCCGCGCGACCGCCAACCGCCACGGTTCGCGGCTCGTGCGTTCTGCTGCTAAAAATTAACGTCCGCGCGACTGCCATCCGCCGCGGTTCGCCGCTCGTGCGTTCTAGGCCGGCGCACCGCGGTGCGCAGGCGCGTAGGTATACTTACCGGGCCGCGCGCATTGCGTATCCACGGTGCGCGTACGAGAGGTGGCCTTGATTCGCACGCCGTGAAGAGATCTCGCGGTACGGCCCAGTCAATTAAACCAAGCCACGAAGTCAATGACTTGCGCGCGCGCGAGCGGGCAATTTCTCCATCGCGGATCGGACCCCGTTCGTTCCGAAAAACCAGCTTCGCGTTCATTCCTCGAACCAGTTCGACTCGAGCGAATCGTTTAGAGGTCGCACGTATATACGACGCGCGAGACGCTGCCGCATTCCAAACGCGCTGGCGGCGGACGACGGGGATCGATGCGACTTCGCGCGCGCTTCCCCTTCGTGGAAAGCTCGCTGAGATATAAATGTACTCGAGTCGATCGGACGTCTTTCTGAATAGATCTAAGAGCACATTTATTTGATCACAATGAATATCAATTGGACGTGTATACAAATTATCGATGCTATTGAATATTATTCGATTAGAATGAATATCGATTGGACGTGTATAAAAACTATTGATTCAATTGAATATTATTTGGATCAAATTCAATGAAACGTGTTTTTCAATAGTACTGAAAGCAAATTTATTCGATTAGAATGAATATCGAGTGGGTGTATATATATAAGAATTATTGATTTAATTAAATATTATTTAGATCAAAGTTCATTAAACGCATTTTTTAATAGTCCTGCGTGCAAATTTTATTCGATTAAATGAATATCGATCGAACGCATGTAAATATTAGATATCGATTTAATTGAATATTAGGTATTTAAATCAAAGTCAATATACCCATTCGAATCGAATAAATGTGCTCTCAGGACTATTCGAAAACACATTCATCTCTCGATGAAGAAAATTTCTTTCTCACTATACGTTTATCGCCAACTCTGTAGCGTCTATATAATCATCGCCGAAGAGTTGCTCGATATCATTGAAAAACTTGGGTGCGGACTGAAAAATGCGTACCTATTCAAAAAAATTGCGTACATATCTTTCAGAACGGTTCACGCAGTTATTCCTATCATTGCAAAAAATCCAGCGTCACTATTCCGCGAGTCTCGCACTGGAAACGCAAGTCGATTCCTTTCCTACGCGCGAATCTGTACCGGGTCCCACCATCCACGCATATCCGTTTCGACGCGAGAGTGACCAAATTAACGACCTAACTTAACGCGCCCGCCCGTCGCACAGTGGGGTCTCTTCAGCGGCACCCATTATATCGTACATACACGCCCGCGCGTCATCGTTCGTGCACGGGAGTGGTTGCACGCGTGTACGCGCTCTCTTCTATGGGGATTGTCGGTGCTTGGCATGGGGTGAGTCACGGTGAGCCACCCCCGGCTTGGGCGTGGTACGGGCCGCAGACGTCTCTCATCGATCCCCGCTCCGTTCGGGATAGCCATATAGAAACACCGCGGCGTCTACTCTCGCGAAAGCACGGCGCGAACTCGCGAATGTTATATTACTCCATGCTGTACGAATATCCAGAAAAAATCATGTGGATGTCACACGGACGTCTAATGTCCGAAGGACGTCCGATGGACATCCATAGGGACATCGTGTGTTCGCCGGGACGCGACCGATCGCAGCGGCGCGCGAATAAGCCGACTCTCGCACGTGTTCGATATTCGAAGGATCCGATGGAAGCAGTGAAAATCAGAGTGCACCGGTTTTCGCGAAGTTCGACACGTCTTACACGCACGTAACTGCACGCGAAGTACCTAATGATGAGCTCGGCGAGTCTCGCACGGCGTGCTGTATATATATAGCTACGCATTTTCAGTCCTCGGCGCGAGACACCGCCGAGAGTCTCCTGATTTCAATTCTGAATCGGAAAATAGACGCGAACCGAGACGAGGGTGTCTCGTTTTGCCGATGATCGCGCGTTCATCGGTCGCCGGGCAGTCGCTGCAGTTCTCGAAGGTTTTCGAAGCCAAGGAAACCGATAAGAGTTGCATCGGTGTAGGTACGTTCGGAAACCGAGGTCGCGATAGCGGCGTCTAGTCTCGGCTCGCGGTGGTCACGTCCGACCGCGTGGTTTTCTCCAGGCATTTTTTTCCTCGCCCCGACGTCTCCTCGGGACGAGGACGCACGGTGGTGACCCGGAGCTGCGAGGATACCTACAAAAACGGCACCACGGTTCTTCTCCGTGAGACGCCCGAGTGTACATAAGACGCCGGATCGCGCCTAATTACATTTCCGGTTCTGCGGAGAGGCGATCGCGTCGCTTCGCTCCACTTTCGACTGGTACGACGACGATACGTCGTGCTTATCCAGGCGCGGATACGTGCATACGCCCGGACAGACATGTGCACGTAAATTTTACGGCAATTTTAGATACTATCGGCTCATCAGACGCATCAAGGTTGTGCGCTCAATGAGTCATCACAAAGCGAGCATATTTGTGACAGCGATGACTTGAAAATAATACAAATAAAATGCCAAATATGCACTCAATGTAAGCACAGTTCTTCGTAGATGTGTCGCTGCGATAAATACAACGGTGAATTTAAATCGAACTTTAATATGAATTTAACAATTTATTTAAGAATAGTTTTTTCTTCAAGTTAACGTGACAAAACAAACGTAAACTTTAGAACGATCAATTATTCTAGCTCGTGTGAAGGTCGTGACGATTATGCACTCGGACAAAAATTATCAGATTTGATTGAATTGGCGGAACGCCGATCAAGAGTTACACGAATTAAATAATTCGGTTATAATGATCGACAACTGTTTGACGAAAACACGCTGCAGTCAATTCTAGCGAATTATTAGTTCAAATAACCACATCTGCGTTCCCCGCCCATGATTGCTATAATATTTAGTCAGATCTGTTATATTTCATTTTTCTCACAATCAGTATAAAAGTCTATCTGGGTGTACGATACTCGCTGTGTGCCTGTGATATTATCGCCTTCGTCGATCCGATTCGTCGCGAGCGCACAAGTGTCGCGATATCTATATATCGTCCGCGGTCACGGTCGATCGTCTCGAAAGACGTTATCATATTATTCTCCCGCGATATCCGATAGCCGGGAACCGTCGCTTCGCGAAAAAGGGAGCGGGGGGAAATTTCGCGATCCGATCCAATTGCGAAAAGAAGATCGCGTGAAGACGTATTATAATATACCGATGTATACGTAAACACACCTTCGTATTTTTCCGTTCGTCGTCCTAGAAATAACTTCATCCCGCGATTCGCGGCGCCGGAACGAAAGTGTGTCGAGAGTTGCGTTAAATGAGATGTAGTCGTACCATTCACGCGCTCGTCAATGATTCCGATCGACCCGCTTTGGATGACGGTGTTGAGTCGACCGTATAGCAGTTGAACGGTACGAACGGATCTCCTTGTTTTGCCATAAAGCAGCAATCAAATTTAATTTTCACGGCAAAACACTAAGGCCAGTATTCGTAGTCAGTTCTCAAGACGTGAGACGGTTTCGAGACAGTATTACAGCCAATGAGGCAATTCCTAAGCAGTCTTATTAAGACCGTCGTATTTTTTGAGATCCGACTATCAATGCCGACCTGAGAATTCACTCGAATCTTTCAGCTACTCCCGGCGTCACGGATTCCCTCGCTGGTGACTTTTAAACGTATCTTTCTTAAACGTACTAACCAATAAATAAAAAATTATCATACATTTGTATTAAAGAGAGCAAACGCCATCGTAGGCAATGAAAGTATGCGATTCAATTGTTCATTGGCTGGGGTACACTTAAAAATGACATTTTGAAAAATCATCAGCGACAGAATCCGTGACGCCGGAATTACAGTCGACGCGATAAAGCATCGTCACCCACACCCAGGGAAAAGGTCTCAGTCGAATACGAACCCGATGGAAAAAATGTATTTGAAATGAATAGGAATTTATTCACATCGCACAAAAATGTATTTGAATTGGATTGATGTGTTCTACTAGGTTCGTATCCGATTAAAAAGATATGCAAAACATGTATCAAATTCAAATAGACTTTTATTCGATGTGAATATATTCCTATTTATCTCAAATACATTTTTCCATCACAGGTTCGTATTCAACTGACAATGAGTGCAAAGAGGGTCGATCAGAAGCATTGACGCTAGGTGTATTATACCACCGGCATCACGCAGTGGTATCGATAAACCTTTTCCGTACAATCGCGCCCCATTTTCAACGCTGCGTTATCTCACCCTCGAGTCGTCCGGACTACGAAAGTATGCCAATGCGTTTCACCGGACTATTTGTAACCGCCGCGACGATTTTTCCTACTTCCGCATTTTTTCACCCGATATATTATCGTTCCTACGCATCGTCCGCGTATAGCAAACATACGATAAGCGGTGGCTGCGGTGCGAACGTAAACAACAGATGTAGACTGCAGACGACGCGACGGATGGAAAGGGAAGGTCTCGCGGGCAACAGCTGGGTCACCTAATACGGATGTCGTTCGATAGATTTCCCTCGAATACGCATGACTCATTATACCAGACGCCGAGGGGGTGAGCCGTCCAAGCGGGACACCCGATACGCGTTTCGTTATCGGGGTCCAGTTCTCGCGGTGAAACCCTCGAACTGTGCGTCGATCGTAAATACCAGACCGGGGCTCCTCTCATCCTGTTTCCATATCATTATCGTATTCCTGCTTTGAAAAAGACCGTCGCTCGGTCGATCGACTATAGAGAAAGCGGGAATGTCTCCGCGAATCTACGCGAAGAAAATGTGCGAAGGAAGCAGAAGAGGAAGCGATTTATTTAATTCTGGGACAGGATCCCCTAAGAGCAAAGTACAAAAAGCATAATAGTACGGCGACAAGGAACTGTATGGCAGGGCTGGAAGTTGGTCACTTTTTAGTGACTTGGTCATTTGTTTTCAATGAGTCACTTTTTTTTTCACTCTTTTTACCAAAAGCCAATTTTACCACCCAAATATGATGTTATTTTAATTTATCATTCGTGATCTTAAAAGTTACATAATAGCAAAAGTTCTATATAGATAGGTATCCAAAAAGTAATTCTTTTCCGCAAGCTGCATACAAATTTTTTAAATTTTGCGTGTGTATTATGAGATGAAAATAAATGTTATGTTTAACTTCTCTTTTAAATAGAATTCCAAAATCATGAACGCAAAATTGTGATACTTATTTATTCCTTGAAAATTAGTTAAATTGAAATAAGAAAAACTCGATTCCTTATAAATAAAAAGTAAACGTCATTTTGGTCACTTTTTTTGTGCTCGTGGGGGGTCACTATTTCTCCCATTTTAGAGGTCGTAGACCACTTTCAACCCCGCTGCATGATAATTCTACTACTAACAACATAGAGAGAAAGGGAAAGAGGTTGTTCTCGAACCGCGTTTCTCGCAGCGTTGATAATGAATGACGCGCACGAGCACTGCCTCTCGTCGTGGTAGTATGTCACCGGTGACAACACGACGCACGGCCCATTGTCCGGCGCATCTACGCGCGCGCCGAGGCATCCTATACGTGTACGGGTCGAGCGTTTAAACGCGTTTCGTGTTTTGCGAGCCGCGGAGGATTCGTAAGAGTCGCGCGAGAGTCGTCGGAACGTCGGGATATAACGGGTCGTCGACAGGTGGCAGGCCGCGAGAGCAGGTTCTCCTCTCTCTTCGCGACCGATTCCTCGCCGCGACGTTCCTCTTTCCCTCTCGCCATCCCTTCCCCCTCGAGCGTCACAGAGTCCCACTCCGCGCGCGAGTGCAACGCACTCGATAGTCCGCTATAGCGGTGAGGCGCTCGCTCTTCCAGCGGAACGAGATTCTCTCGGGTCCTCTCGGAAAGTAAAGGGGCTCCTCTCCTACCCGTCGAACCGTTCTCCGCGTCGGAAGAGGATGACGAACCAGCGTGGGGACTCTGGCGTCAAATTTATCCAAAACGGTTATCTACCGGGTTAACGTCCACTCGAAACGCATATCGTGTGAGGCTAAACGTACTCGTTACACTGAACAAAAATTCGCTTCGTTCAAATATCGGTGAAGTTGAATATGGCGAAACTCATGGTGCAATTGTTTCAATGCCATAAGAGTGTTAAGGAAAAATAAGTAGAGTTGAAGCAACCAATTTGAAGTTTGAACAAGTGAATATCTACGTGAAACGATTACACCGTGAGGTTCACCGTATTCAACATCACCGATGGTTGAATGAAGCAAATTTTTTTTTTCAATGCAGGAAAGAAATTTGAATCATTACTATTTCTTTATCTACGAGCTTTTGGCTCGTGTTCGTATAATAATTTTTCGAATATTATATTTTTATTTACACACGCACACACAGCAAAGTCTTATATCGATGCAAGCCAAAAGTTCATAAATCATGAGATAACCAGTGATTGAATTTCCCTGGCGAGTAAGTTTAGCCTCATATGGTAAAGAACACTTATGTGTCGCGAGATGACATCAATCATCCCCTTTGCGCTTTGCACTTCGAGATAAATGGGTCAAAGTATGAAGCATTTACAGTACCATCTTGGCTAACCGTTGTTAACTCGTCTATCGTCAGACCCATTTCAATGTACTTGAAAGAAGAAATGAAAGAAGACACTGGAGAAAGTGAGAGAGAAAAGGAGGGTGGGAAAAGAGAGGCTGGAAAGCGAACAGCCAAATTTCCGAGCGTGCGAAGAAGCTGTAAAATCGCGACGAGAGAAATATCGTAATTTGCAATGCTAATGATCAATTACACCCGCATATCCGCTCTTTCTACCGCGTCGCGCCGAGTACGAGGCTCTTCACCGATTCTCGTGCGATTCTCGCCCCGAGGCGAGTCTCGCGACCTCTGAACGAACTTGAACTTGGAAAAATGTAGCACAAAACGCATAAGCCGTACACGGCACGCCGCGTGTACATCGGAATGTCTCTTACGTGCGTGGCTGATTTTACGACTAAAAAATAATTACAAGCACAGCTGCCCGATAGCTGTTCTCCACAGATAAGTGGGAGAGCCAATACATACACGTATAAGTGCAGGTTTGCCATTTAAGGACTTCGAGAGGAAGCGTATCCGGCTAATTTCTCGGTGAAGGCTTATCGAGCACGCGAGACGCCGTCCATACTCCGGCGCTCGTTTATAAAAACCTACGACGATCACGATTCCTCACAATTTTTAAGGTGCGTCTTTTAGCATTATTTGAAGTTGGCCAAATTTACTCAAATTAGTAGGCTCGAAATATCTCCGTTTTTGTTTATTACAATCGACTAAAATAAATGTTAATCGGTCCTACTTAATTATTTACAGGTCGCTGTCGTGCGGCTTTGTTTATTTGACAGCCTAAAAATGTATTATTCAATTTAGAAGATCGCAAGCGATGGACGGCTAACGCGATTTCTGTTAGATCAGACAGGCGCCAATACTTCGAGCGATATTAGATTTATCGTGCACACATACTTGGAGAATTATTTAGTTCAGATCCGCCCACTGAAGCGCAGCATGTCAGACAGACGAGGATGACATTAAATAATAATTAGCCAATGGGGATTGAATACTGATTTAGCGATTTTAATCCGATGAATCAGTGTACACCCTGATTAACTACAGCATCTAGAAAACTCCTGCGAGTTATTTTCAAAATCCACAGAATGAAAAGACGCACCTTGAAACAGTCCTTACGAGGAATACGCGTGTAGGAAATTTTCTACGTCGAAGGTCGCGCGGCGAAAACCGGTCGCGAACCGGCGCTGCATTCCGCGCTGCGAATACGCCCTCCGCGCTCGATAACGTATGATACTCATGTTCTACGCGGGCTGTAATTTCCGATTGTCGATTCCTCCGGCGTTCTCCGCCGTCGGCCGCCGCAGGGCGGGGGGAGTCTAGGCGTCTGCCCGCCAGACTCCTCCGTTCTTTACTTCGCGTCTGCACCGTCCACGGTTCGCCGCGACGCGATGCCCGCTACGATTATGTCGTTGCAGAGGCTCGCGAGTCGTCGGAAAAAATGAGCTACGAGGAAAGTTGCTTCAGGATTCGAACCTTCCCCTCCCGTGTTCCTGTCGCGTTCCAAGTTTCTAGGAGGATAATCGATTTCGAGGCGATCGATTCATCGCGGGGAACTCGATTCGAGTATAGCGTACGCGTCGGGAAAGGACGGGCTCGTCGCGTAGGTCGTGGGTACTCGACCGCATCGGCGATTGCGGCGCGTCGACATGACGTAGCTCGACGGTATGCGCGTGTATAGGTAGGCTATATCACATGAGGCTAAAACTTATTCGCGCCAGGAAAGAAACTTGAATCACTATTATCTCGTTATCTGTAAGCTTTTGGCTAATGCGTGTATAATACTTTTTTGAAGATTACGCTTCAAACTACAATAAAGTCTTATATCGATATAGGCCAAAAGTTCATATATTATGAGATAATGGTGATTGAAGTTTCTTTCCTGGCAAGTAAGCTTTAATCACTATTGTCTCATTATCTATGAACTTTTGGCTCATATGTATATAATACTTTTTTGAAGACTACATTTTTATCCACAATAAAGTCTTATATCGATATAGGCCAAAAGTTAATAAATGATGAGATAATAGCGATTCGAGTTTCTTGCCTGGCGAGTAAGTTTCGCCTCATATTATATCTGTACACCGGACTCGCATTAGAGGCGCGTAGCATTGTGTGCGGCGCTGGAAACTTCCACATGCACGCTAAAGGGACCACCCCTCTAATGGTTAAAATGAGTATCGCAATCAGTGTAGATACATGTAGGACGAGCCAATGATAACAGGACAGGTGAAACCGGCAAAAGTAAAAGGTTCTCGAGCCGTTATCGAAGTTTCGTAGCGCGGGAAGGAATAAGTTCCGAGAAAAACGCATTGCTGCGGTATTTATAGGCGAAGAAATGTGTGGAATTTAAGAATACGAGTTTCCACATATTTCTTTAAGACATTTTAATTCGAGGCTGCCGTTGCAAGACTATGCGTTATTCCTACATTCCGAAAGAAGAGAAATCGAAGACGCAAGACAATATCGTCGAATGTAATCCGCGTACACGAGCCTAAGAAATCATAAGAAATGTATTCTTATGAGAAAGGGGCCAAGAATTCTTTTGCAGCGTGCGTGAGAAAATTCATCCGTGGAAAATGACCGTCCATCCTCGCCGTACGAGCCTATATATGCATGCCACACCTCGGTAAGTATTTAACCAGGTCGGGTTTTGTAGAACGACGCGAGGGGAGGCGAAAAAAGGGATAGCGCGTATACGCGTGTGCGTGTGCGTGTGCATGTCTATATCGGAGCTCCGGACCATTCCGTTTTGTAGAATGCCAGAACTCGACGTAGGGTGGCGAAATTTAAAGAAAATTACCGCAATGCGTAAAATAAAACCGATTTTCAATATGTAACGCCACTTCTGGAAATGGAGGAAAATTTGGTCTTTGAATAAAAAAAAATATTCGTACTTTTAAATTCAATTTGCAATCTGCATACATATAATATTCAATATCACACGAAAAAGGAAATATCTGAAAAAATTATTCGAGTTATATAAATGCATTTTTCTCTGCAGCATCGTGACGTCATCGAAACGCCAGAGAGACGCACTTATGCTAAATGGCGAGTGCGAGAGAGATAGATGCAGCACGATGACACAGCTGCACTTCAAAAAATGTCGTTTTCCAGCTCAGATAAGGCCGAAAATGAAAAATGAAAAAACACGGGGTAAATAATTTTACCTACATTTTTTTCGAACTGCGCTAAAAAAAATTGCTTACAAAACCGAATTGCCTTTAGATTTGACGTCCACGTCCTCTTGAAATCAACAGTCCAATTACTTTAAAATTAACGTCAATCAGAACGACTGATCGGTACTTCCACAATACTTCGATCCGTACGCACACATACAGTCCCACCACAATTTCTACCCGACGTTCTAAACTCCCCATCAAAGGGTCCACATAACAAGTCCGGCGCTTTCAGCATTCGAGCCCGAACATAATAAGCGCCTTATTGTCGGCTCCGTCGGATCGAAACTAAAAATAGCCGAGCCAAAGAGCGAACATCGGGAAAGCAGTTAAGGTCCGACTTGACCCGAAGAAATCTCTCTCCGACGCGACCACAGATCCGATGCAAAGTACGGATCTGTGCTCGAAGCGTTCGTGTCGCGGAAAGTATTTTCGCGCTTGACCGTCGCGGACCTTGAAACGAAAACAAAGAATATCGGGGGGGAGTTCGCAAAACCTCGAGGCAGGTATAAACGTGGCTGCAGGTATACCTATTCGCAGGTACGCGAGGCGCGATACCGGACGAGCCGACATCCAGAATGATTTACTGGCCGTCGCGTGAGTCGCCTCGAAACGTCCGTCGCCCGCCGATAGACGGACACGAAGCAAAGGCGCCGTTCTTCGACGCGCGAGCGGAGCGGAAAGAACGGCCGATCCTTTCCCGCGCGTCGAGCGGAAGCTGCTATTTAATTCGTAGGCGCGCGAGTGCGCGTTGAATCCTTAAAAAGACGATTGAAAGACGAGGCGATTCCGAGGAACACGCGGCAATGCTCATCCTCGGTATTCTCGCGCGTCTCCTCGCTTGCGGATGTGTGTACGACGAATGGAACGGGTGCGAAACGACCCACATGTCGCGCGCGGGGGTCTTTATCCGCCGCTGGAGTAGCGCGAAGGCGTACGTCGCGTTCAAACGCAACTTTGATATCATATAATAACCGGCAATCTTGATTTCTGCGGTAGGCGTAGCGCGAGGGAAACCGACATTTCCGCGTGGACGTCCTCGCTCGATCTTCCGCCGCGGCCTACTTTCCAACTCGCGCGCGAAGAGAGCAGAGCTCCGGGCTCGACTCTTCGTCTGTAAATTCGGTCTTTGCATAGAAAATATTGATTTATTAAATTCGATTTGTAATCCGTAGATAAATGTTACATCACGCGATAAAGAAAATGTTCGAAAATATAATTATTCGCAAAGTTATATGTACATCGTTTTGCGGCTTAAAATAAAAAAAAATACAGGGTAAATAATTCCGTCCAAATTTTTCGAGTTTGCAGTGCAAAAATTGTGAGAAAACCGAATTCGGTCTTCTCATGAAAAAATATTCATATTTTTAAATTCAATTTGTAATCTGTACACATATTTAATACCACGCGAAAGAGAAAATGTCCGAAGAAATGATTATTCGCTGAGTTTTAAGCGCATTTCTCTTTATAACGTTGTGATGTCATTAAAATGCAAGAGAGACGCACTTATGCCGAGCAACGTGTGCAAAAGAGACAAGCTTAAAACACTATGACGTAGCAACATTTCAAAATGTCGTTTTCCAGCTTAAATGTGGTCGTAAATGGAAAATGAAAAAATACACGATAAATAATTGTATCTAAATTGTTCGACCCTGTAATAAAACAAATTGTGAAAATACCGAATTTCCACGAAACCACTGAAAAGTGCGAGCGTTCGATCCTTCCCTCGAATCCAGAGTTCCCGATTTTCCATTACAGCTTCCGAGAGCCAAAAACGACGATACGCGAATAAGTGCACCGAAAATTCGGCACGCGTACGCTACGCGGCAAAGTACCCTCCTCCGATTCTACGCGCGAGCGTCACTGTCCAAAGCTGCTTCCCTATTCGTAGCGGAAGCAGCCGAACGTTTATGGCACGCTACGAAGCCAACGACGATTCGAATTTCGCATCCGGCCGCGTAAAAAATTCACGTTGCACGAGACGCGGATCGAACGCGGTCGATCAACCGTCGCGTGTAGCTACTATTCTCGGTATTGAACTTGCCGGACCGGTCGCAGCGCGGTATATATATATCGCTGGTATTTTATACGCGGATACCCCGCTCTTCCGGCCGTTCACGCGCGTATCGTATGAGCGCATCGAGATACGCAGAGTCCAGCGTACCGACGAAGGTACGTGGGCGTATATATGTATGAAATTTTGTCTCAAACGCCGTTCCACGATAAAACGTGATACGCCGCGAGTTCGTTTCGCTCGGCATTCCTGCAAAATCGTCATCGCGTGTCATCGGCAAACCGATTTGTCGCTGTATTTCATCAATGCACGGAGAAAAAGAATCAGTTGGATCTACTAAAAATTACTTGCGGGGTTGCAATTAATTATTTACTTACATCGATTTGATCTTTTTTCATATTAATTGGATATTTCTACCTTATAATCACGTACTATTCCATGTGATAGTAAGGAAGAGATATAAAAATGATGTATTAAAAAATGTCGTTGATATAAATAAATAATTACTTTCGACCCCATGAGTAATTTTCAGTAGATCCAACTAATTCTTTTTCTCTGTTTAGTGACGAACAGCCGACTCGCGTTTCTCGCTCTCTACTTGTAACTTTCGAGTGTTCGCCACGTTCGAACGGTTCTATCCTGGCGCGGATGGAGGACTCTCCCACACGCATCATTCTCCTTCGGCCGTCAGAGCCATCTCTTGTGAATTCGCAGGAGCGGGAAGCTATCTCCCCGTGGGTAGAGCCGTCTATTTATTTTTGATATACTTTGAACGCGATTTTCCACGTACAAGATATACGAAAAATAAATAGACGGCTCGTTCGAAAAGGAAGAAATTAGACTCGATCGAAGCTCATCGGAAAATGAGCATCCGCCGTTTTCGACGCTTCGAGCTAGAATCCCGCGAAAGGATCCCACTTCCACTCGTTGTTCCAATTGGAAGGCTTCCCCGTCGCGACGCACCTCAATTTCTATCCTTTCACGGCACTCGCCTCACCGCGGCGAGATCGCTTCGGCAAAATAAACGAGCGCGAGACTAGCGTTCAGCCACAAAACTCGACACTGCGCGCTCGCCGCAAGGGGACGATAAAATTAGAATAACGAGACGAGTGTACATATACACGAGACGGAACGTGCTTTTCTTTTACCCGTCTACGAAGCACCCTCGAGTGCGATTGTTATTTTTATTTCCCTTTCTCGTCCAACCTCAAGCGCATCTGCACGGTTTGCTTCGACCGTAAAACTCCGCTTGATTTTCTCGTCGCTGTCGAAGCGATCGATTCGACGGATTACTCGACTCCGCTAGATCGATGTAGACTTCAGACGATATCGAGAATCTCCGCTCTTCGGCGTTTCGACGATGAATGAAACGTGGATTAAATACTAGAAGTGCCGAACAACCGCGCGTTATAAGACGGTCGTTTTGGCGGGCGATTAACTCGTTATCTGTGTGGATTTTAGACCCATACTGCTATACAACTTTTTTGTAGATCAAAATGTATTCTACAAAAAAGTATTCTACCTATTTCGACGAAGACCTCATGGATTACGAGATAATCGAGGTTGAATGAAATTCTGAATGCCTGCGGTAGTTGTAGTGTTAACGTTCAATTACCGCGATTGCAATTAACCAAACGCGATACATCTGCGCACGTAACCACAACGGGTGCGTCCGAGTACGTGGAAGGACGTAATTGCCGTTTTCGGTAATCCGCGCGAGCGCAAACGTTGACCGTGTTCCGATTCCTTGACACGCGGGCGAACGCACACGCGAGCGCGAATAATATAACGTTCGTTACTCGTACGCGCGACGAGCGAGGAATCGAAGTCAAGAGCGTATGAGAGCGTAAGCAACCGGCGAGTAACGTACGCACACGTCGTACCGGTTGAACACCGGTTCTGGGTCAACCGCGCGTGCAAGGTTAACCCCCGAAGAGTCCAAGAACGTCGCTCGCCGGTGCCACGACGATGGTATGTCAACCTTCGCGCGTACGTATGTATGTACGTATCAATGCGCATCTAACGAACTCGGGAGCCGAAGGCGAACGCCTCTCGGTTTTGCGAGAGACGCGTCGAGCACGGGGCAACGAAGTAAGTACGCGTTATTCTCATTATTTACAGTCGCAACTCGTCCCCGTAGAGATACGGGCAGGTAGGTGCGATTAAACCGGATCGCGAGTAGGTATTCACGTTTTCCCGATAAACCAAAGAGACGATAAAGCCCGCGCGAGAAAGCCGAAGAACCGTTCGACGGCGCGGCGCCTACCGAGTCGTCAGTTCGCATCGGCGTGATGTGCGGCGGCGGGAGAACCCGCTTTCCGCGGCGAGTTCTCCCCTCGGCCGTCCGACCGCTTCCGAAGAAATGCCAATATTCGAGATAACGGGCGCGCGGGATCTCCCTGCGACCGCCGCGTCCGGTCGTAACAGATTCCGGGGAAGTTGTCGCGGATCGAGGGAACACGAACGTCTCCGAGTGGATAAACGTGGAGAGAATTAGGGTCGATTTATAACACGTGAGGATAAACTTGTTCGCCGGGAAAGAAACTTCGATCATTATTATTTCATTATTTATGAGCTTCCGGCTCATTTTTGTATAATACTTTTTTGAAGATTACATTTTCGTCTATAATAGAGTCTTGTATCGATGCAGGCCAAAAGTTCATAGATAATGAGATAATAGTAATTGAAGTTTCTTTCCTGTCGAGTAAATTTAGCCTCGTGTGGTACATATCCGATTCGGCTCAGGTCCGATGCCGTCCGGCGGACTGACAGAAAAAATGGTTCAATAGATTTTTATAGAAGAATTTACATTTTTCCATCCTATCGGGTTCAGGTAATACATACAGATCTTTTGAACCATTTTTTCCCGGCATGAAAATGGAAAGTTGCATACGGAGAAAAATGGAGCTCAAATTATAAGAAATTGTACTTGAATATTTTTGAGTTAAAAATACCAGTATGTAGTAAAGCTGAAACAGATTGATAATTCACAACTTTTAAACGATCGATTTACAAGGAAATGACGATTTCGATGTTATTATCTTAAACGCTATAGTACATTTCTATCCATTTGCACAGTAAAATTTACTTCATTTCGATTTTTCCTGTTTTGATAGTAATATCTGATGCGCAATGAGTATTCAAGTAACGCTTCGAATGTTTAACTACAGCAGCGTAATTTTTACTTATAACTGAGTTGCGTTTTTCTCCGCGATGCAAATCTATCGAACCATTTTCCCCATCAGTTCGCCAGACGGCATCGGGCCTGAACCGTATCGGATATCTACAAATCGAGCCCAAAACGCGACGATCCAGGCGAGATTTCGTTCACATCCCGAGTGTTATTCGTTCCGCGTGACTGACTTCTGACGTCAGAATCGACGACGAGTGGAATATTGTCGTGGACCGTCTACGCGGTGACTTCTAACGTACGTATACCGTATGATCTCACCCAATGACGACAGCGCGCCGATGATCGACGCGCGTTCGTTACGAGCTATCAGGAATTTCCACTAATCCGTGGCGCGCCGACCGTGCAGGTACATACCTACCGATTGGTCGCAAAAGTCATTGGCTTGAATCATCGACGGTTTCTCTCCAGAGAAATCTCGCGAACTCACCGAAATACCTATACGCTTATCGTCAGGTGGCCGACTCCCCCCCCCCCCCCCTTCACGACGTCATTTTTTGTCAACGTAACGTACACGCCACGCAGTATCGGCCGGAGTAACCTCTAAATATAGCGATTGACGCGTTATCGAGATACGCGCGCGTAACGGCGCCGTTCCTCGTTACGGTTTTCTCGAACCGTTGATAAAAACCCGGCGGTGCGAAACGTGCCGACGGGAGTTGGCCCCTGGCCGCTGCGGTTCGGCGTAATAACCAGGGGTCAACTTTTTTTTTGGTAACCCTTATTCGGCCCGATCTGCGAAAGTGAATGCAAAATTCTAAAGCACACCGAGGCCCTCTCCGCCGTACATTCTCGCCAATTTTGGAGGTTAGCGAGAATTCGTACGTATGTACGTACATACATGCTTAAATTCTCGGTCAGGAGTTCGACCGCGGTGAATTAGACCCAAATGGGACGAACTGTTCGCGGCTGTCCTCAAAACCCAATGGCCTGCACCGCCTCAACCTTGCTTCCCTAATAAGGACCTGTCAAGGCCTCGGTGGCCTTGCGTAAGGCCCCGTCGTACCGCTGGCATAACGATTAACCGATTACGTTTGCCTCGGGAACGTCGTCCACAGGACGCGCGCGTTAGTCATCGACCGTTTTCAGTGAAAGTGATCGGTCGGTCGAGGCGCTCTTTCCCTTTAATCGTTATCACGGAATCATCGCCACCGCGGAGATGATCGCTGCCTACGCGCGGTGGTGACACGGGGACCGTTCGACGCTTCCGCTCGCGAACGATGACGCGGATAACGGAAACGAACGACGAAACACTCGACATATTTCCCGGACGAGATGAAATTTGTGATCTTTTGTGTCTTCTGCTTTTTCTTCTCTTTGACGCGAAAAAAAAAAAATTACTCGGTTCGGAGTGTCGCTTCGATGCGCGATACCGTTTTTTTAAAAAAATAGGTACATTTCGAAAAGAGATACGATATGATGGGTGTGCCCCGGGGCGACGGACACGCGGTAAGTCTGGCTCCCGACTTGCGGAGCCGTTGGGAATCAATACGAAATACGCCGGTGCGGAAGTTCAACGCACCGAAAGCTACACGGGATGAAAGTTCAGTAACCGTCTGCACCACTCCGCGCGAGATCGATGCTGGGATTCGGCGATTGCGCTATCGAGTTTTGAAAAAAAAAAGAAGCATTTCACGCGCTCGCCGATCAAACGAATCGACTAAATCCGTTATTAATTGGAATTCCCGTGACGCAACCCAATGGATGCAGTTGTAAGCAGCTATCGGTTTGTCGTCTGTTACCCGGTAGGTTATCGGCGACGTCGAACGTCTCCGAAGATGATCTAACGACTCGTCGAGTAAACAATTCACGCGTCGGTTCGAGGTCTCCGAGTATTCAGAGATGATCACCTCGTGCGAGAATAATCGTCCACACCCAGGGAAAAGGTCTAGTTGAATACGAACCTATGTGTGTGTGTGTGTGTGTGATGAAAAAATGTATTCGAGATGAATAGGAATTTATTCACATCGAACAAAAGTCTATTTGAATTTGATTGGTGTTCTACTAAATTCGTACTCGATTAAAAAGATATGCAAAACATTTATCTAATTCAAAAAGACTTTTGTAAATAAATTCCTATTCATCCCAAATAAATTCTTTCATTGGGTTCGTATTCAACTAGGTGCATCTTTTCCCTCGGTGCAGAGATAAATTTAAAAAATAGATTCTCCACGTCGTATCGGAAAAGCCCAGCGAGGGCGGATCGATGTCGCGTTACAGATCGATGAGACCGCGAGTCTGCGGCCCGCGAACGGCACTGAACTTGCTACATTTTGAAGTCGCCCTCCCCACGTGCAGTGGCCGCCCGCCGTCTGCCGCAGACTGCACGCGGATATCGATTTGGTCCAAAAGCGCTGCATTTAGCCGCTCGCACACCCACGCCTATACTATACGGGACGGACGGAGGAGCCGCGACCCTACGTGACGTAGCGGTAGCCCACTGCAGCGACGAGGCCCGTGCCCTTGAATCTATTTTTAGCCTCGCCCCGTCAAAAAGAAAGACACGGAAAAGTCGGGATACGCGCGCACAGGTGCGCGTCGCGGCGACGATTTTCGTCTCCGAGCCTCGCATCGTTCGCGAAGCTGTTGCAGAGCGGCTGTACGGTGCGGAGATCGAACAATGCTAAGTGCGAATCATAAAACCATAGCCACAGTCTCCTCGTCCTGCACGAAGGCACCATCAATGGACCGCGCGAATTCGATATGCTCCGTCGCGCGTCAGTTTCCTTCGAGAATCGTCTCAACGTCGGTGTTGCGAGCTTCGTACATTCATATACATAATATATTTATGCACCTATACGTACAGACGTTCAACCGCCCCGCGTTCAAAAACGATCTACGAGACGATCGCTATCCTCGAACGATATAGGTAGACCGAATGCCCGAAGCGAAAAGTCTCAAGGCTGACCTTCGATAACTTGAGCGCGCGACCAACTCGACTCGAATTAACGAACGCTCCGACGAGGAGTTCAGCCGAATTCGAGCCGATCTAAAGATGGAATTTCAGCGGAGATTGTCGCTCGTAAACGGACACTCTTTTGGGAGTCGACTCGTGAGATTGGTCTCTCGCCGAATTTTGTCTACAGTTGTAATTTTATAGCTCGCTCCGTTTACGAGTCTAGAAAAGTGCATACGTATACGGATCGGCTGTAGTCGCACGCGTACGCACACAGAGCGGCCGTGGAAGCACGCACGAGGCACGCATACCGTCGCGCACGGCTCGACGGTTAGTCAGGCTCGTACGCTAGTGTACGCTTCCAGGGCGCTTTATGCTCCTCGTATCGTACAGTTTGAAGCGGCATTTGGAGAATCTAGCCGGCAGCCGGCCGGCGGACCAATCGGCGCGCCGCATTCGTTTTATGCCCATATATGGCAAGAGCTGTGAATCCGTCGGGTGGGGGAAGCTGGGCGAGTCCACCAGCAGCAGCCGAGGGGTGGGCGGCGTCTGCTGGAGAACAGCGATACGTCACGCGGCGATTCGATAAATAAATCGAGGATGATCGATCCGACGACAACGCGTTTTGTCGAGTTCACGGGTCGAATTTTCAGGCCAAGCCGCGGAAAATCGCGGGGAAAGTGTCCCCTCGCTTCTGCCGCGCGTCCCGCTTTGTCCGGTAGCCAACCTGCCACACCTCGGGTCGGGTCCACTCGAGGCCAGGCCACGATTCTGCTCGCAGTCACTCGCAGTGCTCGCAACTCGCGCGGCGTATCTCGACTTTTGAGCCTCGCTTCGTCGTGTCGCTCACCGACCGCCAATAGTCGTTCCGACGTTTTCTCCGTTATTCAAGGGGTAAGTGACGCTTTTTCGAACATATCCGCGATCGTTTCACGCGAGACCGGCGCGATTCGCGATCGATTGTCAGAATTGACGCGGAAAAATTCAACGATCGTCGCGACGGAGTGCCGGCTCGGCGGGGCCGGCCATGATACCGGGGCGTTGCTCCCTCGTGGCGACGAGTCGCGAACGTTCTTCGCGTTCGGCCCGGCACGCTTATCGGGGTTCAGGACGAGATCGAGGGAATCGCGCGGAGAGACTATTTTCGCGGATCCGACAGGTCGTTGGAGCGGCGTTAGGTGGTTGCTTCTGACGCGCGCAGAGCGTGCAGGTGGTCGCGAGACGCCGGCGTCTATTATTAGCACCTCGTTGTCGGCCACAGTCATCCGTCCGTTTGGCGTTTAAAAAATCCGCGTTTACCGGGGTCGGGGCGGCTTTTTCTTCGCGGAGCATCGCGAAACGGTAGACCGGCCATCGCTCGTCGAATTCGCGAGAAATTACAAGTTTCGCAGCGCTCTCAATTTGTCCCTCTCAATTTCTCTGCACATCTACGACCGAATAGCCTCATTTATACGATGATAACCGAGTTTCCGACGCTTGACAAGGGTATCCGAAGTACGCGGGACGTTTAGAAAGTTCACGTCGGTCGACGTTGCATTGGCGCTCGTTAAAACGAGAACGGAATGTATACGGGTGACGGCAGAATCGATTAACCTCGTAGCGGAGACGAGGAATTTCAGCGACGATCTCCGAACGCCGTATCTAAAATATCAAGATGTCGTATCGCGATCTCGCGACTCGAGAAGCGACGATCGCCGGTTCCACGTGTACACACGTGATCCTGCCTCGTCGTACGTACAAGCCGGCCCTGCTGCCGAGTACTCGCGGCCAATAGTATCGCCTGGCTCGGGTGTTACGGGAGATCGTATTCCAGAAACACAGTCGCGTACCGAAAACGATCGGTTCTTATCTTAACGAGAAAAAATGTATCGACATCGGCACGTTCAGGGAAGAAGCTTGACTTCGTAAAGGATGTGCAGAGAGAGAGAGAGAGATGTTCGTTGAGCGGGATAGCACTTTGCTCGGTCAATTCGGCTGATGCGTTCTCACGGGTGGCGGGGGAGTCTCCGGGTGGGGAAGGCGAGAGGAGCGGAGAAGGGAGGCTGGAGGGGGACCCCTCCGTGACAGAGCACTACCATATATGGTAAAGAAAGCCGGGATTGGCCGAGGGTGTCCTGCCCTTATTGGTCGATCGGCCATTGGTGGGGGATCCGACGACGGTTCTGTTCATATGATACACGGGGAAGCGGTCTGTCGGTTACATTCTGTGTTTGGTGCTACATCGGTCGGTTGTGTGGCGGTCTGTAGTGAAAAAAAAACCGGCCCGACTATTTTCTGATCCTTGCCTCTAGAGCGGGACTCTCAATTTGTATATATTTTTTACACGTAAAAACGTAAGTTTCCCTGCGAAATTGTAGTGACCACCGTACGCGATTCGTAGTACGCCGTAGTACGTACTCGTTAGCTGTAAAAAATGATATACGACGATTCCGCGGTGCGATCGAATATGGCAAGTGCGTGGGCCGATTATCTCCGCGAGGAAATACGTATTATTTGAACGTACTACCCGGTGCGTTGCAAGTGGGTGTGCTCCGACGGAGGAGATATACGTGGGCCATATTTGGTGTGTTCTGTGACAGCGCCTTCCCACATTCGGTTTTCCGGTGTCTCGCGAAATATTCGCTCGATCGGATCGGGGCGTTAATTTCTCGTAAAAAGTTTCCGTTTTTCGACGATTTTTTTTTTGGCTAGCCGTTCCTCCTCTCCCGAGGGGTGCGTCAAGTTGAAATATCGGTCCGCGTGTCGCGGTGAGAAGAATGGATTCGTTCGTTCGAGTTTTCGAATATTCGGCGCGGTAGCAATATCGCGATTTCGATCTGAACAGCTGTAGTTTTTTTTTTCGAACTTACCTGTTTACTCGCAAGAGCCGGAGGCGCGTTCGTCGAATATCGACCGTTTCGCGCCGGTGACGATGGGCGGGGCAGGGTGCGGTTCTCGCCGATCGTAGTTTCCTACGCTTGGAACGTTTTCACCTCACGATACCTTATTCGTAATTTATACGCGGGCTCCGTATTCGCGATTTAATACGCGATTGTGAAATTTCACTTAGTAAGAATTGCGTGCGCATACGTCGTAACGGGACGACCACTGACGAGCGGCATAATCGCGCGGCGAGCTATCTTGAATTCTTCTTGGCCACGTGACGCGACTTCGGTTACGATCTTTGAAATGCTTGCAGAGTTACATACCGCATTCGTTACGATACTTTCTATCGGTTCATCGTTCCTAATCTCCGATTGAATAAAAAAAACTTGGATAATCACTCTCGCTAATTCGAATTATCTGGTTAGTTTGCAGTTTTTAGGATCAGTTCCTCAATTCCAGTTGAAATCTTCATTTTCGGACGCTTATCGGTTGAACGGGTAGTTTAAATTCCATGTAAGAGTTAAACTCTAGTTTTGAAATTTGTCATTAATTTGCGGGCGCTTATCGGTCGAACGAATGTTTCAAATTCCGTTTAAGGGTTGAATTCGGTTTTTGAAAATGGTCCCTCGTTAGTTCGCCTAGCTATATTCGCGAAATTTCCATTCGACCACCCGCGGCGCGAACGCTTTAGTTTGTAATTCAACCATCTCGTATCGACTTTGTACGTCCGACTAACGATTTTGTTATCTCCACTCAACAGCTGACCCCACAACAGACTAAACATGTGTGACGAAGAAGTTGCCGCACTCGTAGTAGACAATGGATCCGGTATGTGCAAGGCCGGATTCGCCGGAGACGACGCTCCCCGCGCCGTCTTTCCTTCCATCGTCGGAAGGCCACGCCACCAGGGTGTCATGGTCGGCATGGGTCAAAAGGACTCGTACGTCGGCGACGAGGCCCAATCCAAGAGGGGTATCCTCACCCTGAAGTATCCCATCGAACACGGAATCGTGACCAACTGGGACGACATGGAAAAGATTTGGCACCACACCTTCTACAATGAACTGCGAGTAGCGCCCGAGGAGCACCCAGTCCTCCTTACCGAAGCTCCCCTGAATCCCAAAGCTAACCGAGAGAAGATGACTCAAATCATGTTCGAAACCTTCAACACCCCCGCGATGTACGTCGCCATCCAGGCTGTGCTCTCCCTGTACGCTTCCGGTCGTACCACCGGTATCGTTCTGGATTCCGGCGACGGCGTCTCGCACACCGTGCCCATCTACGAGGGATACGCCCTGCCCCACGCCATCCTCCGTCTGGACTTGGCCGGCCGCGATCTGACCGACTACCTCATGAAGATCCTCACCGAGAGGGGATACTCGTTCACCACGACCGCCGAGCGCGAAATCGTTCGCGACATCAAGGAGAAGCTCTGCTACGTCGCCCTGGACTTCGAGCAGGAGATGGCCACCGCCGCGTCCTCGTCGAGCCTGGAGAAGAGCTACGAGCTTCCGGACGGACAGGTCATCACCATCGGCAACGAGAGATTCCGCTGCCCGGAGGCTCTCTTCCAGCCGTCATTCCTGGGTATGGAGGCGTGCGGCATTCACGAGACCACCTACAACTCGATCATGAAGTGCGACGTCGACATCCGTAAGGACCTGTACGCCAACACCGTCCTCTCCGGAGGCACCACCATGTACCCCGGCATCGCCGACAGAATGCAGAAGGAGATCACCGCGCTCGCGCCCTCCACCATGAAGATCAAGATCATCGCGCCGCCCGAGAGGAAGTACTCCGTATGGATCGGCGGTTCCATCTTGGCGTCCCTGTCCACCTTCCAACAAATGTGGATCTCCAAGCAGGAGTACGACGAGTCCGGACCATCCATCGTCCACAGAAAGTGCTTCTAAGCGCGCCGTCGATAACACCTCCTACATACTATCATCCCCTTGCCCGCGAGTACCGCCTCTGTCTTCCTCCCAGGCGGACGAAACATCAACTTCCGCACGGTACTCCGGGTCCTCCGCGACGAGAGTAGCTTCTTTCTCGAGTCCGATGCACACGGGACGCGTCGGCGGAGGCGTGTTCCCCGGCGTCCTCGCATTCCGCTCGTTCTTCGTCGCCTGACCGGGCGCCGCTGTACCTTAGACGTGCCTCGAGATTGTTTGAACGATGAGGAACGAGCGAAGGGTAATTGCTTAATTGAGTACGAGGATTTCGGCAGTGCCTCTCTGCCGGTACGTCCCGTATCCACCCGACTAGTCCTTACATTACTACATTCCTTACATTCCTACCGTTAGTCATACTTCCCCGCTCGATATCAAATATGGCTAACTATTTATTCAAGAAAACGAATTTTTTACAGCTTATTTTTCGTGTTTCGCACTTCAATGTCACAAGTTTGTATACCGTTCATGTCATTGGCTATTGTAACCGAAAATTGTGGTATACTTAATAGTTATTCTAAGCATTCGGTTTATATTTTCAATTCAATAAAATTATTTTCAATGAAGATGTACGACATTACCCCGTTTGTCCGTCTTTTTTTTCGCTGTCGCTGGAACGTTGTACTCGAAAGTCTCCACTACGGTTCAACCCTAGATTCCGTGGTCGCTTATGGAGGAAGGCTCTGAATAAAGACAGATTGCGTCCAGAGGATCGCTAATGAAGGATAGGAATGCATGTATGCTTCATAAACTTGTAACGTTCATCATTTTTCATCTCAAACCAAACATTCGGGTATCATATTTCTGATACCGAATAAATACTGAAAGAGTAGTATTACCCTGTGCATATTCCAAAAATGTAGAAAAGTGGCTTCCACAGTAGGTATTTTTTCGAATTCTAACTCCGAGTGCGACTTATACTCTCGATGGGAGAAAATTATTTGACATCTACTATCTAGTTAAATTCATAACGAGAGCAGTGTAAAATCGTCGGTAATTGCATTGATATTCGTAAAATATCGCTGTACAATGTATGTAGTACGATGTGTGATAATAAAGAATTTTTACTGCTTTACTTGACACTAAAGTTTCCTTATTTCTCTTCGAGATAGACATGTTTGGACTGTTCTGACACCTTCTTTAATCAGCTGTGTTCAACAGGTGGAATGTTTACCAACGCGTTGCATATCTGATTTGTTCGTGTATGAATAAATGAAGATAAGAATAGGTAGAGTTTTTCCCATTTCAGTCTTGTGACAAAGCAACGAGAGGAAAAGTAAATGCCGATATTATCAACCAGCTGCACTAGGACGTGCGATCATCTGGTGCGTCACTTGACGCGAGGAAGGGAGATGTGCGTGATAAAAGTGTCGGTTTGGTCGGTTAGGTTCACGCATTCGGACGGATCCACTACGATGTAAATGCAAAGGATATTTTGAGTGCGGTGTTTCTTTAACAGTTCCTATTTTTTCCCCAATACGGCTTAATTCTGAATTGAAATGCCCGAAGTGAACGTGGGCGATCAGTATTCGACATGGGTAAGCGGTTTTACGATGAACTCAAATGCTCCAGATTTGCCCAGATGTTTTCGTAGCAACTCCTTTACGCGAGCCTGGAATTATTCATAGAATACAATCTTTTCTGAACTACAAAATTAAGTATATTTGAGTACTATTAGCGTATAAAAGGAGTCAAAATAATTTTGATCGATGAAACATGGTTACTTTGCCACATCCATTCAATTTTAATAGTTGTATTTACGATGATTTTTGCATTCAAAGGTGGGCCTGGTGTACATCTTCAATCTCATTGTCGGCACGGGAGCTTTAACGCTGCCTGCTGTATTCAGTCGTGCGGGATGGATTCTCGGATTGACTGTCATTTTAGTGCTAGCTTTTATGAGGTTCGTGTGTGTTCATTTCTAATATAAATTATTTAAGTTATCCTGTACTTCTATTATATATTATAAAATATATTACAGTTTTGTAACAGTGACTTTTGTCATCGAAGCCATGGCATCCGCCAATGCGATTGTTACCTGGCGACGTACTCAACATCGTAAACGTGTAGGTCTCGCGCAAGAGTCATCCTCCGATGAATCAGTCTCTGAGGTCTTTAAATTCTTGTTAAATCCAGCTGCTTGCTTGTAAGACTGAAGCATGTATACTTAACACTTTTGGCTTTTGAAAGCGTTTTCCGTTAATGACTAATTTCTGAATCCTGGAGGGCGAAGCATGAAGCCAGTAACGCTTATATCCTCATCGATGGTCCTTTCTCTCATTCTGTAGACTTTAGGAGCACTGGGCGAATCGGGTCCATCGAACTCCGATTCGGAGGATACGCCGTTGGTCGTCCCGCTCCCCAACAGTCCTGACCTCACCGACACGAGTTATCGGTATTATTTGATCCATGATAAAATCGAGATGGGAGAAATGGCGTCTATTTTCTTCAATAAAATAGGCACTACGTTGTTTTACACGTGCCTTGCGATATATCTCTACGGGGATTTAAGCATTTATGGAGCGGCGGTCGCAAAGTCGTTAGTAGACGTTGCTTGCACCTATCAGCCGCAAAATTATTCCGAAAATAGCACCCTACCGGATACCGATCCGTGCTGGAATAATTCCGAAATACGGCGAATAGATGCTTATAGGAGGTTTCTGGTGAGTACGTTTTTTTTATATTTCCTTAAAAATGTACATAAGATTTTCCTACGTGTTGATAAAACTCGATCGTTTGATTAAAGACAATATTCGTGATGTTGCTGAGTCCATTCGTCTTCTTCAATGTCCAAAAAACGAAGTATCTTCAGCTTCTAACAACGGTAATGCGATGGCTCGCATTTACCATTATGATCGTCTATGCTACGAGAAAACTCATAATCGATGGTCCTCAAGGGAGCCCACCAGTTGCCAATATTGCTGGTGAGTAGTATTATTTATTCACGTAGTTTGCATTTGTCGGTACTCGATAGTACTGCATATAATATAATCCAAAGTCCGCGGGTCTAACGAAACAATTATTCGAACGTCTATCTCATCTCTGAACAAAATGCGGCTTTGTTTCACCGAACTTGATATACATTTTGTTAACACGGTATGTACTCTTGCTGCAGGAGTTCCGGGTCTCTTTGGAGCGTGTGTGTATTCCTTTATGTGTCATCATTCTCTACCGGCATTGGTTGCTCCAGTTGCTAATAAGTCTAAGCTGAATCGATTTTTAGCACTGGACTACACTGTAATCGCGTTTTTCTATCTTTTACTTGCTTTGACTGGCGCCTTTGCGTTCGAACATCTCGACGATCTATATACCCTCGATTTTGGACCGAGAGAATCCGACGACCGCACCGTGGGCGCTAGTTTGTTCATGGTTGTCATAGAATACTTCCTCGCGCTTTTCCCGGTCTTTACGCTTAGCACTAGTTTCCCTATTATAGCCATTACTCTCAGGAACAACTTGCAGTCTCTGTTCCTGAATGAGGATAGAGCTTATAATCTATGTTTCCGTAAACTCCTTTTTCCTTTTTTGGCGGTCTTGCCACCGTATATGATCGCTATGACTACTACGGATCTAAAAATTTTGGTCAGCATTACGGGGTCGTATGCCGGTGCGGCTATTCAGTATTTGATACCTACGTTTTTAGTTTATTACGCGAGGAAACAGACGAGTAAGGTGATTGGGATGGGTGTAGTGAACAAATTTGCGAGTCCGTTTATTGGCAATCACTGGTTGGGCTTTGTTATAATCTGGGCAATTACGTGCATGGTCTTGGTTTCTGTTAACTTTGTAGAAACGTACTTGCTCGTACCACGGATGGAATGATGACTTTCATTCTTTACTTAAAAGTTACAATTGAGAAGGAAAAGAAATGGTTCATAGAATTATAATTTTGAAGATCGCGCAATTATTAAAACTCATGCAAGTCAGTTTCAATAACTTTGTAATTATAAATCATATCATCGATGAGTTTGGAAATTTCGGAACTCGTTCAAATGAGCGTCTCAAGTGATAATTCAATTTTTTTACTAGTAAAATTGTAACGGAAACGCATCGACGGTATCTTTTCAATGTTCTTGAGTTTTATACTCGATCATGGTATGTGATATACGTTATACCATGACAACTCGACAATACTCTGGCTTCTGTCAGGATGAAAATAATATGAGCCAAATAATCGAATCACGTACTGTCAATGGATTATAGTCATTTTGATTGTATAGACTGATATATTTAATGATTACGATAATGACATTTATTATAATGTAATTCAACTCTTCTGCTCCATTATTTTATTTAGTCCTTATTTAAACTCTTGTGTTACAAGCATCCAATGATTCAATGAATTAGGCAGTTAGATGGACTAGCGACAAAAACTGAATGTGTAGTCAGAGACTCACACCTTTGATTGTTATAAGATGCAATTATCATAGTAGGAAGTTCTGATCTAACTATATATCTGTGGCTTGGTTCTAAAAGGGCCAGTGTCAATTTTTCGAGATTTGGGCCAAAGTGCATAATCAAAATGTACTTCAAGAGAACCTTTAAATGTAGAAAGGACCAATATGTACTTATGATAATAACCGTGCTATAAAAGTTTGAAACTAAGATTTAATAGTAGTTTAAAAACACCTTCAAACTTAGGGCATTATTTTAAAATAGATTTGCCAAAATGTGCATTTTATGGCTTTGGCCCTTTTAGAACCAAGCCACAGATATGTACTGTTTTATATTTTTACATAACTGTAAAATTGTCCCGGAAAAGTAATAATTTATAAAGGAGTAATCGTGGAAGCTGCAAAAGCAGTCACAAAGTTCTGTGCAATTACATGTATATTGTGTACAATAAAAACGAGATATATTTTCAAAGAAAGGAGGGAGATGTGAGTACGAATTAAGTGAACCTTTTCTCGCATGATTTTATTCTTCTTATACCTATATATATCATTTTATAGACTCGCGTGTGATAGATCATAACGTGAATAGATTTCTCCTCATTTCTCAACGATTTTAAAGTAGCACGGTAATAATTATTTAACCATCCGCCTGGAATTGTCTTGCACTTTTGACATTTTGCTTTCATATTATACAATTTTACAAGAAAAACGCTAAAATTTCAACTCACGTGATTCCAGACAGATACAAGTCCTTGATATAACGAAACGGAGCATCTTTCTCTTAGTATTATGGGAAATTCTGATAAAGTTCTTAGTTATTCGTTCTTACGCTTATCATAAGAGTGCGGACTAGAAATTAATATAGAAGTTTAAGTGGAACAAAAATAGATCGATATCACTGAGAAAGAGTCTCGCGTCGTGTTATCGCGTATCTATTAGAGCTCAATTACGTACATAGACTCTATATTTTTGCAACGATGAGAGATGCGATGGTAGATGCATGACGAGGAGCAATAAAAAATTAAGCCAGTTATAAGTACAACGAAGATATTCAGTATTGCATGCGTGGTGTATATGAATACCTATAATAAGTAAATAGGTCGAATATAGTCAATTGATCAAGCGGTTGCGGTAATCATTTCTAATTATTGGCTTCGAATTCTCACGATTCACGATTCAGAGCAGTTTTAACTGTATCAATAACCGCACCCATCCAGCATGCAGCATTTTAAATCAGAAGAAAGAATCGTAACTTGGAAATACAGCGTTACTGAATGATATACTTTATTTCCCTACCCCGGACTTCTGGACTAGAATGCTTGTATACATATCATCCGGTATCAAGCGTCAGTCTTATCTTGTACTATAGGTATTTGTCTAGATCTCACGGAAACTCTGCAGGTCTTCGTGTTACACGTATAATAGTTGATTTTGTGCATTATCAATAGTTTCAAGCATTAAAATACATTTAATCGAGAGGTCATAGAAAGTCGGCTTTTCAGATATGTCTCTTAGTGAATTTGCATTTTCATTTGCTCCACCGACGATGAGTGGAGCTTAGCGCAGAGAAGTTATTTCGTTATCAGTAAAGTGTTGATGTCTATGTAGGTATACCGAAAGAATGAAAAACTACGGTTAAACATTCGTACGTTCATCGGCTTGCCTGCAAATAAATAGTGGTTCTTAAAGATTTAGTTGTACGATCGACGAGATTTCATGTGCGAGTATTCCTAAATTAAGTTCTTTAGTTCATTTAGAAGAAACTGTGTCGCGGAGCAACACAGTAACGACTGACTTGAAATTAATATCGCAATCGAAAATGATTGGAATATTTACCGAGAGATGAACAGTTTGCTGAACCGAAGGGTCGTTATGTGTGTAGACTTAAATTAATTTGTCAGTTCCTAATACAATTGTTCCAATATTGTTATTGATAGTTGTCGGTATAGGGACACGGGGCGTCTCCGTGCCCGACACATTCGATCACGGGGTTGTGACTGCTATCCCACATTCCGGGACCGCATTGTCGGCAGAGCCCAGCGAGAGTACACGGCAGCCGCGCTAGTTGGCGAAAGTGATGAAGCAGACCTCGAGCTTTTCGAATTATTACATTTCCATCCATGTACATTGCCAGCGAGCTGAAGTGAAGCAACATTTCGTCCGTTCTGAGGTCCTGCGCTACGACATCGTCCGCGTATACGCATATGATCGCGAGGCAGAGAAATAAATGGAAGTGATCCGTCAGATAATTGACCCAGCAGGCTTCCCACATCACCAACGCCGTCTCAGTCGGAAATTCTCGTTTCAGGCATCTGTGTGTGTGGGGGAGGAAGAGATAGATATTTTCAAAATAAGCGCAATGTAAATTTTCCAGGTACCAAGTGTGTACAGCAGAACGGATTGAGAGACTCACAAAAGAATCCATCGGTGACAGAAGAGCAGCTCCAGCGCATCCGTATGCTTCTCCAGGTGAGAATAAAAGTCTGGTTCCATAATTCTAATTAACTCCCTGAGATAACACAAGTTTCTGTCCATGTCCGTATCGGTGGGGGTACACACCGCTACGGATCTTTGCATCAGACCTGCGAAGCACCAGAACGCCTCGATCTCGGAATTCAGTTCGGCAAGCAATGGCGCCAGGAGATCGGACATCCCTTGAGTATATCCCAACCGAGAATTATACACCGCATAGTTGAGCAAGATGTTTCTAGAAACGTAGAAGACACGACGTGAATTGCCGTGCTCGTAAACGAGCCAAAATCACTGGTAAAACACACGACGGACGCTTACTTCATTACTTCTATATTAGGATTGCCTTCCCCCGCGTAATAAGGATTTCCTCGGTCCGTTCTAACTACGTCTTTCTCGACAATGCAAACGACATTCCGCCAAAATCGCTCAGCTTGCTCGGGATTCATAGTGTGCCTTCGTCTCTCGATTTCCTCGTACTCCTGCTTTCTTATCATATTAATTTGATCCCTCTCCTCATAAGTGCTCTGATACGAGTAACAGTGAAGCAGGAAGGGCCACACAATTTTCCTCAGTGCGGGCTCAAGGCTGCCGAAGAATATTCCTTTACGAAGAGCGAGATCGTCTTCCACTTGACCTTTCTCGTTCAACAGATCCTTCCACGCCAAGGAGGTGATCATCGGCACGTGACCCTCTTCCGGATGCAGCTCGTCTCGGCTCACTTCGGGGCGACATACCATGAAATGCCTGAATCGCAAGAACGCTTAATTCGCCTTCTGGTACCAGCTTCGTTGGTAGGTGTATTTTCTTACCGACAATTATTACGCGCGTACCTGTACGGCAGAGCCTCTTCGGTCTCCGTGTCGAGCCTCGGATAGAGCAATTGGTGCCACTGGTGCAACGTTGCGGCTAACCGATCGAGACCGCCGTGATGAAAGTGTAGAATCTTGTACTGACTCTCGCGGCTAGCCACCACCAGTTGTCCGCACGTACAGGCGGGATCCGCGAAGAACAGCCGCAAGGATCTCATTTGACTCAGATCGACCGAGAACCTTCTGCACCGATGCGCCCTGCGTAAAGTCACCGGCGAGGCGGTCGCGCTCTCGGGGAACGTCAAATTGTGCTGCAGGGCCAGGAGCTCCGGCGATCTCATCCAGGATGGAAATTCCTCCGCTGTATGGGGTGACGATATTTATGCAGCGAGTATAAAGGAGCTTAATGCGAAATAAGTAATGAGAAAATTATCTACCATCCGTAGGTGCCGAGATAATTAAGCTACAGGTGGAAGTCAACGACATACTACGACTCTTCTCGCTCGTATTGTCACCCGGTTCATTGGAATCGGTCAAATTCGTTCGCATGTTATCGGATTCCGCGACCTGTGGCATCTCGAAACTCATGCCGTCCTCCGTTTTAGAGTCCGGCGATTCGGAACGCAGGGAGTTCAGGTCGATCCCGTGGTTTTTTCCTTCGTAGGCAGAATCCAGTAATTTCTCCTCTCTGCCGGCACAACTACTTTCATCTCCAGGCGTGTCTACGCTGTTTAGACTGCTCGAATTACCCGTGTCGTCGATCATTACTTTGGACCCTGCAACCGCTTCCGTTTTGGTACGGTTCGAGTCTTCTTCCGATTTCGCCGCGACCGATGCGGCATTAATATCTCTAACGTCTAAATGGTTCTGAGAACATTCTCCGCTGGTATCATCCGTTACCGCGTCGGCTTTGCTTTTAGCCACTCTGGAAAAGCCTCCAGAACATATCCTTTCACAGTCACCGCAGTCGATCGGTTCTTTAACTTCCTGACACACGTCTATCTTCTCTTGAGCACTGTCGTAGTCGAATTTAGAGTCGCAGCTCTCTTCGGAGATCTGCTTCCGAAAATTAAAATCTTTTTCCCGCACCCCGCCTTCCAGTCGTTTCGACGACGCGTTCTCCAACGTAGTCGGGTACTTTCTAAGCGTGCTGTTAGGTATCCAGCTCAAGTGTAAAGTTGGCACAGTTGAATTTTTATTGAACTTACAAGTGAGTGTCATGTATCCGGGATGATGCACCACGTCGTAATGTTGTCTCATCAGAGTCGGAGGGTGTACGCACACGTTGTTCTTGCAAAATAAGGCTTCGCCGTCTTGATACATAACTCTGCGAGAATCTTGACCCCCATCGCCAAGTATGTAGCTACTTGCCTTTTTCAGGATACTTGGCAAAGGCATTGTTGACCGACAAAGTCAGACGTCGCGTTGAGATTGATGCTTACAGTTCACGCTAAGTTCACATCGTCGATGTTAATGGATCCAGTGTCGCGATACTCTGTCTTTTGACGAATAAAATTTCACTCGACATTTTGTGTCTTTGCACTCGAAATTTGAACGTCTGGACCAGTTTCCTCAATCAGTAAAATTATGGACATTTGATTGGTATTGATATTATTCGTATTTGTAAGTCAAAATACTAGACCCCATGCGTTTCTTAAGGAAAGTGTCTTTCAGTGAAATTGGTTTGCATTGTGATATAAGCTATGATTTTTTTAATGCTGATTAGAAGTTAACGTTGCTACAATCATTTAAAATATAAAGGATTGAAGGTCTCGTTTTCACATCTTCCGTCGTATAAAAAATTTAAGTATAATGAAAGAAGGAACCCTTTTAAACGAGGCATAAAAACTATGAAAATAAAATTATGGAGTATCGTGGTAATATTAACTTTTGGTCAACAAATGTATAAACTATAATATATCACAATTCGAAACAACTTCACTAAGAGTCACCTCTTGTAAAAAACGTACAGAGTTCTTTACCATTCCTATTAAGTTTTCATATTAGTTACCTTTTCAAAATCATCCTTTATTTTATATTATAGATAATATATCGAATTATGCCATTTTCGAAGGAATTCAGTGGCGTACTAATATTTACACCTTCTCACTCTGGTACGCTAGACCAACTGTGGTCGAGACTAATCACGATTATCAGTCCTGCATGTGCCCACTTAAATATGCAAGTGTGTTATCGCGCTAATTAGCCCTGATACATAATAGTACCGATACGACAAATGAGTTCAGGAAGAATGGACAATAGTAAGGACTTTTCTGCGCGTGAAGTCGTTATATCATTTACACATCATAGCGATTTCGATTAAATGAAATATATTTACAATGTGGTATTCCGTGCCAATTAGTCCGCGCATTTTGGAATTCAAAACACCGCACGAAAGAGTTTCCATTTTGTGACGCGCCTGAGGAATGATCGTATTTTTATCTATTCTTTAATTGTCACATACACGCGTGGTCCTTTCGCATGATATGCGTGCAAAGGTGCATTTGATCAATAACTAATTACCGACGTATTATACAATTTTTTAGTCGAATCTACGAGAATCAGCGAGTCCACGCGATCTGCCAGTAAATCGTCAGACGGATTCATCACTCACCGCGACACTTTTAATCGGGTAAAACGTAATAATTGAACGCGAAGGATGGTCTTTCAAATTCCTTTCGTCAACGTAAGCCGATAAAACTTGTTTGACAACACTCGGAAGTACCAGATGGTCTTTATCCGCGATCAATATTTCCATCTGATTCTGAAGTTCGCCAGTTCAACGACTACTATCCAGGCGGCCGACATTATTCTCCGCCGACGTTCTACCGGCGCTCTCTCTACCTACGTATATCTTCTTTTTATTGATCCCCTTCAGCAAGCGCTCCGTCTAACGAGCTTCATTCAATAAGTTCGCGCGACTCTGAACAAATCGTATGTAAGCGATTTTATTGGAGTTGAGTATTCTTATTTTAAAGGTAATTCCGTGGTATTCATGGATTATCACTCATAATTACCATTACAAATCAGCGATTCCAGAACGAATCACTCGATTGAGCGCAATTTATTATCGACTAACGAGATAATGATTTTTGTACTACGACGTACAAAAAGTTAAGCTATATATTCGTAATAATATATTTACATCGAAAATTATACGAATGGAATCATAAGCTATCGATCGCAGTTTCAAATTGCTCAGTGCAGCCTTTCACAGTCGACAAGTATCTTATAACTATTGCTCGAAGCGAGGCCCGCTTTTGGTCCGCGTTTTAGGTAAGAGATTGTGGAGTACGCGGAGAAATGAAAATCCTCTTGCAGGTAACCGTTAATCAGCAGGTGCCCAACCATCGCTTCTCCTATTTCTCTCGGAAAACCGGGCACTGGGACCGAGGAAACGCGAAGCGGAACCGCTCCTTTCCCGTACCAAGAGTCTATCAGTTTCAACGAAGTCAATCTAGTCTCGCTTTGCGCAGCTTTAGCCATAATCTGGTACAACTGTCTACAGTACGGACCAATATCGACTTCGTTTCTTTCCTTAGGATGGCAACAACGATCGCACATTTTCGAGCAATCGTCCTCGGTCCAAGTTTCTTCGAAATGCTTGGCGATGAGACTTCTCCTGCAGGAGGTTCTGTCCAAGCAATACCCTAACATATTGTACAAATTTTGAAGCCCTACGCGATCCTGAAACACCATCGTGCTGAGTCTAAAGACGTCGGCCAGTCGATACAAAACGAGGCATACTGCTTTTTGACCGTCTCTACCCGCCCTCCCGCTTTCTTGGTAGAAGTTCTCCATAGACTTGGAGATGCAGTGATGAATGATGAACCGTACGTCCGGCTTGTCGATACCCAAGCCAAAAGCAATGGTGGCGACGACGGCTTGACATTCTCCGGAAATCCACTTGGAGTGAACCTTGGATCGGTACGACGCATCCAGCATCGCATGGTAACATCCCACCTTCAGACCTTTCGATCTCAAATCCGTCGTCAGCTGCTCGGCGTCTTTTATCGTTGTCGTGTAAATGATTCCCGACTTTCCCGAGAATCGGTTCTTCATCAAGCCTTCTATCATGGACAAACACAGTTCTTTGTCCGCCGGTTTCCGACGCACTTCGTAGAACAGATTGGGTCTGTTGAAGGAAGCTCTCAATACCAAGCACCCGCGAATATCCAGCATCTTTTGGACGTCGACGATTATTTTCGCAGGCGCAGTTGCCGTGAGGCCGAGCATCGGTACTCCCGGAAACATCGCCTTCAGTATTCCTAAGAATTTATAATCGGGTCTAAAGTCGTGGCCCCACTGGCTGCAGCAATGAACTTCGTCTATCGCGAATCGATCCAACCGTTGCATTCCGAAGGCCTTTTGTAGTTTCGCCATAAAACGCTTAGATTTGGCCATGTACTCGGGCGTGACGTAGACCAGATGCAAGTCTGATTTGTTGTCGGTGAGCGCAGTCATAGTCATTTTCACGTCATCCTTATCCACCATTGAATTTAACATGGCGGCTTTGACATTGATTTTGCGTAATCCGTGCAGTTGATCTTCCATCAATGACAGCAGTGGAGAAACTACCACAGTCACACCTTTGCTAATGACCGCAGGTAGTTGGTAGCATAAGCTTTTTCCTCCACCGGTTGGCATGATCAGAATGATGTCTTCCCCGGAGAGGATCGCGTTCATCGTCGGCAATTGTAACTCTCTGAACGCTTTTATCTTGAAAACTTCTACAAGGGTTTTCTTCAAATTTTTGTACCACCCAAAATCTTTGGAGTTCCAATTTGTGTCTGCCAAGGATAGGCTCTTCTTCAAAAGAGCATCATCGCGCAGCTTTTCCTTACGCTGCATCAAGATCTTCTTACGGTCTTCGAGCTTCTGTTGCTCATTTTCTATCTGCGATATTTCGTAGTCTATAGCTGCTATTTCTTCTTCTCCCGTAGCTATTGAATGTGAGAAGATACTTATATTTAATACCGTAAAACTATTGACAAATGCCGATACCTGGTAACTCGTTTTTTGGCGAGTTTTTATACCTATAAATATACCAGTAATATTATTGACCAGGCACGAACCTTTATAATTATCTTCATTGATGCCTACAGAGTTTTTTGAGGTTTCAGCAGACATTTTAACATAATTTAATTGATTAGGAAATTGTTGAATGCAGAGTATTCGCGTTCTGTCAACAGACTTGACAACAGAACGTGTTTCATGGGAATCCTAACCTACGTATAAAAAGTGTCGACTGCTAAATCAGCTGTTCGTGTAAACTGTTATCAGTTTCTCGGAAGATTCAACGGAGAGGAGTGACGAAGAGGCAAGTAACCTTCACGCACAGAAGCTGTTACGCGAAAATATATATTCTTTTTAAATTCGAGTTTAAAAATTTGTTCGTTATGCTGATGAATGCGGTGTGTCGCGCGTGCCCTACCTGGCTCGAAAATAAATTAACTTCGGCTTATTTTAGGGGTAGATCTATTTGTCATTTTTGAAAATCCTCTCGATTAAGTACATGATAATTTATTGTATTAGGATGCTGTGCTTTCATTGACCTGATAGCATCGTATCCCATAACATTTGATTATTTTTGTACATCTACATTCTATGCAATTAAATTGAAGTCGTCTTTACTCTCGACTTGGGATTAAAAAATACATACATGCTAATTTATTTTAGTAAAGAGCATCTCAACAAACGGTTTCTACGGTTCGCATAGTATTACTGCATCGGTTAATCAGGAAAACATGCAGGTCCAAGTATTACCAGCTCTGCAAGACAACTATATGTACCTTGTATGTAATATTTACCTCAGTTTTCTTATTTCGCAATATATGCTATTATAATTCAAGTTTGATTTCTTTTTCCACAGATTATCGACAAAGATACTAAGGAAGCCGCTATAGTGGATCCAGTAGATCCCGATGTCGTATCATCCGCCGTTCGGCAAAATAATGTCAATCTTACCAAAGTTTTGACGACGCACCATCACTGGGATCACGCTGGAGGGAATGAAAACTTATGCAAGAAATTTCATAATCTTCAAGTTTACGGAGGAGATGATAGAATTGGAGCTCTAACGTGCAAGGTGAAGCACGGAGATACCTTAAACATTGGGAACCTGGTAGTGAATTGTTTGGAAACACCTTGTCATACTAGCGGTCACATTTGTTATTACATTAATGACAAATCCGAAGCTCCTGCGGTATTTACCGGTGAGTTATTCATTTCTGAAGGAGTAATTTGGAAGAAATGCAAGTGTCGAGCGTTGTCAATTTTTTGATCAGGCGACACGTTATTCGCTGGCGGTTGTGGCAGATTTTTCGAGGGCACCGCCGATCAGATGTATAAAGCTCTCATCGATATTTTGGGAAAGTTACCCGATGAAACGGTAAGGTTTTAAATATATCGTTTAAAAAAACGACTTCTACTTTGCTATAATTCTATCGTCTTGAAAATTGTAGAAGGTTTATTGCGGGCACGAGTATACGGGACAGAACTTGAAGTTTGGTATACACGTGGAACCAAAAAATGAGGCTATTCTTCAGAAAATCGAATGGGCTCGGACGCAGCGCCAGAAACAAGACCCAACCGTGCCAAGTACGATTGTCGATGAAAAACGTACAAATCCGTTTATGCGAGTGCACGAACCGACAGTCATGAGTCACGTTAAACAGAATGATCCCATAAAAACAATGGCTGCCTTGCGCCAAGAGAAGGACAACTTTAAAGGTTGAAAGCATGATTTCTGAGGAGTAAGACTTGCTATTACGGAAGGGTATAATTAATTTTTTAATCACTATAAACTTCAGGAATCGCGTCAACTTATTGTAATATGAAAGTTCATTTTTCAAGAATACAGCAAATATTCAAGATTTCCCTGTCTAATTTTATTCAGAGGATGTGACGCAGAGCGTCTTAAATTATAATCCTAAAATATTTTACAAGTAAAAAATGAGTGCTTAATTAACTTACATATTTACAGACCTATATTACATTAAGATACGTTCAACGACGTCTGACTGGGCGCATCTTCTGACTTTTTATTGTAGATTTGCATCTCTGCAACGTATTTCTCTTTAGAGCGCTCGTACATATCATAATAAACCTGAAAAGGAAAAAAGCATTACGCTATGAGTTTAATATTCTGGCAATTGATAACGGCGCTTATTCAACCGATTTAGCGGTAAAATAATTCTGTAGGATTTTTTTTTACGTACTTTCTTGTCTTCGGAACTGAGGGATTTCCACGTAGTCGCCAATTGTCTAGTGAGCTCTTGCTTGCTCGGTTCCGGCTCACCGGCGAGCCGTTCCATTACTCTCGGTCGTTGTTCTTGGCAAAACTGGAAAAATGGATTAGCAGGTCTCTTTGGAGCATTCGGATCGGCTTTCGTTCCTTTTCTCTTTGTCCCTTTCTTTGGTTTTTCTTCCTTGGCATGATTGGCTCCCGACTTGGATCCTTTCTCTTGCTTAGTGGTTGTTTGGAATACGCTGTTCTCTTCGAGAACTCCCATAGGTGCTTCGCGCCATCTGTCACCGTGCTGGTCCAAGCGATCTATGAGGAATCTGTAAGAAATGAACATTGACCAATTCATTTATTATCGAAATAGCCAGAGCACAGAACAGTGTTGCGACGTAACGTACATAACCTAGAAAACTTACTTTTTCTCTTTCCGCGTACGTTTCAAGAGTTTCCTTACATTCTGTATGCGGTAAACCAGTCTCTCGTTATCCTGAAGGACGAAGGGAAATTATTGTACGTCCCAAAATCAACGAAACGCGAAAATTCAGCCTTGTAATCCAAAAAATTCTAACCTTACAAATATAAAACACGGTATACCTGTTGCAGGATCTCGCATCTGTCCAGCAGCAATTGATACTTCCTCTTGTAAATATCAAATTCTTCTGGTTCCAAATCATACTCCGACTCGTCCGACATTGTAAGCGATTCCTTCAGTTAACTAAAAACATTATTTTCGTCGTTTTTATATACATGCACTGCTTCTGTTTCACATCACGTGGTTTGTGTCCTTAATTGGTCGCTGACAAGTTAGATGGAGCTGCGTTGCATAATTAAAAAAAGAAAAAGATTAGGTACATGCAAAATTTGACATTTTACTTACACAGTCATTTCTTTTCTATTAATTTTGAAGTCGGCACGAATCACTAAGCGGTAACGATTAAATTCCGAGATATTAATACGTTTTATCTCATCATACTGATATCGAATGATTACCCCCAAATCCAAAGTCATCGCTAATCATCCACATAGGTAGTAAAGATTACATAAATGGCGAGATGTTAATACCTTTTATGGGTAGTATTAGTGTTGTACTTACGAGGGCAGAGTGAAAAGTTCGATACTTTTTAAATTAAACGCTTTATTTTTTAGGAATTGTTCATCTTCGCGATCGCACCACCATCTACAGAAAAGTATCGGACTTTTCACTCTGCCCTCGTACATACATCATAGTTATTTACTCTCAAATTTAATAAGTCTACTGCTCATATTGGATCATATCTCATAGGTAGATATATCGCACGCAGGTATATCAGTTGCGCATGTGTATTTCCATTATCATTCTTCCGCGCGCGAACTCTTCGGGTACTGTACCTATTTCTCGAAATTGGCCTCCAATATTATTTTATCATGTCACGAATGAGTTTCACGTGCGCATTTATTTCTGTAATTTCTTTCGTTCAACTCGTTTCGCAATAAATGGCATTTCTTCTTTCGTCAAAAGGTTTCGCAACGTAAAAAAGTCGGGTAACAAAGGTGAGGGATGATTGGCGAATACTATTGCGCAGTGGGATAGAGAAGGAGAAAGTGTACCCGTCATGAATTGGTCCACGAGCGACGCGGTAGGAGGGTTGCGGTGGGGCGCATGCGCACCGGCTCTAAACTCACCCCTCATTTTAGCCTGTTTGATCAAAACACACACTTGGTTCTCGCTCCGCTCGGCACCTAGCGCGTTCTCGACGTCTATCGCGAATTGTCCTCAGTTTTTTCCACGATCTATAATTATTCGACCCCTGTGCGAAACCCGTGCGATCCTTTGTTCCGCGCTTTCGTTCGTACCGACAAGCGAAGGAGTCTTCGGTGCTACCGCGGTCTCTGTCCGACGGGGTTCGAGAAGCACGTTTTTTTTTGTCCGGGGAACTTTCTAGACGGTATCATGCAGTGCGGCGCAGTTTTTTAGCATTGGATCAAAAGCGAGGATCGTCCTTTGGTGAGTCGGAGATATTATATCGTAAGAGGGAGATCGCCGTTGCGTTTCGCGAAAGATGGAAATAGAACGGAGATGTGCGTATTTCACGAGCGAGAACTTCGTGGGAGATCGATAGCGGCCATTGCGGCTGTGCATCAGCTGATGGACGGGCATTTCTTCCGTGTTTACACTTGCGCTTTTCGTCCGCGATAAAACCTTCGAGAGATTCGAGCGGGGATCGGGTTTCGTTGAATGCGACTAGTCGATAGAACGAATATTATCGGCGCGAAAAAATATCAGCACGCGAAGAATATAATCTGCCGAACCGTACAATGCCGGGAGATGACCGCGCGCAAGCAAGTTATGAATAAAATCTTGAAAATATCTTGTTTCGTATGCCTTGTAGATTGTAGGAAAGGGGAAAGGTTTCGAGAAATATAATACGAAATGTCGCTCGAGGTTGTAACGGGTTCGAGAGCACGGACGTTCTTTTGTATAGAGAAATGGGCATTTCAATATATAATGCGGTATAAAAACGGTGGTCGTATAATGTGTTATATACATATATTATATGGATAGTTATAGATTGGCTCTTATCGTGGAATCTATTTACACCCTACGCGTGCGTATAATTTTTAGCGCGAACCCTTCAGAGTTTTTTTGGTGCGTCACAAATTAATTATAATAATTGATCGCGCGTATGCAAAGTACCACTAAAAATAAGTTCCTACAACGAACGCAGAGTTCTCTTCGTCGAGCGTATTTTCTTTCGGGGTTCGCTCACGTTTCAAAAATAGGCGAATGACCGAAAGAGACGGTTGACGGTTATAAATTCAATATAAATAATGCCACTCTTGGAATCAGGTTAAACGAAGAAAGGCGCGAGGAATTCGCTACAGCAAGCGGACTTATATGGGGTCTAGATACTTTTCTTGACCTTTCAAGAGTAAAGAGTTTAATAGGCCGTGAATAAAAGCTACTTAGTCAAGCTTGCGTCAGTGCCATTTGCCATTCAGAATTACTTAGAGCGCGTCGGGCCTTCGAGTTTAACGATATCATTATATGAACGAATCTCTCCCTCCTTCCCTCTCTATCACTTGAGAGGTCCGTACTTAATTTTTTACTTTAGAATACCTGCCGACGAGGATTTAGGGACTTTTGAGCTCAATGACCGCGTAAACATCGCGTATAACACGAGCTAAACAAAAGTCCGCATTGCGGAGATCGGCTTCCCTCATTCGTGCCGTTATTGCGAGCGGAGCTTCGTTAAGGCTTCCGATCGGGCGAGTCTTATAAGCTAAAGTGGCTTAGTTGGAAGGGAAGGGGGTGTACATTGAGGAAAAGGCAGGGTGACGCGGGAACTATCGATCTCTGCAAATATGAATAATTCACTAGCGACCGTGATTATTTTTTTCCCCATATTCCGTGAACCGTATCTATGCTATAGGCACATACATCAAAGCTACGTGGATGCAATGCATCATTTATTTCGGTAAACGCATATACGGGGTGTTCGCGAGGAAGTGTCGCTAATTTGGGAACTGATGTTATTTTTAGTAGCTGTCGGTGAAAATAACGCGATAGAAAGAAAATTCGATTAATGATTCGTTGAAGATTTTGAGGAGGTCCTGCAGATTCGAATTTTCCTTTTGGAATTCAAGCATTCCGGACGTTTCTGGTGGATTTTTCAGCGGGGAATACCCTGCCTGTGACGAAAAGTAACTACAGTGCGAAAATACCACGCGTACAGTTTACTGTAATCTTTTGTAGTAACTACACGTGTGGTATTTTCGTCCTACAGTTTTTTTTTTTCGTAAGGGCTAGGCTAGGGTAAGGGCTTCTTTATAAATAAATATCGATCGATTCAAACTTTCCCCGCCGTGCATCACCTATCCATCAAGCTGAATGCGCGCTGGCGCTCTTCCCATTTCTCGTAGAGGTGTTCCTTCCTCTGGAAAATTACCGAGTCGTGTGCGGACGAATATACGGTCGAAGATCAATTTCTGCAAAATGGCGTTTGAATAGACCACAATTGAGAACGTGCGGGGTGAAGGAGGGAGGAAATCGTGGTTTTTCCCGCGCAAGTGTTCGTATTTCCCGTAATCTTTTCTCTGTTTTATTTTTCTCGAGCGTTATATTTCTCGGAAATACGACTGGATGTATTCGGAGTAACGTAGCGATTTCCCCGCGAGATACGGCGTCGCGCATACAGATCGGCCAGCGGGAGATACGTATCGGTGTCACGGGTTCACCAAAAGGAACGAGTACCTGTGTACTCGCATTCTCGTGGGACAAACCGCGTTACGTGATGTCGCTGGAAATTCTACCGACGCGCTTTGGGCTTTCCTGAACAGAACTCTATATTTTCTATAATTGAGACAACAGATACACAATTCGGTTTTCTTAGGAAAAATATTGATATTTTTACATTCAGTTTGTAATTTGTATATACCGCGACGAGATAAGAAATCACAATTCCTTGTGCGGAAAGATAGAAGACTTCGAGCCTCTCAGAAAAAAAAGCCTGCTACGTATAGTAAAGTGATATGACCCGAGTGCAAACTTCGTCCTCCGACGCAGCCGTATAGCTATATGTATTTCGGCAAGTAAATTCGTTCGTTCGTTCGGTTACCGATAAAGTCAAAGGAATCGTATGTATGTATAGGTAGAGGTATCGAAAGGATCGATACACTGTTGGGTGAGTTTGCCCCCGTTTGCCTATCTTTTAATTCAATTTCAGCAACGACTGTACACAGGCGCTCTCTTTGGAAGTTGATACGACCTACCGATATTCCACGACATCGAGAAATCGTCTAGTTACGTGTTCCCGAGTAGTTTGTTGTTTAGTTCGTCGAGGGACTCGAATACACTGAGAGAACTAATTGCTAGTGATCTAAGAACGTCTGATATTATAATTTTTTAAGAATACAGATTCTTGGTCGAAGAATATATATTTTTGATTCAAGAATATGTACCTTCGTTGGGACCAGAAATTCTTCCTGTGTGCGTGGGAAAAATAATTACTCGAGTCCATCAAATATTTTAATGTCATTCTTGAATTAATAATGTCTGATGTTATAATTTTTTAATAATACAGATTCTTGGTCGAAGAACATTTATTTTTGATTCAAGAATACCTACCTTCGTTGGGACCAGAAATTCTTCTACGAAAAAAAAAAAAACAATTTCTCGGGTCTATCAAATATTTCCTCGCACGAAGAAAACTATGGCTTGATTTTGCAATTATATCATGTTTTCGATTGAAGAAAATATTTTTTTTGGCACCAACAATCATGTCTCTCAGTAAAAAGTTCAGTCTCTCGCGACGTAACACCCATTACCGAGGCTAGCTCGCTGGATTACATCGTTAGACGTTGATAGCTCGGAGCTGTGATGCGCGAGGCATCAGTGATTTTTCGTAGAAACGACGCTTTATTCGTCTCCACGCGCCTCCGATTACGCGTCGATCCTCGCGCTCCGTTTTCCTCTTTTCCTCCCCGTTTCCTCCCACGCCATCGTGTTCGCGCGGCGGGTCAACGAAATCGGCCTATAGTGACAAAAAAGCGAGACGCTTATCGCGGAATTTCGATTATACGAAAGACGATCGCTTATCGGGCGCGCGCACGCGCGCGCGAGACACGCCACGAGCTTGCGGTTGTAAACGCGCATGTAACGTCTTCTCTCTCTCTTTCTCTCGAGTACCGCGATTTATCTATTTTCACATCGACGTCACGCGGGCCTCGCGACGCGATGGATCGGCGAAGTTGGCTCTCAACCTCGCGAAAGAATTAAAAATATCTTTTTGGGGCGATCGCGTGACCAGTCTCGGCAACGAGGGAAGATCTTATCTAGTCGTCTTCCTCGTTGCGCTCCGCTCGTCTGTTTATTATACAATGCGAGTCCTGTGCAAAATAATCGAAGGATCGGTTATTAAAACTCGGAGAGTTGTTGATTCGTTCGTAGATTTTATTTTATACGTATATTGTAAGCAACATTTCTATCTTTAATATACTTTTATGCAAAACTTTTGTTCAACGCATATTTAATTACGACAATTGATATATCTTCCCATGAAATTGTCTTTACAATTTGTATAACGAAGTGTATTAATTTTCAAGATCAACGTTTTTGATAAAAGCTTTACGCGTGTACAATATTATATTAAGTTTGATACAAAATTTGTTTACAGTATACTGCCCTGCTAAGACAGGAAGTCGTATCTACACTTTAACGCATTACAAGATACAACAGTTTTTCTGAATTGTTTCATGCCGTGCTCGCAGAAACGCATCCGATTTTTGTTTTCAGCTGTTATATAGGAGCTGCAGATACGCCTTACACACTTGGCACAGTAATAAAGCAGATAGATATGCTCAGATAGCCAAAAAAGCAAAAATCGATGTTTTTGCAGATACGACTTCCTGTCTTAGCAGGGCAGTATACGTCCCTGATGAAAAATCGACCGGAAACGGCCATCGTATGCGTCATTGCCTTGAAAACGTTTAAGATTTCGTACTAGAGAAGAAAATTTCAGGAATTGTGATAACGCGACCACTCAACGAGGCCCTTCTCTTCCCTTGCCGATTTCGAAAACAACAGTCGTCAGGTTCGAAACATGGAAAACCGTTTTCGGAAACTCTTCGAAAGTGCAGCAGAACGAAAGCCCCGCTGTCCTTTACGCGATCCGAGAGACACACTCGCCGCAGCTTTTGGCTGCACGTACACGTACGCGCATCAGGCTAAGTAAGAGCGCTCGTACGTGAAACGGGCTGCGCGCGCTCGCGTATGCGGGAAAGCTCCCACGCGCGCGTACGAGCGCGGTGTGCGAGAAGCCGCTCGTTCGTACGTCACGGCGCGCCCGCGCTTACAAAAGCTCCTCTGCACGGCAACCGAACGTCTCGGTCGTGTATTGGCGCGTGCTCGCGCTACCACGCGCGCAGAGATCGTACGCGGAGATAGCGCGTAGCGCGAAGAGCCCTCTATTCGTTGTACACAACGTGGAGCGCTTCGCCGGCTATCAGTATCAGCCCGGCAGCGCATCCTCCGCTGCACCGACGCTCTACTCGGGACGCACGTCTCTCGCGTACTCTCCTCTCGCGCGCGTTCTTTGGCTGGTGAATTTCGACACGACCGACTGTGCCGGTATGACGTCACGGTGATGACGTTCTCGATATTTTATCGGGGGAGGTGTAATCGCGCGTTTGCTTCTTCGTCCATCTCTCTCTCGCTCTCTTTCTCTGTAAATATACATAACAGGGCTCCCACTTGGTCATTTTGTTCAATCAAGCCGGTAGAAAGTTATTTTGATTTCAAAGAACCATTGAAAGTCATTGCTTTTAAGATTTCGTCCCTTGGATTCGTCGAATAACTTCACGACGCCTCCCCGCCGCGAAAATTCTGCAACAATTCGTACGAATTGTCACTGTTGAGATAGTCATGCCATCGGAATCGAGATTCTGTAAATCGTTATGACGGCGCGTAACGAGCAGTCGGTGTCGTTGCGCGTGTTTCTCGTAGCACGAGAATAGGTTTGTCGAGGTTATTCGTTCGTTAGAGAGTGATCCGAGTTGTCATCTCCCATGCATCACAATTTCGATGCGTTCTCCTGAAAATAAATTATTTCGATTGCAAATCTCAATCATTTTCTCCCGATATCGTTTCCCCAAAACTTCGAATTTATCATAAACACCATTAGATCGCTTCTTCTCGTCCCTTAAGGTTTCTCGAGCGTTACACTAAAAATAGTGAGAAATGCTTGAAAATGATTGCATTTTCGGTAGATTGAAGTAAAAAAAAAATTCAGTTAAATTTTCAAGTCTTTTAGGAAGCTCGTTGCAGAGATATTGGAATAATAAAATAACGTGTGTTCTTATGGGTTATAGCTAACAAACCGCGATATTTCTGAGAAAAATAGTGAAAAAATTCTGAAATTTTTTGAACAGCAAGTTTAATGAACTAAAATCATCTGTACCAATTTTCACGTTCATTAGGAAGCCCGTTATTTTTTTTTATTAATTGTTCTTTATAAATTTAACCTTTGATAAGTCAATGTGGCTACGTTGCATGACGTACAGATGCATGACCAGATGTTTTGGGCTCCATTTTTGAACTCGCAGATACACACATACTACTGTGTACGTCAAACGTTGTCGCCACATCGCACGAAGAACATACTTTAGAGTGTTACCGTACTTCAGAGTGGACTAACTTTAACACTGCTCATATAACGGGAGATTGGTCATTTTCCGGTCATTTTTTTCGAAATAAGGAGTCATCAAATCCCACTATTTTTGAACATCTGACTGTATGGGAGCCCCGACATGATTATCGCACGCAAGACAGCCGCGAGTCGCAGAATCAATGGTCCAGCGCTTCTCATCCCCGCCGATAGCGTCAAATCCGCGCGAGTTTTCGGACGAGATCGCGCGCGCACGCACACCACGCCGACGAGGCTAAAGTCTATTCGGGAACGAGCCGTCTAATCTGCCGCAAGGGCGACGGCTCTTGCGATAATCAGTGACTCGTACAGAGAGATACTCCCGCGCGACGAACGAGCATCACGCTCTAGCCGTACCCACGGCCAGTGGCTCGGGGGACGATGAGACGCGGACCGTCGTGCGAGTTCTCGGTGCGGTTTGGCAGAACGTCCGACTCCACGTGAGAAGTGCGCGCGCGTTCCCGCGAGGATGGTACACGCGAGTCGGGCCGTCGCGGTTTGCGGTCCACCGGAAGGAGGAGCGCGTGGACTCCGGCGCGGGTGATAACGCGCGACGGAGGCTCCGTTGGGGAGGAGTCCGAGTGGTGAGCCGATCGTGAGAAAGATCGTGCTCTTGAAATCGTACGATCGCGCGGGACGATTCGCACGACGGGAAGTAAAGAAGAAGGACGAAGATCGGTACGGATGGCGGCGAAAGCGGGACGATAAGATCACCGCGGCTCGACGAAAGGCGTCGCGCGATTCCAGTGAGGATCCGTCGCGCACCGACGCTGGCGAATTACGTTACATCGCACGCGGGAACGACGACGCCGTGCGCTCGACATAACGTGGAGGACCAGAAGGAGTGTGGAGCGCGTAAGAATTTCCCCCCCGCACGCGTGCCACGTGATAAGGAAAAGCGACGCGGTTCGCGTAGATCAAGGATCGTCCGAGGATTCGGTCATTCCACCGGCAGCGACCGACGAAGCGCCAGGCGGTTCCTCGTTCGACGCGGCGCGCGGAAAAGATCGAGTCTCGCTCCTCCTTGCCGGAGTGATCGAGTAAACGGGTCGATCCGTTCGCGCGAGTGCGGTGAAACGACGGCGACGAGTCGCGCGAAATTAACTGTGGGAAATCTACCAAGGATTGGCAGATAAGACGGCGTAAAAGACCGAGTGAGATAGTGGCGAGGGCACGAAGTGCGACCGGTGAATGCAAAGGATCTTTCGAGGATCGGCCCACTCCGTCGGCGGCTGGGGAAGCGTCGAGCGGTCTGCCGCGATAGTGAACATCGAGCGATTCGTCAGTGTTCGCCGCGATAAGAAGACGAACTCTTTCCGGAACCCGGCGGCTGGGATTCAGCGAGAGTGTCGACCATGGTTGGTTCGTTTGCTCGAATCTCGGGATTACAGTGCGATTTAATTTCTCTCGTAACGGCATTTCGTCGCGCTGGTCGACACGATGACGTATGCGGAGGGAGTGAAAGAGAAACGGCAGATAAAGAACGGATGTTTGCTCCGCGCGAATCGTCGAAGATAGGTTGTTTTTCCACGGGGGAGAAGAAGGGAGGTTCTCGGAACTGATTTTGTCGCGGGGAGAAAATATCGCTTGTATTTTCGGAACGATTCTCCTTCGCCGCGACGGGAAACCACAGTAATGCTTCCCAAAGTAATGCCGGTACGAAAAGATTTTTATTTCGCAACGAGAATCCCACTGATTTGAACGGTCTTTCGTAGAAGTGGAATAAGATATCAGATAGGAATGATAAATACGAGAGAAAAGTCGGGTTATGGTGGATTGTTAACAGAAAAATTCGAAAGAAAAGTACGAAAGATAAGTGGCCTCTGTTCAAGATCGCTCGTTGATACAGAGTTCAATAGAATTGAAGATGTACGAAAAAAATCGTATAATAATTTCGTGGTATTTCACGTTTGTCGAGTGACCTTCTCGCTTGTTTATCGACACATCCCGCTCTGCGTTACTGTAATCCGACCAAGCAGGTTCTACTCGAGAGTCCCGACTACTATGTATACACGCGCTTTCGTTTCGCGATACACTTACGTAGCACCGAGTTCGTTTTCGTCCGAGAGCGATCGATCGCTCCGTCGACGCCTTTTCTTCGTCGAGCCTTTCCGACGCCTTTTAAAATCGCCCCGTATTCCCGTGCCACTCGCCACTCGAACGTCATTTTCACGCGCAACCGAAGAAGAAGGCTTCCTTCCAACAATGGTTTTCGTTCCACGGCGCGACAGATAGCGCGAAACGCGACCTATGACCTATCAATCGATCGATAGATAATCGCCGAGCGAACGACCGCGACGCATAACGGGAACCCGATAGCGCGGAGTACTCCGCAGTCGACGTACTCGTGACCGATAAAATATCGTCCCGATGTATGTCATCGCGCTGCAACGTCCGGGCTTCTCGCTTTCCTCGCGCGGCCGTTTCTTTCTCGACGAAGGTCGAGGATCGACCCGCATCGCGGCGATCGTTAGTTTTTCGAGCGGGCACTATCGCCGCGGCGACCGATAAGCGAACTGTCACGCGGACCACGTGTTACGAGATCCGCGCAGCAACGTAAACAGTGAAGCGACCGATGTGGATGACGGAATCCGGAAGTCTCGTTTATATTGCTTGGCCGTTTCGTTCCGCCGGATGTGGCACTGAGAGAAACGATCTAGTTGAATAGGAATCTATAATAGACAAATTTATTTGAGATGAATAGGAATTTATTCACATCGAGCTGAAATTTATTTGAATGAAATATAAGTGTGTTGCATATCTTTTTAATCGAGTACGAAGCTAGTAGAATATCAATCTAATTGAGATAGACTCGTGTGTGTGTCCGATGTAAATAAATTCCTATTCATCTCAAATAACTTCATATTCAACTAGACCTTTTCTCTGGGTATGATAGTCGAATTCAGTAATGTTCGTGTATAGTGTGATCTTCGAAAGGAATGTTGCCTTATTCGCGAGGCGGTGAATGGAATTGTTTCGATGATTTAAAAAATGTGTCTCTCCGTTATATCTTATGTTTCTATACATTTTATTTCGATGCTAATTTATGAAAGTCTTTATCAAAACGGATGAATTTTATTGCTCCCCCGATGTTCAGCGATAACGAGGGATCCCACACGTAAAGTAATCTCGCCAATAGGCAGGTACGCCGCGATGCTTCGCGCGAGACGGTTAACAGGTTTGAAATGTAAAATTAGCCCAAAGAATCGCGACTATATCGATGGCGGTCTGCCAGAGGTGCATAAAATTGCCGTGGCACGCGGAGCGGTGCTTCGACCAAAATTACCGTCTTACCGTTAATCGAGCGGGTCAACCGGAATCGCGGATTTGCTCCTATCTTTATTGTTCGATGTGAATACGTACGGGAATTTTTGTTATCAATACATACAACGATAAAAAGATAAATTACGAATATCTTATCGTCGGAGGCGGACAGTGAAATGCATGAGAATTGCCTCAGCGCGGAAAACCTCCTTCCATAATCGTAATCGATCGCGATATGGATATATCGATTCGAAAGCTCTGCAAATCAATTCTCTGACTCGGACCACTCTGACTTTCAGATTCCGTCAAACTTCTCCTCTCGGAGACGCTCTATCCAACTCCACGCGGCTCGTTATCGCGCGTTACGGTTCGGCGTATTCGCGGATGAACTTCGTTTTAACAAGTCGACGTTAAAAAGTAAATCGTCAGCTTCCCGTGGCCTAGATCTCTGCCTCTTGACTTCTCTCTCGGTTCCGCTATTTTTCCCTCCTTCGATACCGCTATCCGGCCGGACGACCGACAGGTTTTGCAAATGTTCGGATCCCTCGGACCACAATTATTATCAGCGCGCATCCGCGGCCGACTGAGTGGACATTCTTTTTAAGCGTTAACTTGGACCGAGTTAATTTGCCGTAATATTGTTTTGACTCCATGTGAAAATGCCTTCTTTTTTTATCCAGAACCGTTATAGGCCAGGCTAACTTGGGCCAATATAGGTTGTCCTGTTTTGAAATCAATGGGAAAAAGGTCGAGATATAATTATCGTGGATGCCCAGTTAAATCCAAACGGGGGGTCGTAGTTTGGGAAACTATTAATTAATGGAGATTAATGGGGAAAGCCAGGACAAAATTAACGCGCATGCCCAATTAAAGCCTAACTCGATTCGCTCGTTTGGAATTAACGTGAAAGTCGAGATAAAATTATCGTGGATGCCCAGTTAAATCCAAACTGTGGGTTCCAACTTGGCATTAGGGGGGAGAACCGAGATAAAATGAACTTGGATGCCCAACAAAAAATCCCAACTTGGCCCTCGTCTTGAATTAAAGGGGAAATACTTATTATTTATTTATACATCATTGAAATTGTTTAATACATCAATTAGACATCTCTTCCTTACAATCATGTGAATTATAATGCGATTGCATGGAAGAAATATCAGATCAATGTGACAAAAGATCTAATTGATTTAAATAAATAATTACTCGCGATCCTGAAAGTAATTTTTAGTAGATCCAACCAATTTGTTGTCTCTGTGTACGATGGAAAAGTCCACGCGCTCGCATCTCCCCACTGAGAGAAATGGTACAGGTTGCACGGCAGTGCTAATAGTTTGTTAATATAAGAATAAGTTCTAGCTATCTTAGCAACACATGTATTTCTGTTTCAGCTATACGTATAGTTATTTCAGCAATAGGTATTGCTCTTGTTACTGCTTGTGATATTGTTATATATTACTTATACTGTCGACACAAAGAAAAAAGAATTAGTTGAGTCTACTAAAAATTACTTGCGCGGTCACGAGCAATTATTTATTTACATCAATTTCCTATTTTTTTCATGTCTCAATTAGACATTTCTTCCTTGAAATTATATACTATTCCACGCGATTGCAAGGATGAGATATTTCATTGAGATGCGTTGGAAAGTTTCATCGACACGAATAAATAATTACTTGTGCGACCCCGCAAGTAATTTTCAGTAGATTCAACTGACTTTTTCTCTCTACGTATTCAATCTCATTTAGTCTCGAAGCGTAGCCACATCACAGCTAACCACTTATTGCCGTGCGACCCGTGAATTTCACTCGGTGCCGAGAACGTTATCGGCCCATCGGCGATCGCCTCACCGTCTCGATACGTCTAATCCGGCTATCGAGACGCGAAGCCCACCGTGTGCAGAAGACCGAGTCGCGAGGCCGAGAGCGCGAGTGTGCGCCACTCGTAATCGTGGCCGCTGTTAGATCTTTAAATTGATAGCAACTCATACACAATGAACTCCATTTATAATCGCGAGCTCTAACTGGCCGGGACTCGGCCGGTCGTAAGACGAGCGCGGCGAATTTTTCGTAGACGTGACGCGCGACGAGGAGGAGGACGATTTTCCGCCGATATCTCGCGCTTCCGGATGTGTAGGTACTTCAATTTCTTTTCTTCTCTCGCGCCCCCCCTTATCGTCGCGCTATCGCTTCGTCGAGCGAAGCTGCTTGTGCCTCGCTTGCCCCCCCCCCCCCAAAAGGGGGGATTGTCGCGGCGCCCGATATCTGTCGCGGAATAGAAGATCGTCCGAGACTTCGCGCGGGCTACGAGCGACTTCGTGGGCCCCGCAAGTAGTGGCGGAGGGGAGAGCGCTCTTCCCCGATAAGACGAGTACGATAAACGCGCTTTTGTTCGCTCGTCGAAACGCATCTGGCGGCGCGGTTCGTGAGCGATGTTCTTCGCTCGGATGAACTCGCGTAGATATACATACGTACACCTGCGTATCTGCGCGTCGGATCCTATTTGATTTCACGCAATACGTCTAGACGTTTCTCGAAAACTCATCCTCTGCACGACGAGTCGGATTGGTCCCCCGCGGTTGCGCGTTTGCGCGGTAATTACGATGATAGTCGTTCTCCAATAATATATAATCGATATCGACCATCGGCCTTTTGATGGTATGTTTTTTTTCTCAGAGATCGGTGCATTTCTTTACTCATCGCGTCGCGCATTACATACCTGGCTTATCGCGATGTGCGCGAGTCGCCCTCTATCTTCATCACAACGTGCCGTGAAGTGCAATATCATGCTCGTTGCAAAAAAAATGAGCCCCATAATTAAGGTTATCGCGTTATCGGTGCGATATCGCGCGTTTCTCGTTTTTCTCTGTGTTTTTTTTCCCCGTTAACGACGATACTCTCCGCTCGAGTCGCCCACTTTTCGAATCCGGTTCATCGTACGACGTATATTATACATATATACACGATATTCTCAAAATTATAAAACGCCGTATTTTGCCGCTGATTGATATCTATGCATCTCAATTGTTGCTTTCTATTGCGCAGTGTACACCGCAAGAGCAGAAGCATCGTTCGCCGCATGGGTGCCTGGGTTAGCGATCGCGAGGCGGAGGCGGGAGCTGCGAGAAACCGGGTTTGGGGGAGAAGGACGAAAAGGACCACGGGCTCGGATTGCGATGGTGGTGGAAGTCAACTTCGGTCCCTGGCTTCTTCTTCTTCTACTTTGCTGCCTCTTCGTCGTCAATTTACCAGACAGCTATACGAGTGGCCGGTTTTACCGTTGTTTAAGTCAAGGACGAAACTAGTGGAGAGATTTTGAATCGTCGGACGCAATAGTCGAGCTTTATCGTACGTCCCCTTTCGCGGCAGTTGCGGGAAACAGTGCGACACAGGATAAGGCGCGAGGCCCGGAAGTTTCGAGCCCGACCGGCCTTCGATGACGTTATCGCCTTCCGAGGGGTGCGCGAGTGCGGTTTGAAGGGGTTTCGCGTGGCAACAGGGGGTGAGGGTTCAATATGGCCGAGTGGGCCAAATTTAACGGAGAGGAGACGAAGAATATCATCGGCGATTCGAGGAGGGGCGATCGATGCGACGAAGGTCCCGCCGATACCGCGCTCGTCGTCGTCAAGCCCGAGAAGGCGGAGGCGCTCGCGAAGTGCGACGAGAATAGTTTCAAGAATGGCGGTGGAAAGATATCGCGAGAGTCGTCTCGCAGAGAGGACGATCAGAGAGACGCGGCCAGAGATGACTCGCGTGTGGAGGAGGAAAACAGGGAAAAGGCTAGGTGTGATCGCGCCGCGGCACCGTTATCGTCAGTGCAAAACGTGGCAGCGAACGACAAGGCGACGACGAGCAAGAACGCGATCGGGATCAGCGGCAACGGCGAGGAGCGTCCGGCGAAGGAGCTGATCTTGGACTACGAGAGCGGCGTCTTGTCGGAGCACGAGGAGGGCGACGAGGAAGCGATGAGAATTCTGGAGGGAAACACCGCTCCGGATTTGCAGGAGTCGGGCTCAAAGATACGCCGGGACGCGAGGGAGGAACTGAAGAGGCAGTCGTCGCAAGGCTCCCCCAAGAGGCCCGGCAGCCTCTGCCAGGACGACGCTGCGAGTCCGCAGAAATTCAAGCCGACTCCCTACTCCGAGAAACGCGCCTCCCTCTTCGAAACGATCGCCGCGGGAAAGGGCGATCGGCTTTGCATCGAGAACGAGTCGCCGAGCGGGAGGAGCACCGAGAAGCTGGTGAACGGTAAATCGCCGAAGGAGGACAAGCAGGTTCACCGGGTGCAATTCAACAAGGACTCGAAGACGCGCACCACCGGCGAAGCGGCCCACCCGAGTCCCACGGCGTCGATCTCCACTTCCGCCTCCAGCAGCTCCGAAGACAATTCGAGTTTAGGTCAATTCTCGGAGGCGAGGCCGCCGGACGGTGGTTGGGGATGGGTCGTGGTCGCCGCGGCGTTCATGGTCAACCTGATAGCGGACGGCATCACGTTTTCCTTCGGCGTTATCTTCGTCGAATTTCTCAATTACTTCGGCGAGGGCAAATCGAAGACGGCGTGGATCGGCAGCCTCTTCATGGCGATGCCCCTTCTCTCCGGTCCGGTGGCGAGCTTTCTCACCGATCGGTTCGGCTGTCGGAGAGTCTCCATCGCCGGCAGCATACTGGCCACGTCCGGCTTCGTCATCAGCTCCTTCACGAACTCCATGGGACTGTTGATCTTCACGTTCGGCGTGGTCGCCGGTTTCGGGCTGTCCCTCTGCTTCGTGGCCGCGGTCGTCATAGTCGCCTACTACTTCGACAAGAAGAGGTCCTTCGCCACGGGTCTCTCCGTTTGCGGGAGCGGCATCGGTACCTTCATCTTCGCTCCGGTCATTCAGTACCTGCTGGCCGAGTACGGCTGGCGCGGCACCACGTTGATACTGGCCGGACTGTTCCTCAACCTCGCCGTATGCGGCTGCCTCATGAGGGACCTCGAATGGACGACCACGAGGGCGAAGGCGAAGACGGCGGAGAGACGGAAGATCAGGGAGAAGAAGAGATCGAAGATCCAAAGCTCGAGCGCCGATTCGTTCTCGGCCAGCAGCTCGGGGAACAATACCACCGTGCCGACACCGCACGGCGATCCCAAGAGGAGTGTCGCCTCGGCCAACGCCATGGTCATCGAGGGACTGCGCCAGCAAGAGGATCAGGACGGCGGAAAGTTGTTCTCCAGCCTCGTGAATTTACCGACTTTCGTGAAGAACGGCGAGAAGGTGCCGTTGGAGGTGCTGGAACTGCTCAGCACGAAAAAGAACGTCTACAATGTGCTGCTGCAGAACTATCCCAGTCTGTTGATATCCTCGAGAAGCTTCAGCGACTCGGGAGCCCTCAACGATCAACTCGGTTCACCCACGGCGAGATTTGCGCCGGCGACGAGTACCGTCGCGGAGGCTAAAGTGGCGGGGGAGGAGGGGAATAGCGCGGAGAGAGACGACGCGGATAAGAATGACGATGACAAAGTCGACAAGGATGAAGACGACAGGGCCAACGATGAAAACGAGGACGACGGCAGGCAGCGGGACGCTGGAAAAAAGGAATCGTCGGGCAGTGATCTCTGGTGGTTGAAGAAGGTTAACAACGAATGCCCGTTTCAACGCGCCGTTACCCTGGACCACCACAGGAAACCGGCCACGGCCTACCTCAAAGACATCAGAGTCCACAGGCACAGTCTCACGTACAGGGGCGCCATGCTGAATATCAACAGATATCGACTGAGGGCCTCCAGTTGTCCCGATATCTACAGAAACTCGATGACCACCATCGCCAAGACGAAGCAAGTCTGGTACGCCGGACTGTGGGAGTTCTGGGACCTTCTGGTCGACATGCTGGACTTCTCCCACTTTGCGGATTTGAGATTCTTGCTCTTCGCCATCAGCAACTTCCTTCTGCACACTTGGTACGACGTGCCTTACGTATACCTGACGCACAACGCCATCGAGGTGGGATTCAACGAGACGGACGCTTCCATGCTGATCTCGGTGATCGGCATCACCAATATGTTCGGAGAGGTGAGCTCGCGATCTTGTTGTACCGTCGATCGCCGAAAGATGCGCTTGCGCGAGGGCGCAACGTGTAATCGGAGCTGTTTTATTAGATCGGCTTAGGTTGGGCTGGAGATAGAACTTGGGTAAACGCGTCCATGGTGTACGCCGTTTGCATGGCCCTTTGCGGAGCGGTCACAGCTCTGATCCCCGTGGTGGTGAAGCACTATTACGCGTTGTGCGCGATCTCCGGATCGTTCGGACTTTTCATCGCTGCGAATTACAGTCTCACCAGTATCATCCTCGTGGAGTTGATCACCCTCGACAGGTTTACGAACGCCTATGGACTCTTGCTGCTGGTGCAGGGCATTGCCAATCTCATGGGACCACCGCTCGCGGGTAAGCATTTTATGCGACCGTTGTCGTCCACTTCTCGGAACAAACGCATCGAGAAATCGACACGCTACGCAGTCGGAGAAGTCCCTCGTTTCTTGCGATCGCGTTACGAATGGAAATATCGATGGGACTCGCTGGGGTATCGTTAGTTATTAGACTTTGTGTGATCGAGCGCTTGTCGTGTGCGGACAGTACGTATTGACGTAGTTAAATATGCAGGTGTATGTAGGTGTGTACGCTCAGGAAAGGTCAGAGGTATAGAGATCAATTTATTTTATCGTACCTCCCACGTGGACTTGGATTTAAATGACGTTTAATTAAGAGGGAAGTAGAGGAGAATCTGGAACATTCGAGTGTTCCTACGATTTACCATCGCCTCGGCATTTGTGAAATTTAAATTACATTTTTTTTTTACCTCCGGACGCCGTGCATTTTCGCGTTAATTTTTTTTTCTGTAACGAAAGATGTTTCTTTTCCAGGTTGGCTGTACGATATAACGGGCACGTACGATCTGTCGTTCTATCTAGCGGGGCTGTTCATCGCTTTGAGCGGGGCACTGTTGATGGTGATGCCTTTGATGGAGTACTACCGAAAGTGGCGGCTAAAGTCTAAGCCAACTGCGAATGGCGACGAATTCGTAGAAACTAACAGCGTGTAGGCAGACCTTTCTCATGAAGGTGTTCGAAGAAAGAGAGGTGCGAAGATGAGATTAACTGGATGCAAGACCCGAATGAAAATTATTTCCGATACTTGTTGTTTTTTGAGAGAGAGAGAGAGAGAGAGAGGGAGAGAGGTGGCATCCAGAGTATACGCATCATTTGCTCTTCCCCGGATTTTCAATGAGATAACGCTGATCTTTTCAAGAGTCTTAGAGAAAGCATTTAGAGCCGAAGATAAAAAAGCTGTGGATTTATAGTACAGGGTTGTGTAGCGAATTAGCCGTTTTCCTTCCGACAGCCTTTCCCATCGATCGTTGGTTCCTTCAGCGCGAATTTTGTAATTTGATCAATTATACAACGTTTATATGTATATATATCTCATTTGTATTAATTAAAACCCTAATAGCGAGCGAGATAAATGTAGAACTTTAATATCGAAGGAACGACGACGATTTACGTCCGAAGCGATAAGCCGATCTCTGGACTCGCCGGAAAGAGAATGAAGGAGACGGGGAATATAGATTTACCATGTACTGTAGCGGTAGATTAACGCGATAGAAATATGTACAAATTAGACTGTCAAACTAACGGTGGCAAAGATGTGAGTGGCTCGTCCAGGCGAAAAAAAGGGACGAATGTATATAAATCTGAGAAAGGAGAGCTTTCCGTTTTGAATTTTTTAACTTTATTTGTGTCCTATTACTGAATTTCCTAGTGAACTTACGATTATAGAGTATTCCGCGAAATGTGGGCCTGGATCGAGAAATGGTCGGGAGATGACTCGATTCAGAATGATCGGAGGTACGAACGAGCCACTCTGATCGATCGACTGTCAAATATTTCGAATCTCAGGATATTAATCGGTATCACGTTATCAATCGAGACAAATTACATTAATCCCGCTGTCGATGACTATTTTAAGATTCAGTCGATAGCGAGTAAACCATTGCCAGTTCGTGTAACTATTGATCTTCGATAGGTGTTCATTTTACGGAATTTCCTCATTTCACCGAAATTTACGAACGAGCCGATAAATTATTGTAGGAGAGTACACGTGAAGTCTATTTATAAATATAAATGCCTTCTTAAATATATAATGTCGTTCGCGTTGTAAGTATTCGTAATAATATTGTATACATAAGAGAGTAGACCGTATCTCATGTTCGCTTTCGTTCCTTTAAGATTGCACGATTACGGTGGGTCAGTTGAACGATTTTCCAGTGACTTTGACTGCAACTATTGGAGATTCTTCAAGAAAGGCGCTGCGTATGTCGATTTACGACGTTTAGGACTTGCTTGGCCAACTGAATGTGGCAATCGTCGACTCGTAATCTTACGCGCGTATGGTAGATACACGCGTGCATTAAAACTCAAGTACCAATAATATACAATTTCAGTTGCCGTGCGCAACGGAAGGGATACATACTTTTACATTCTCGCGTTAGAGATGCATTGAATAGATTCGAGAAAAAAAACTGCACTACATGAAGCAATATCAGAAAATCGGCTTAGTCTCCGTACGTGAGAGCAATTTGAAAATCGTACGAGAAAATTCTTTTCTTCCAAATGTGGACGAGTATTTTCGGGTATACCCGTTTAGAATGGGGATGGTTGTATGTTGTGTACATAGCGTTTCTGTGATGATCGGATGAACCACCAGTTTTATGAACTCGCGAGCTGATTATGATAATAGGTATAGACTAATATCTCTAGTGGCGTATGGACTCTTCGATATATACGCGCGTATTTAAAGAACGATCAATCGTGCCGAGTTCGTAACTCAATGTGAATTAATAATTTCATCTTTAATCGGGCGCATCCATCGAACGCATTAGTTCGCGGTCCAAATATTCAATTGTCCGCGGGACCCTTGCAAGGATAGTTGATATAGGAGAATACGCCGCAGTAGACTCTACATTGCGTTTCAATAGCTCTCGATTAGTGTGCGTGTAGCCGTGCAGACCTATCGGTCGATAGTCTAGAGTCTAACACTCTGTATATTCTCACAGTTGATCATCCTCGTACAAACCCCGTGCAACGTGGAATTTCAGCGTAATAGTGCATCCCGTTGCAATCATTTTTACGATAACGCGTAGCTCGCACGTTTTATTGACTCGCCGTTGGTCCTTCAACCACGCGCGGGGCGCGCATCCCGCGTGCATAAAAATCTATGAACCGACTTTTCGCCTTACACATATATAGATACAGTTACAAAAAGCAATATTTTATTAAAACTACACGTTAAGGTACGAGGAAGTTTCCTGGCCCACCTAGCTGAAGGCCCGCGTTCTCTAGTATTAATCAGCGGTGTCCGAGAAGGATGAGACATCACAATAAACGAAGACGAGACGAAGTACCTACGATCCAGCGACAATGATAATTGCTATGTCATGCAGACCCTTCGTTTTTTAATCCCGATTCATTTGGCACTATCGCTTGAAACGATGAAAGTGATGCGATACGTAGAAATAGAATTAAGAGATCAGAATATAGATAGATATATATATATTGGGAGAAAGAACCAAGTAAGACAAGCCGATCGACAAATTGATTTTTCAGAGATACCTTCGGAATTGAAAATGAAGAAATCAAAAATGGATTGTGCTTTCGAAATAAACGAGTGAATATTTTCCAGTACGCGTAACGATTTATAACTGGTATAGTGTTAAAAAATCGATAGAAATGGACAGGGAGCCCGTTTCGCTCCGTTCCTCCGCCGTTGAATTGCATTTTTGAATGCTGACGAAAATCGTCGAAAAACCGATTTGACCTTTTTCTCCGTGCTACAATTCCGTTCTCATCCGCGTCTAGCGCATTTTAACGCAAGAAGGAGATTGTCTCTGGTCGCAGTCGATCCGCGCCGAAGCGAGAGAGAGAGAGGTATCGATTTTAACGACGCATCCGCGAGCCACACAGTGCCTGCAAGTTCGCGCGAACTTTTAACGTGGACGGTGCAGGTCGCTCCATTGCGAATGGTGCGGGCCTTCTATTTAAGACTTCTTTTTTAGGCGAAATTATCGAAATTTACTCACACACACTCGAATGCACACACCTGCACACGGATGACAGACACAAACGCAGAGTGCTAAAAATTCTATTTCAAGCAAAATAAAAACCAAGCTGTAAACTTAACTCGGTGTTCGCATTCATTCTCGCCGATCGCGTGTCTTCTCTCGCGTTCGAGAAATGGAACTACTCGAGTCTTGCGAACGATCCAACTCTCCACCCGATTCCTGCGCTTCGCGCGACGCTCCTCCGATCTCGACGAATCCTTCCCGATCGTAACCCACACCCTCCCCCAGGACGCTCGCAACGCGGTCCACCGAAAGCGCCGCGCCGATTCCTTCCGGTAAAAATCTCGCGCCGAGGACGATCCGATAAATTCGTCGTCGTCTGGCATCCGGCGGTGAATCTCTAATAAGGTCCCTTATCTGTTACGCGCGCGGGATCTCTTCGTCGACGATAAATCTGCCCGCCTCACCACCAGTGCGCAAGACTATAAATGGGTGGTGGCATGCGCCTAGAGGATCAGGTGGTGGTTCGCTCGGTTCGTTCTTTAGGGGCTCAGTATACCCGCGGTACTCTCTGTGGCGGCACACACGCGCTGTCTTTTTCCCCAAATACGAAAGGGACGTGCGTCGAGACGATTTCGCGAGGAAAGCTCCACGGGCTCTCTTGCAGCAATATAATTTATCGTCGCCGCGAGCGCGCCAACGGACGACGCTCCTTCCAACGTCGCGCGTCAATATCTCGCCTCTCTTCGCGGGATTTCGCGCGTACGCGATACGCTCGTCGACACTAAGTTGATCCGCGCACCGCGAGAACATCTCGAGCGAGTTCCGGAAATGTTTCAGTGAACGGCTCCGGGCGTCGTGGAGAGGAGCGCGTAACGCGACGATCTCGAAGTACTCGTCCGCAAGGATCGCCGTTCGCTTTCCCGTGGTGAGTCGATATTTTCGAGCGCGGCGATCGGTACGCATATTACGCGACTGCACATCTCGCACGATTCTTCTGTTGGCTGAAGCTCACCGCTTTTTTTTTTCTTTTAGTCGACAGCGATCCCTTACCCCTCGTAGTGGCACTCTCTCGCGGCAATGGAGAGGTGACTATGAAAAGCAAAAATCGAGCGACCTTTTCCACTCGCGCCCCGTCTCACGAACACCGATCGCTCCGATCGACTTTCGGTCGAAACGCGATCTCGAGCGCGGGCCGTTGGAGAGTGACTCGATCCCGTCGCAACTCCTTCGCGATTTCGCGTGCATTTCGCGCGCTCTTCCGCGAGAATCGTCTCTCGCGCTAGCTTTCGAGTTGCAGAGAATCAACGTCTTCTCGTTCTCGCGCTCTCTCTCTCTCTCTCTCTCTCTCGTAACTCTTGTAGATTTATGGGTGTTTTCCGTTAAAACCGCGCGCGCGTCTGGCCGACGAGATAAGGAAACCCCCAGGCCGTGCCGCGGGTTTCGATCTTCGGGCGAACACGCGTATCCGCGATTTTGCTTTATCGAGGACAATTTCTGATCGGCTGAATTCCTCTGGGATGGCTTTCACGAGAGAATCGCAGCCGGCTTGAAAATGTACCGTTTTCCCCCGCGGAAACAATTTGTCGTCGAGCCCTCGGAGAAATCGACTTCGTAACAAATTATCGCTTCGAGGAGAATTATGGATCGTCGACCTACTCGCCCCGCTGACATTTGACAGCTCGCGAAAACGATTGCTCCGCCGTGGTGTGTAATCTGGTTCCTTGACCCTATCGATTTTGACCACCCCTGGAAACACTATTCCCCGCGTACGCGTGCACGTATACGCGCCCGTTTATCCGCGTTTGCGCGACGTATCGGTTGTAGCTCGGCGCGGGGGCTGAACCAATTAGAAAGTAGGATTTCATTGATTCATTCAGACCGATTATTAACGGCACGCTCCGTCGCGCCGTAGTACTACTGTTTCTCTCTCGCCACACGGCCGACCCAAAACGTCTTTTACCACTTTATCGCGAGGCGCGCGCGTCTGACTTCTTGCGAGGTGTTATGACTGACGCGCGCTCGTCTCGGGGTTCGATAGCTCGTCACTTTTCGCGAACGCGTACGAACGCATCTCTGCTCGCAGTTGCGAATCGAAACCGATCTATCCTCTTTAAATTTGGAGCAAAATGCAAAAATTGGAAGTATCTCCTTCGATCGATCAAATCCTTCCACGGCGAGCTTCTCGTACGATTTGCGGTTCGAATGGAAATAAATTTAAATATCGATCCGCGTCGCCGGTGCCTCGCTCTCGGTCGGGTTCTCGGTCGCAACCTTCTCCCGGTCGAAAGAGAAGTCCGGGTGGGATTCTAGGCCACCGCCACTTCAGAATTCAATGGCAACGACGAACTACGTGCTCGAGTGGTCAGTTGCACTGCGATTCTACGACCTCACGCATTCGCCCGTGGGCGTCGCGTTTTTCTCGTTGAGGGGTGACTTTGAACCTCGTTTCATTCGATGCGTCTTAATACTATTTTTATTGGCCTTCATTTAGAAACCGCGGAAAAAGCCGCCTTCAGCTGCTACGTGAAAGTGACGCTCGAAGCGCGAGAACGCGTGAATCATGACAGAAACCGGGCGATAAATAACGGGGCACCTCGCCGAATATCCTACCAGGAATGGCTTTATTGACTCAAGAAGCTAAGAGTTACGACAACGCGTCACGGACGTCTTGCCGTCGTAAGATATCTCTCGCGCGTTTTGATTTAAAGCGTTTTCTCATGCGATTGCTCGATGAGTCCCTCCTTAAAGTCGCGCGTCGATCGTATAGAGAGACGGAGGGGGGAGAGAGAGAGAGCGAGAGGAGCGAGCAATCGGATCGCAAAGTCGGAAGAGAAAAGCATACAAATTTTTATGACATTTTCGTCGTCAAAGAGGAGCCGCGGGAAATCGACCGGTCTGTAGTCATGGTAACACCTACCCCTCCCCGTCGCGTCGACGTTCCGCCACCGCCGACCACCCTTATATGTAGTTACGGCCTTCCCTAGCTTCGCTCCTTACGCAACCAGATTATCTAGATCGACGTCCTTCGAGGCTTCCTCCGACGGACACGGACTGTTTCTTCGTGACTCTCGATGAGGGGGTTAAACCTCGCCTATAGTTGTCGAATTCGATTCACCCCCGAAGCGAGAATCCACTAAATTTCCAATCGCGAAACAAATAACTCTCTAAGGACCGGTTTATTCACCTCCTGTTAAATTGATCTGAAAGGTAATCTCTATGGAAACAATTGTCAGCACAATATTGTATCCAAGGTAATTGTCTGCTGGGTAAATTTCACTGAAGGTGAATAAACCGGCCCTAAGCCTTGCAATAATAAATTCGACCTACTTTTCATTTCTAAGCATGGATATAGCTGAACAAATATAATTCTGTACACATTTTGTATCGTTAGGGTCGACAGTATCGGTATAAAGCCGCTAAGATCGAAAGGGGTAAAAATGACGACCCCCAAGAAGCGTCCGAAATATCCGCCCGAGAACAGCCAGTGCTTCTCTCCCTTCGAATCCCCCCCCCCCCCCCCCCGAACTCCCATTCGAATCGTCGTTTCCCTTAAACGGTACTATAGAATCGCCCCGCGATTCGTTTCATCCCCCCGCTTTCCCACTCGCGTCGATGCGACCTTCCAAAATACCTCGCGAATCAAGGCCGGCCCCGAGTCACTCGCGTGCTGAACGCGAGGAAAGCACACGCAACGTAAGACGCGTCCCCCCGTCGAATCGATGACCCGACGACCCAGAAAAGGGACACACCCATCGGTGCCTGGAAGTCGTCCAAGAAGGCGAGGCGCGTTCGCGTCATAATCGCGAACGAGTTGCACGCGGCAATCAGTTTGACGACGCGAGGGCGACGATTCGAGGAAGCTCGCCCTATCGCACCGGCGCGTCGCACCGATGCGAAGCTCTTCGAATTAATCGAGAGTAGCGCCGCGCGCAGATCCACCGCGGAGAATCGACCCCGCGCTCGAGCTCGTCACCTTCGACGAGCGCAACGCGTGCATAGATTCAGTGCTCCGCACGCGAAGAAAAATAAATCGTAGCATTTCTTTTACAAAGTTTGCGATAAATTGTGGGACAAGGCCAACTTGTCGTTACGATAACTAAACTCGCAGAAGTTACAAGCGAAGCTGTAATTTCTATTAAAATCGTAGTTCTCGTGACAATGAATTGGCCTTGTCCCGGAATTTGTCACAAACTTTGTAAAAATGCTGTGATTTATTTTTTCTTTTTGTGCAGTATTTAGATGAAAATCGCGTCAAAGCTGACGTCTCGACGTAAGCGGGAGTCAAAGCGCCGAGATACGACGGGTGGTACACGTGCGCATCCATCCTCCGAAGAAACGATAAGGTTATCTGCCGTAGGTATACATATGTATATACGCGGGACTTTGGGACGAAGAGAGCCGTGCAGGGTCTTTTGCGTATAGGAGGGATCAAACGTGACGCACTCGTCGCGCGACAAACACGATAGATCTGCGTATGGAATCGTGGAAAAGCGGCGCGCGCTTTTCGGCGCCCGAGTCGTACATCATCCGCTAATTCCTCAGTTATACCTACGCGCGGTACTCGAGACTCGGATTTGACTCCCGAACGTCTCGCATGCGGATCCCGTTATCATAGGATCGCTCGGGCTTTACGAATTCGCCGCGCGAACTTTAATCCCCCGAGCGTACCGTCCGTTCGCACGCTCGTTTACTTTGCAGCTTCTCGTTTCTCTTTACAGGTCTCAAGCGTCGCTTATCGCGCGGGATTGCGCGCGGGATTGCGATAACATGCGATTTGCACGCGACCATCCGATTCGGCACGCGGGAGAAACATTTGAATCCTTCGCGTGAAGTGTCACGCGGCGATGATATCGGGAATGTAGTTTTCGCGCGGGGCAACGGTCGGTACTGTTGAGTCGTCGAGCGCTCGGCGATTCTCGACCTTTGACGGGACTCTTATGTTTAGACAGGGAGTCAAATATCGTGATAAATGTTTCTGCCGCGGCCGAGTCGCCTTTATACGCATGCATATATCTCGGTGTAGCACCTATTGAATTTGTATAACTGTAGAGCACAGAGTGGGGCTAAAAGTGCCACGGGCTAAAAAGTACCATTCGGCTAGTCTTGAAGAGTAAATGATTAAATTTGATGATTGCGTTGTGCACAAGTAGTTTCTGCGCGCGACAGCTGCTATAAAGCGCCGATTGCGAATGAGCGAAGCGATTTATTTATTAAAATCTATCGAATGGCACTTTTTACCTCTGGCACTTTTAGCCCCGCACTATCCTATTTTTGATTCCGTAGAAATATTAAATTTCGAGAAAACAGCAGCATGTATCGTATACCTACCTATGTATAACGGATGTACGGCTTTCGGTATTTATTTTAAACATTTTTTTCTTTCGCCTAATTTTTATTTCTGCTCACGCCCCGTGTCGCACGCACTTCTCCCAGACCCATTCACGCAGCACGCCAGCGAAATGTCATTTTATATTGCCTCGATGGTGAGTACTTTTTATTTCTCTTATTTGTCCCCCGTCCACGCTTCTTATATATTCTTGTTTATTATTTAAGTTTACTCGGTTCGCACAGGAGCGCTTCGTATATATTATATGATATACAGCAACAAAAGGTCGTCCGCCGACGCGTTGGACGTGTAATATTTAATTTCGATCAACGCGCGTCTCGGGAAGGACTCGGCATTTATTTCTCGACTTTTCCTTTTCCATTGGCTCTATCTAATCGCTTTCTCCAATCGGAATGGCAGTCATAAAGGTCCTCGCAGTCGCGGAAGGAGATAGCCTCGATGAATATTTACGCTATACGGCAATCCCGCTTATTACGCGCCGTCATTTCGACGAATCGATTTTGAGTGGACGGCTCTGTACGCAGTCACACGTTCTCATTATTAATTTATTTCGCGTCATCCGGCGTATCCGCGTTCACGTGTATTATACAGCGGTACGTAGTCGTCCCCATATTTGTCTCGGTCAACGTACGACGGTGAATATCCGTCGTCCTCCTTCGCCTCTCTGCGTGTATCTATGTACATACGGATTACACGCGATCGAAATCCCATACCCGCGGCTATAGCACCGCCCGCACCGTGCATCGCTAATCGGCCGAACGAACTTTTCAGAACGCGGTACGCCGAGGAGCGTGTATGCTGAGGCTGCCGATCGTCCAGGATCTCTCCGTGACACGATCCGAGGTCCTTATGGTAGGTGAGGAAAATCTGCAAGCCCTGCGAAGCGAGATCCACGGGTTGAAGGGCTGGCCCCGTCGCTGGACCCGCTTAAATAACACCTACATTTAGAAGTATGGCCGACAAGAATCGGAATTTCATTCGAGAGAGCGCGAGCGGCGCGATCGCCATCGATCCGAAACCCCCGAACCCCGTCAGGTGCAATAACAACGCGACGAGCCCCCAGGCGACCGGCTCGCCCCGAAAGGAAGGGCTGTACGCGAAGAAGGACAGCGGCGGTCACCCGAAGTCGAAGGATTACACGTCGCGGAGGGAGGACCCGGCGAGCACGATCTGTCGCAACGGCAACGACGGCGCGGCGAGGAGAGGACTGGCGCCGATAGTGGGCTGGCACAACGGCAGCCCCACGGTCTTCCCCAGCTCCCCGCTCAGGACGCCGGACGCGGAGCAGCCGGGGGGGACGGCGAGCGAGAGCCGAAACGAGAGCTCGACGTCGAAGAGCTCGGGGATCGGTCGGGACTCGGGCAACACCGAGGACCTCGGCAGCCTGGCCGACGAGGGTCTCTTTCCCTCCACCCAGGCGCTCACCATCGACCGGAGCGTCGAGTCCCTCTCGCCCGACAAGGACACGCTGTTCACCTCCTCGCCGGAGCTGCCGAAGAGCAAGAATCTCAGCCTCGGCGACGACGACGACGACGACGACGTGGACGATGACGGCGCGGCGGGCGAGAAGAGCTACCTCCTCAGTCCCGACACCGAGTGCACCGAGGATCGCGTGCCGGCCACGCCGATGACGGACAGCTACGCGACCTCGCCGAATCTCACGGTGGGTGCCACGCCCACCGCCGAGAGCCCGGAGGACGAGTCGTGCGCTCGCGCGGAGAAGACGCAGGGCATCCTCGTGCACGGGAAGTACTCCGATCCCGAGACGATCATCACGCCGAATCCGATCTATCGCGACCACGACGGCAAGGAGCTCGACTCGCTCGACTCCAGCATACTGGAGATCTACGACGACGAGGAGGGCGACAAGCGCAAAGTGCCTGACGGCGGTTGGGGGTGGGTCGTGGTGGGCGCGTCCCTGGTCATCTCGATGATCGCCGACGGCGTCTCCTTCAGCTTCGGCCTCCTCTACATCGAGTTCCTCCACGAGTTCGAGGCGTCCAAGTCGAAGACCGCGTGGATCGGCTCGCTCTTCATGGCGGTGCCGCTGCTCTCCGGGCCGGTCATGTCGGCCCTCGTCGATCGTTACGGCTGCCGCAACATGACCATCCTCGGCGGCCTCATATCCGGCACCGGCTTCGTCCTCAGCTCCTTCTCGAACACCATCGAGGTAATGTACCTGACCTTCGGCGTGATCGCGGGGATCGGCTTGGGTTTGTGCTACGTCACCGCGGTCGTGAGCATAGCGTACTGGTTCGACAAGAAGCGCACGTTAGCGGTAGGTTTAGGCGCCTGCGGCACGGGGATCGGTACCTTCGTGTACGCCCCGATGACGACCTTCTTCATCAACGAGTACGGCTGGCGCGGCACGTGCCTCCTGCTCGCCGGCACCTTCTTCAACATGATCGTCTGCGGCGCCGTGATGCGCGATCCCGAGTGGTGGATCCTCGAGCAGCGCCGGCAGCAGCAGCAGAAGAGCGAGGGCTCGCCGAAGAGGTCGACCGGGCGCTCGGAGGGCGCGCGCTCGGCCGCGAGCCCCGCCGAGGAGTTTCCCGGTGTCGACGAGCTGAGGCGGCTGCTGAAATCCGGCAAGGCCCCGGAGTACTTGTTGCAGAACCTGCGAACCAGCACCGAGACGAGGAGCGACGCGACGAGCGGCAACGCCTTCAGGAGCGTCGTCAATTTGCCGACGTTCGTGCGACAGAGCGAGAAGGTACGGATATCGGCTTTGATTGTTATGATGTTATTGATATTGACGATTACTAAATCTATTAAATGTACAACTTGTGATTAAGTAAAATTTGGAGATGCAGTTAAACATGTTTGGCTTATCTCTACAATTTTTTATGTCAATAATTTTGAATTTATCAACTTAAATATTCAACTTCATTAATGTGTAAACTAACTGATAAATTATTCATGACAAATAATTTTACGTTAAAATGAATAATTCGTTAACTCTTTCTTCTCAATTAAAGATTTGTTGGCTTATATACGATTTTTAATATTAATAATTTTGAATTTATCAGCTAACATTTTCAACTTCATTAATATGTAAAAATTTAATTTATTTCTAAAAATAACTAGATATAAAAAAAGTCGATTTATATTTCACAACTAATCAATTATTCATGACAAATAATTTTACATTAAAATGAATAATTCATTAACTCTTTTTTTCTCGAGATTATGCCATTTTTTAATTTCATTGGTACAGCCTCGTACACTGAGAAAACATATTTAGATGTGATTAAATTGGCGATTACGGGTGGGGGAATGCAGATCAAGTTACTTCGACTGATAATTGACTCGAATGGACTATAGCTTGTTTCCTTCCAACAGCCGATAATCGTTATAACCACATTTATTAGTCGGAGGAACTTGATCTTTATGTAATTCAGTGTAGCATTTTTTTTCTCAGTCTACGAAATACGTCGTTTTACGCAGGTGCCTCTGGAGGTGTTGGAATCCCTTTCGGGGAACTCGAGACTCTACAACGTCATACTCGAGAACTATCCGAGCCTGCTGCTGTGCAGGAGTCTGTCCGACAAGAAGCTCCAGGATTCGACCGGTGAAGTCTCCAGCAAGAGTGGCGTCACTATGTCCATGAGGTTGCACGAGTGGTCTGATATCGTGCATGCTGCATGTTTTTATTTGTTTTCTCACTAACACTTTCCCCGTTCATGTTGTACGATTCGAGTGATCGTTGGGGTAAACCTACCCGATAGATGGATAGTTCCGGTAAAAAAAATGGACATTTTAATAATAATACAAAAAAATTAAAGGCTTTCACGTCCATTGTCAAAATAGTTATGAACGTTACTACTCTTGGCTTTCGAGTGGTTGGTAATCGTTATTAGCAATTCGATTTTTAAGCAATTCCTTTTCATCGCGGATATAGAAAATGTGGGCAAAATTATCTACCCTGTGTTTTTTCATTTTTTATTTTCAGTCTTTTACAATATAAACTGGAAAACGACAGTTACAAATGCTGCAGCTACGTCATTGTGCTGTGAGTCTGTCTCTCTCTCGCACTCGCACCTTAGCATAAGTGCGTCTCTCTGATGTCACGATGTTGCAGAGAGAAACGCATTTATAACGCATTCAGCGAATGATTATTCTGTCGGATATTATCTTTTTCGCGTGATATCCAATATGTGTACGCAGACTACAAATTGAATTTAAAAATATGAATATTTTTTTTTAATTTAAGAACCGAATTTTGGACGCGGGTACCACCCGGAAGCCTGGAGTAGTAATGCTCATAACTATAAAGACATTTTAATATCCTTCAAATACCAAGTTCTGTCCATCCACTGGATTTTGTCGTTTGCTTAGAAGTTCATCTGTTAAGCAGGTTTACCCTATTCAACGTTTCGCTCGAGATGGGTTTAGGCAAATTTTGTTTTCGGGTCGAATACAATCCCGAGGGCTTATTGGCATGCTCGTTTCCATGTTATGGAATCCTTTCGTTCGATCGGTTGGGAAATATAACGCGTTAACGCCAATCGATAAGCTAATTGGACTGATTTATTATACATATCGCTTCGTGTTAATTCCTCCCTACTCATACGCTTCGAGTATACCGCCCCGAGTGTAAAATACTTCCAAGTAGATCGGCGGATCTCTTCTCCCGATATCCTGCACCAAGTCTAAGCGATTCCTTCGACTTCTAAAGGATCAAGCAAGCCACCGAGAAAGCAAAACCCATCCCCCCGTCGAAGGATTCCCGTCCCGGATCCACTCACGCGTCTTCCAAGTTTCTCGCCACCAGGAGGATGTCAAGGAAGGACTTGGAGGAGGCCAATCCGCTACTGGCCAGGGAGGTGGCTCAGGCGGTGGGTGTTTCGGTTTCTACAGTTTTCACTTAACCCGGACTTCTCCGCGGACAAACTCATATTTCTCTCCTTCAGATCGCCGAGGCGGAGAGGGCCAAGTCCACGTCCAGACACCACCTTCCCGGGTTCGGCGGCGGGGTGGTGCGAACCGATTCCATTCCGTGGCTCAGGCGACAGTTCAACACGAACACCCACTACTTCAAGGACATTCGCGTTCACAGGAACTCCGTGATGTACCGCGGCGCCGTGCTGAACTTGAACAAGTACAGACTGAGAGCGAGCAGTTGTCCGAACATATTTCGAAACAGCATCACCACTCTGGCCAAGGAGGGCGAAGAGGTAGCGCGTTAAAAGACACTCGTACCGCACGAAGAGCCGCGACACGATTCCCTCGACACTTCCGTTCGCTTTCAGAAGTGGTACGGCGAGCTGGTGGAGCTCCTGAAAGGCATGATGGACTTCTCCATGTTCCTCGAGCTCCACTTCCTCATGCTGTCCCTCTCGACCATCCTGCTCTTCACGTGGTTCATCGTGCCTTACTTCTACCTCGCGGAGCATCTCACGAGGAACGGATACTCGGAGTCGGACGGCGCCAATCTGTTGAGCATCATCGGGATCACCAACACGATAGGCATGATCGGACTCGGGTGGGCCGGTGATCAGCCCTGGATGAACGTGAGCAAGACGTACACGTGGTGCCTGATCGCCTGCGGCGTAGCCACCGTCCTGATGTCGATCTTCACTCACCATTACTACCTGCTCATGACCACCTCCGCGGCCTTCGGGCTCTTCTTCGCGAGCAACTTCAGCTTCACCCCCGTCATCCTCGTCGAGCTCATCCCGCTGGACCGCTTCACCACGGCTTACGGTCTCAGCCTGCTGTGCCAGGGCATCGGGAATCTGTTGGGGCCGCCGTTGGCCGGTTGGGTCTTCGACGTCACCGGCTCCTGGGACCTGTCGTTCCTGATGGCCGGCGGTTGGATCATCATTTCCGGCGTGCTCATGGGCATCATTCCTTACACGAGGAATCGAAAGATCTGGGGCAGCGGACCCATCGAGATGGAACGCGAGAGGGATCCGGAGGCGTAGAGAGTCGATTTTTCAATCGCGAGCGTTCGACGTTTCGATCGTTTTTACAGTTTTCCCACGTCGCTTCGTTTTCACCGCGTCGAAACCAGGCGTTTCTGCCCTTGAACTTGGGCGGAACGACGGCTGTGAGATCGCGCGGTGGATCGGGCGTTCGGCACTTTAACGATTGTTTAAATATTGCGCGCGGGCACACGCGCACAGGTGCCCACCACTCGCGCTCCGTATTCGCAGGTCGGCGGAGAGCTCAGTATGGCCGCTGCTGGCGTGCGGTGTACGTCGTGGAGAGTTGTTTGCGCTGGTTTTCGCTCGATTTTCTCTTTATTTCGCAGCGTGATCGTTCGCTGGAGACTCGTAGGATAATTCGTCCCGCGTTCGGAAATCGATTATGGATTATTCGCGGGAAGCGGGCGCGTTTTTCTTTTCCGATTTTCCGCCGGTAATTCGCGTCGCGTGGTCTCGCGATCAGATGTTTACCTCGCCGCGAACGGCCTTTCGAGGCCGCGGTGCGCCAGACGTTACGCGCCGATCGACGGATTTACGGGCGTCTCGCGATTCCCGACGCAGTATTGCAGTGCCGATCGCGTGGTTCGATGGGAATTTGAAAGATGACCGTTCATCGACGTTTATTCGATCGTCGGATGGATGTAAAATCGTGCGAGAAGACGCGAGGAAGGAGCGCATCGATGAAAGTCGACACCGCGCGTTGCGCCAGCGCGAAATCGACGGTCCGGCGAACGCGGTGAGTCATCATTTTTTTTTTTCGGGGGGGGAAGAGCACGCTGGATTTAAAGTCAACGTTGACACGTGCGAACGCTAGAGACGTGTAGCAGTGAATCGTTCGAACCGTGTGAGACCGACAAGCGGGTGGCGTCTCAAGCGAGATAAAAAAACGGGTATTCTTATTGTTAGTCCGACGGTTAATCGCCACGCTAGAATAAATACTGCCAGGCGTCAAGCAACCTTTGGGAAGGTTCTCATGCGTTGTCGAGCAACGCTACAAAACCAAAGAACGATTTGATAGATTAAATAGAATTTCGCGAAAGTCGATACCCCGAATAGCGGCGTTATCTCGTAGGAGCAGTATTTCTAAGGGATCTTTTTATGTGCCTGAAATTCCGGACGTTCATTTGAACGAAAATTGTCGACTTTACGAGCCCATGACCAATGTTGAGTTTATTGATTACGTTATTACCGATAGTCGCTCAGTTCGTAAAAATTTCTCTACAATTCAAGTTATTAATAAACCAAACAGTGGCCGTGGTCTTTTAAAATCGAAATTTTTCGCTCAAATGAACGTTCGAAACTTCGGGCACGTATGTTTTTTGGGAGCTATCGGACCCTTTATCAGGCGCGAGAAAGAGAGAAATGTTGTTTCTTTCCACTTCTCACTGTCTCGCGGATCGTTTTCTTACCGTAATTGTTATGGCGTTCTTAGTCGACGCGTAGGCTTCTCTGTAGTTATTTCATTTGGAGAAAATCAAGTTAACTAATTCTAAGTGCACCGAGCACTGAAACAGAGATTTACGTGTGTATATAAATTCGGCTGTACGCATGACTCGTTTGTCGTTATATCGCCGCGTACCGATGCGCGTACATGTGTCCGGACGACGATAGGTACTTCACGGGAACTCGTTTCCGTGTGCAGGAAGAAAGAGTCGGCTCGAATGTACGCTTATTTCGGTATATATATCTTCATATATATAGTTGTATTTATATTTAATTGAAAAAAACGATACGTGAGCGTACCCACTCACGACCCGCAATTGTATTATTCTAAAAAGAAGTCTGAGGAGATATGGTCAATCGAGATGACGTTCAAATGACGTCGCTCTGACATAAGGAGACGTCATTTGGACGCCAACTTGACTTACCATTTATCTTCGGGTAGGGAAGATCCTCACGCGCTTCCCCTCGAAAGAGTACAGGGTAGACCGAGGCGAATCGGATCATAGATCTATTGTATTCTATTTCCTAAATCGTCATGAAAATGGGCATTTCGATTGTTCGTATTACTTCATTGAAGAGGAACGAAGTAATACGAATGATCGATATGCTCATTTTCAACACGATCTGAGAAATATGGATTTATGATCCGATTTGCCTCGGTCTACCCTACAGAGGGGCCGGCGCAAGAGTACAGATGAGCAATCGCGATTCTCGTTTTACCGGCAACGATCCGACGTGAATTTTCAATCCTTGCAATCGAAACTCGGAGATAAGGATCCGCGAATGAGTATGTATCCTCGAGCCTTTTGGAATTTCCATTTTTCCTCTTAGGTAAAGAAATCTTTTTGAGAATTTACAACGTCGCCTTTTACATGCCTTCGTAACGTGAGACTAACACGACCGTAACTTCGTGCAATCCAATTGTTAGATAGTATAGTCAATTGTAGTACTCTCAGCAATTTTCAGGGGGAATATGTATCGTGTGGAAAAAAACTCGAATGGTCGCCTCGACGAATTCTCTTTCTCAAGTGCATTTCCGGCGCCCGTAGTGTACCACGATCCTTGACGGCCAGGGAATTCTGTTTTCCCATAATTTGTAGTTATCGGAAATTTGAAAAATGTCGACAAAATTACTTTCCCCGTATTTCTTTGATTCTTCATTTTCGCCCTTATTTAAGCTGAAAAACGACGATTTTTTTTTGGAAATGCAGCTACGTCGTATTTTAAGTCTATCTTCCTCGCAATCACATTTCTTGGCATAAGTGCGTCTCTCTGGCATTTCGATGACGTCACAATGTCGCAAAGAAAAACGCATTTATAACTCTGCGAGAGAGAGTAATTATTTTTTCGCACATCTTCTCTTTCGCGTGACATCGAATATGTATACAGATGACAAATTGAATTAAAAAATAGGAATATTTTTTATATGGGAAGACCGAATTCCCTTGAAAAGTTGGGAATTTTTTTTAAAATTTCTACCAGACATCGCGCACGCGCGGAAACGTGTCGATTGATAATCCTCCACGGGGGACCGTCGTAATTCAATGAATTTCAATAAAACGACTCGACAGGCAAACGGATTATTTCTATCGAGGCATCGTGTACTTTTTAACGTTAATTTGGTTAAATTCTAAGACAAATCGTCGGGTGAGCGACCTGTACGAACAACACGACATTCTCTGCCACATTGTATTATCTCACCTACAAATAAAAATTAAATATTACGACACAACAGCGTAAGCGCTTAACGGTGACAATTACAATCGACGTTATTACACCTTCCCGACTACGCGTTTTGCATAAACGCCGAACTTAACACAATATTACAGATAGCGCACCGATCACATGGTTGATCGCGGTATTCATCCTTTTTCGTAAATTCGTTCACGTCTACCTTCCCTCCTCGATAAAACCGAATTATCGCGCGATCGCGTCGTACCACGCGTACTCTCAAAAACTGTAAAACAGCGGGGGTACCCGATATTCGTGAAATCGTAGCGCCACCAAACTTCCAATACCGCGTCATCGCTTTCGGTGACTTCGAGACACCCGCGAGAGTTCTTTCGAATAGCGATCATCGAAGGGCGCCGCGTACTTCGAATTAATAACCCGGAGACATGGTAGGGCTGGCCGTATGCGGACTGGGACTTCTGCTCGGGGTCCTGGGGACCCCGACCGTCGTTGCCAGGTCCCGCAAACTCTTGGGAAAGGTTTTGGTGATCATCGAATGCTGAGGTCCTATCATCGAGTCGCTCATCACGCCCAAGCGAACCCCTCTTCCGTGCCTGTGCAGCGTGATCGACATGCCTGCACGCGGAAAAGATGTATTCGATGAGAGAAAAAAGGGAGGAAAGCGTCTTCGCGTCGTCCCGAGAAATGTCAAATCGACGATACTTACTGCAATTTCCTTGCGGCGGTCTCCAGTAAACCGCCAAGTCGACACCTTCCACCGGCACGTCGCCGTCCACGTGGGTCAGACAGATGGAGTACCTCCGCGTCAGGTGATTCAGAATCAGCTTGACCAGGACGAACGGCAGGCAGGACGAGATCAGGCCGTAGGAGTTTTCCGCGGCGGTGATGGCGTAGATGGCGGTTTGCTTGGACCTGGCCTCCTGGACGTTATTCTGGATGACCTGCGCGCGACGCAAATACACGGAAGAGAGACGAATTCGACGCGAATCGCATGCGTTTATCGCGGTGGATGAAAGATACCAGAAGCGTGTCCTTCGAATCGCAACTGATAAACCAGCCAAGAAATTGGATATTGATTTCAACGAGAAACAATCCAACGACGCTCGACGCCTTCTCGTCTCTGCGAAGCACAGCGTCGCGACGGCTCACCTGCAAAGTTTCGACGAGGTCGTCTTCGAAGAGGGGCGTCTTCGTGGGCAGTTCCAGGCAAACGAGACCGCGGACTTCGTGATTCTGAACGAAGAGCGCCCGCTGACTGACGAACCTCGCCGACGCCATGACGTTATCGGGTGTCTGCCGATGCGAGTGTCGGAAGTACTCCTTGAGCGAGCCAACCGTCGCGGCCAGCAAGATCTCCGTCTCCGTAGCGCCGGTCACGCTCGAGATCTGGCGCACCACCTCGGCGTCCACCTCGTCGGACCACGCCACGATCTTCCTGCCGCACAGGGAGACGGTCTGCAGGCGATTCGAATAGGCGTTCTTCAGGAACAGCTCCTCCAGGATGAGCTTGGGCGCGGCGATGACGATGCCGGTTATCGAGATCGCCTCGAGCGTCGCGTGAAAGAGCAGCGGCAGGTAGCACGACAGGACCGAGGTGAGGGTGTCGGGATAGTGGTGCTTCTGCGACGACGTCAGGGCCCTCAGCTCGCGCAGCGCGAGGATCGGGGTCTTCAGCGTCGCCGTCACCGAGAGGTACCACGCCCAGTTGACGATCCAGCTGAACAGGGCGACGGGATTGAGCGACTTGAGGGCGGCGAGGACGATCACCCAGAAGCCGAAGTCCCGCTTGGTGGCCTCGCGCCGCAGTATCGCGAGCCAATTGGCGATCCCGAAGCCGTTACCCTTCCGGTAGCACTTGCTGCACTCCTTGACGGTCGACACCAGGACGATCGTCGCGATCTTCGAGCACTGGAAGAAGCCGATCTGCTTCTTCATGATCTCCGGACGCTCGGTCGGGTCGTTGTTGCAGAGGAACTCGTTCCAGTAGTTGCTGAAGCTCTCGGTGAGCTTCTGGTGGAGCCGCGGCAGGGCCGACGGCTCGGCGTAGAGGTTGGTGAAGGGCGAGTCGCTCTCCGGCGAGGCCCAGTTCTCGGGCAGGTACTTCAGCGGTAGGAAATCCGCGAGGGTGAGGTGCTCGAGGCGCAGGAGCAGGTGATGCGCTCTCACGAGGCACATCTTGCACTCCCTGCCGTTCAGGAAGTAGGTGAACACGTGGACTTGCCAGGGCGATTGATTCGGCGGGAGGAATTTAGATGTGGCGTCGCTCACGACGTCCTGAAAAGCGAACAGGAGCGCGGGATCGTACGGTCGTCTAACGGAGAAACGGCGAGCAGTTTTACACACTGAGAGAAAAGGTCCAGTTGAATACGAACTCGACGGAGAGAATGTATTTAAGGCGAATAGAAATTTATTCACTTCGAACACAAAGGTCTATTTGAATCTGATGAATGTTTTGCACATCTTTTCAATCGAGTACGAACCTAGCAGGACATCAATCGAATTCAAACACTTCGACTTTTGTGTTCGATGTGAATAAGTTCCTAGGTATTCGTCTCAAATAAATTGTTTTATCACAGGTTCGTATTTAATTAAACCTCTTCCCTCTGGGTGCAATGTATGGCGAAACTTGCCTGTATATTCGACTCGGTAATGGGTCGCCCTCTGAAGGAACTCGGCGAGGGTAGAATGTGATTGTCGACCGAGAAGTCTTCGAGGTTCTCCCAGACGTACAGACCCCACTTGGTCGTCAAGGCAGTCCTCAAGAACGTCTTCGTGCTGGCTAGGTGCGACAGGTGACTCCTCAATCCCTCCGTTATCGAATTCCCCTGCACCAGCAGCGTGTGGATACCCTGAGAGAGAGAGAGAGAGTCGGGTTTTAGGTCTTACGACTCGGCGTAATTTTCTTTCAATCCATTTCGACGCCCAAGCATTCGAGCTGGACGAGATTTTATACCGTCAGATACTCGCCTGATTTCTTCCCTGGTCCAGAATACTTCTGACACCGTTCTCCCCGACGACCGTGCAGCCCGGATTCTTCCACTCGACAAAATGCACCCAACATTTTCGCGACCATTTGATGACTGCAATTTAACGAAAACACGTGCCTGGAGTTTCGAGCGTACGGTTGAACGAGATATTTCGATTTTAAAGGACCATTGCCACTGTTCAATTTATTGATTAATTTATTTCCCATGGTCGCCCTGTTCGCAACAATTTCTCTATAGACCTAGGTATAGTAGTCAATAAACTCGGCATTGGCCATGATGTCTTAAAGTCGACATTTTTCGTTCAAATGTGAGCGTTCGTAACTTCAGATACATTACGAAAACGTCGATCCCAATCGCGATTCTCTCGTCTTGCGAAATTTTCGGTAGGAAATAAAGTTAGTAGACGACGAGAGAGATAATCGCGACTAAAGCCGCTCTCCTCTCGTCGAGGTTCCGTCACCTTATCTCGGAGGGACTTTCAATTTTTTATCATCGGATCCCCACATTGGTATTCAGGCGCGTCGTAGAGGTGTCGACTCGTGTTGATCCCTTTCAAATTCAATTTAACACGCCTTCTATTTCACGCGACAGAGATCCGAGATAGCCGCCCCCTCCCCCCTCCCCATTTGTTCTACGATTTATCAGAAACTCCAAACAAGACTCCGTGCCCCGCACGTAATGCCAAAGAAAACACTGGATTTACATAAATCGAACGCCAACACGACCGAGATAAGTAACGTCGCGTTTGTCAGAAAACGAGTCCGCTCTCGGTCACGCGTATGATATACGATGGGAAGAAATTCTGTTTCTCCCGCGAAGCATCTGTTTTTCGACAATCCGTCGTAAAAAATGCGCGCACGCGTACATATCTGGTTCGCGGAAGGCCTGCGCAGTCTCTGCAATCGCCACCAAGATTTTACGTACTTACTTCTCAGGCGTCACGGATTTTATTGGTGGTGACTTTTTAAAATTTCACTTTTAAACGTATCCAGCCAATGAACGATTAATTCTCATGCTTTTTCATTAACCAGAGCAAACACCGCCGTAGCTAACGAGAGAGCATGAGAATTAATTGTTCGTCGATATGTATATTTAAAAATGATATTTTAAAAAGTCACCAGCGACAGAACCCGTTACGCCGGGAGTACGTACACCCCGACGTACGAGAGGCACGAATTATTACTACGTAGCTTTTTGGGGATTTTAAATATAAATCACACAATCGTCACCCGAACTCCGGTACAATATTCTTTCTGCCAACACGTGGCGATTCGAAGCACGTATACGAGCCACCACCTCATTGCGATCAATTGAAAAAAAAAAATACACGCGCGCGCGGGGACCGACGGGAGTATTTACCTGGATAGCTCGTGACGATTAACGGTATCAGAATCGAGGCCAGCGACAGCGCGAGACCGGTGTTCAGGAGGAACGCGATCCCCAAGACGTCCATCGGGTTGACGTTGCGTTGCGACGTTTCGCGGGCGACACGAGGGTACCCAGCACTTTCCCGATTCCACTTCCGGGCGACGCGGAAGCACTCGACGAACGGTCGAAACGGTGGGATTTCTCGGTGAAATGGAGTCGCGGCAATTATATAAGGAGCTACGAACTCGACTCGGGAGTGCGGAGTCGAACGCACGATATTCCTGCATTCGAACCCGACCTATGACCCGGCGCGATCTGCCTCGCGCGCTCGAGATATTCGTTGGTCCTGTCCCTCTTTCCCCGCGCGCTTCGCCGACACTGTATTCGCCTCGCGCTCCGCACCACTTCCAATTAAGAGCAGTTTGGTTCACGATAATTTATCAGAAATCCAAACGAATCTTACTCCGGCAGTTAAATATAGCTAATGACTGGGGATGTGAGTGTATTTATACGTAGCCGCGCACGGGGTGCGTCTATCTCACGTTTCTGTGGCCGATATCGGATAAGTTCAATGGCAAACGCTGTGGCCTTCTTATCATCGTCCGGCTAACTTCATCGGACGAGCGCGAAGAGCAGCTGTTGGCTTGGAAGGCAGGTTTTTTTTTTTGAATAAAAAGTTATTACGATAACTTCGCGTACGCTCTTCCGCTTCGAATTGACCTTCCGAGGTAAAGGGTTCGCGCTGACCGGGAGTCGAGAAATTGAATACTTTATCATTGCCGGTTCCTGCATTATCGACCGCTTCGAGATCCAACCGCGCCTGACGAGTAGGTGACCCGCGCATCAGCTGTGTACGGAATCTGACATCTCGTATTTTCCGCGCTTTATCGACGGAGCTTACATTTCATTTCCGTTTAACTTATATGGGTGCATATCAACTGCAATATCACAGAGGCCGAAGAATGAACTATTTTTACGTCTCTTTTTCTGCTGGACTCTACGAGTTTTCGCAACGCTGAGAAACTGCCTTAAAAAATGTTCGAGTCGCCGGGAAAATAAACTCGCATTCGTTTTACTGCAAGTATTCTGCAATACTTGCCGCGGTTTATCGAGGCTCGTCGCGAGGTTCGCGAATGGTCCTCTGAAATTCACCGCCAACTTCCTCCGAACTGCGGGAATCATGTAATCATTCCGCCTACGTCGGCCGAGATAACGAAATCGCAACGTGTGCCGATAGTTCGGCTCCGCCCCTTCATGGCGTGTCGTGTTATCGAGCGATTTGTCGTCACTCTCTTTCAAATCGAACCGGGCAATTAAGCCACCTGAACGCGCTTTAGGGAATTCTCTCAAGGGAAAACTCGATGCAGGAGAAACTCGAGTAACGATGTGTTTTATAATTTATGCTACATGCACGTTTTTACATATTTTCCTGCTATCGGTTGACGTAAATCAGCTTTTCTCCGGGTGCTTTACCCAATCCAACACCACATCCAATGGAATAACGACTCACGTGCAAGAAGAGCGTTGTAACTTGAAATGAAATATTTTTTCTCTTCGTACAATGAGACAATTTCCACTGAAGAAAAGTGCTACGACCGCAAGACAAACCTCTTAGAATTAGCGAGGTCGTCATTCCATGGAACGATCCGTCTTCGTGCAATATTTACAATGCGTCATTTCGCGGTTATTAGGTACAGTTTAGATATTCATTAAAGAATGTATCACGAGCCGGAGTGGTATACGACGTATAAAAATATATTTTAAGTACTAAACGGTGTTCTCTTCGTGAGATATACAAAATACAAAATTAAGTTGTAAGCGCATCGTTCAGCCGGTCGTTTCGCGTCTTTCATCACTGCGATTATATAATTGAGAGCGAAGAGGATGTCCAGGCACTACCTTATCCAGTACCGCCGACAGCGTGCGAGTAACGTTGCATCCCTTCCCCTTATTCGTAAATCCGCGTCGCGAGGTTACGAGCATTTACGGTGGTCCTGCGTATCTTAGTTCGTAAAAAATCGATGAAATATAAAAAGAAGCAGACTAATCCTAATGCCGATTTTTCTCGCGGTCTCAAATTAAAACGAAAATATACACATAACGTACGTATGCGTATAAAAGCGTGTGTGATCAGACTGCTCGAAAACTCGACTACGCTCCACGCTGAACTCCCCGACGTGGCTGTGTACACAGTCTTACCGCGCAGTTCTTTCCGCGTCTCGATCGTAATTATCCCTCCCCGCGACGAAATACCGAGACGTCTTTCAGAAATCCGTGCCGCAATTAGCGTAGACCCGGGGACAGTACCGCTGCGCGATCAGGGCGTACGGCGCCCGGCTGCCCACGACGACGTTCTGCGACTTGCTCAGCTTGTTCCACACGTGTATCGCTCGCGCCTTCTTCAGCAGCGCCATCGTCTCGTTGCCGCCTCTGGCGTCGAAATAACGTCTCCACTGTTTGTAGTGGATCGGGTAGAAGGCCGAGGGTGGGTGAACCGTGAATCCCTGGCACCGAGAGCTCGTCATCTTGCGTGTCTGGTGACGCGGAAAACGCGAGGCGTTAGCTACAGGCCGTGTGGAGAGAAAAATTCGCATCGGGGGGCGCCGCCTCGTTCTGTTCCGGGGTAACTCGTACGCGCGAGCCGCGGATAAGGCGTTAAAGAATTGTTGACGATAGCCCGTGGCGTATATCTGCACGCGCGATAAGGTACCAGGCACTGTCAACACCGTCGAAACGCCGTGGAGCACGTACGTTTTGCATCGTCGAGGGGGGAAGCGAAAATACGGCACGCGAGGCACCGCCGTCGACGGTGATTCTAAGAACTCACGAGTTTCGTAGTGCAGATCTTCTGGAGGGTCCGCGTTATCACGCCAGGCCCGTTGTTGCCCCACACGTCGCCGCGAAAGTTCCTCTTCAGATCGTTCAGGCAGGCCTCGGCCACTCGCCGGCCCAGACCCGTCGGCCCGAAACCCATTACACCCGCGGCGACGTCTTCCCAGTTTTCCGCGCCGGCGAAGTTCGCAAGGTCCTTGAACGACCTGTAAGCGAAAAGGAGCGAACTGCAGTGTCTCGGTGGCGACTTGAATTTTGCCGCGTGCGTACATAGTGTTGTCATTGCAGGCGAATGCTCGTGTATATTTCTTTGATTTTTGGCTAATTTAGGCCACACGAGTCCTGATCTAATGTAAGTATTATTCATACGAGGCTAAACTTACACGTCAGAAAATAAGCTTCGATTGCTATTATCTCATTGCCTACGAGCTTTCGGCTCATATTTGTATAATGCTTTCTTGAAGACTACATTTTTATCTGGAATATAAAGTCTTACATCGATGTGTGCTAAAAGGTAATAAATAATGAGATAATAGCGATTGAAGTTTCTCTACTGACGAGTAAGTTTACTCTCGCGTGATATATCATACCCGCGATGAGTTACGAGGAAACTTACGTCGTAACCACGACATCGAGATCCAGATAGATCCCTCCAAATTTCCAAAGCGTCAGGTATCGCAGTATATCGGACATGTGACTGTTCGGCCAGAGGCTCGATTTCAGGACTCCGCTGGAGTACCACTCGGCGAGGGGGGTGCCTCGCACGTAGTCCTCTATCAATATATGTCTCAGCTTGACGTTCTCGTAAGTCATCAGTTGACGTACGATCTCCTTGGAGGCGTTTGATATCCGCGTCGGGCTGGTAAACAGCACGAATACCGTCATCTCGGGATTCATTTTCGCAGCTGATTCTACAGCGCAAGCCTGTCGTGCGTTCAGCGTGGCCCCGTCGACGCCGAAGCACGACGTCTCGTGGAAGAAAATATTTCTGCCTTCCCTTGGACCGCTGTGTTCTGAAAGAGGCGCTCGTTATCGGCTGTCGATCAGACGTTCGGTAGAACGAAGTAACAGACGTATGTAATGTAGTTGAACGATATGAACTGGAAATAATCGATCTGGAGAAATGTGAAGGAACGTTTGATTCGATGAAATATTTGATCAGTCGAGCGCTGACCACAACCTACATCAATACACACCCGATGGTATTTTGCCCAAAAATCGAAATCCCTGGAATCGATTGTCTGGCCAGTCTATTTTTTTTTTTTTTTTGTAATTTTTTGGTCATTCAATCGATATTTCAAGGGAAACTTAAGATAGCAATGATTTTACGAACGAGAACGTTATTTTTCTTGCAAAAATCATCAATATCTCGGTGTTCCTTTGACATTTTCTCCCCCGCGACTCTTGCTTCTTTTCTTTCCGACGAACGAACGAACGCGATTACCTGGACTCGCGTCGAAATCCGTAATTCCGTCGGTCGTAGACGGCTCCTCGTAGCAAGAGGTGTCGCGGCCATCGTCGGAGATGAAGAACTGCGACACTCCTTGCACGAGTTCGTTGTCGTTGGAGGCAATTAACACGAAGAGCAGTACCGCGCAAATCAAACCCAGCAGCAACCTCTTCCTCGTCGTCGAGTGTCCCTTTCGGATAAAGTACAGGCAGCGAATGGCTCTCATATGTAGATTTCCCCCTCTCCTCGGGTCAGCGTCGTTCGGTATTATAATTCCGATGTTTTTTTCGGTCCCTTCCATTCTTTCCCCTTTTCCTCGCGGTGTCTATTCGCGCGCACCCGCGAGTGAAAATTCGGTCCGGCGGAGCTTCGGTGGGGCCATAGGTGAGATCGGTATTCGTAGCTGTACGGCGCGCGCGAGGAATGGAGCGATCCCAAGACGGCGTAAGTTCTTCATTCGCCGGAAGGCTGCCTCGAGACCGTCTTGCAGAACGTAATATTCGTGTCTCATCGACACAATTTACGCGATCATGACATTTCTTTCGTCAGACTCTAAAAAAATCTCATAAAAATCGCGTTTGAGTAGATATTTTCATTCAGCCTGCACTCTGACCATCCAACGACGTAGATTCGATGATCGAGCCTAAGTGGCAAAACATTATCACAGGACTCCCCTCCAGTCGGATGTTGAAAAATAGTGGGTTCTAATGACTCCTCATTTGAAAAAAAAAATAACCAATCTTTCCTCACTCGAGCATTATGAAGGGATAAGAAAAGACGGTCTAACGGTGTTCGTAATAAATTCGGTTGAGTTTTGAGGAAATAATATTGAAAGAAAATGTGATTGAGATCTATATCGAAATAATTTCTATTCGTGAGAACGCATCGAGATTGTGAGGTACGGAAGATAGATTAAACCACTCTGACGAACGAATACCCTTAACAAACCTTTTCCCATACTACGAGAAACACGCGCAACAAAGTCGACTGCTTGTTGCGCGCCATCATAGCGCTTTAAGGTTGATTCTCACTATACGTTCCGTTTCCGTTCCATAACCGTTCTATATACGTTCAGTAAAATTCTAGTCTGTTCACATTTTTCCGTCAATGTTCAGTTTCCTTTACATCAAAATAGTGGGTGTTGTATGCAATAGTGTTAATATGGTCCGATGAAAACCCAATCATAGCTGCTATTACATTAGACGAAAAAGCTTGCTTAAAAAGAAAAAAAACGAAGATTTTGGGTGCATGAAATATTAAAAAAAAAAAGAAATATTGATGGAGAATATGTTACATTATATGGACGAATAGAAGTCGAGGGAGATCTAGAACGCGCGAGATCATTGTGACCTCTCGCTCCCCTATAATGATGAAGAAACGGGAGCTGTTGAGGACAGTCGATCCTGCGAGTAATGTATCGTTAGCACTCCTTCAGAGAGAGAGGGATAGGATTTTGCCTCACCAGTTCAATCAGTTTCTCGTCATTCATATTTCAAAACTAAAAGCAAACGCGCTGTCGGCCAAACAATATGTAACTGACCCGCAAAGACTGTTCCCACTATCCTTAACGCTTCCGACACGTTTCAGTCCGTCCGTCAAAAATACGTTTGCGTTTAAACTGAACGGAAGTGTTCGGAAACGGTATCTAAACGGAACGGGAAAGTGTGTATACCTACACTTATTTTCATGTCATAATATTTTATGTAAACGGAACGGAACCGATATGGAACGGAAACGGAACGCATAGTGAGAATCAACCTTTACACGTAAAATCTGAGCATCTGACAGCACGACCATCTCAATACTGAGAATTCGTACAAATTGTTGCAGCGCCTTTTTAGCGGCGGGAAGGTAACGTCAAATTATATGTATGACGAATCAAGGGAACTAAATCTAAAAGGTAATGACTTTTAACGACTCTTTGAAATAAACGTGATTCACAACTAACTCGATTGAAAGAAATTACCAATCGTTAAACAAACGACCAAGTGGCAGTCCTGTTAATATTCTCGGATCATTCGGTTTAACGATAAGATCGCGTTTGATCAGATCACTCCCGTCAGCCAGAACCGATGACCTCGCGCTGCAGTGGTCAACCGGTCAACGCGAATTACTCGATCAATGCGGGAATCCGGTGTTCCCCGACGAATCGATAGTATTCCATTTTCCACCGATTGAACCCATGGTCGACGGGGGTGCGCGCACTCTTACATATTACAATCGGTACCACGAGAAATCGTTACGATGAATGAAACGCGCGTAATTACGCTCGTACTCATCGAAAAAGGGCGCGTCGGACTACCTTTCACCGCGATTCGTTCGCGACACCCGCGTCCACCTCGTCCACTGCCAATTAACGCGGATCACTCGCGCGGCACATCGCGAACCGTCGTCGCGCGCGACACTCGACGTTTCGCGAGCGAAATCTCTAGGAATAAACGCGCGCCGGTCTTCGTTACGCGTCTCTCCGCGGCGGCTGCTCGTACCTCTACTACGTATATCATATCTCTTCGTGCCCGCTTCCTGAGGCGGGCGATCGAATGAATATCCGACGGGCGCATGCGTCGCTCGGGCAGGGCCGCGCTCGCGTACTAGCGTTACGCGTATGTGTAAGCGCGCCTAGCGTATATACCTATACATATTTCAACTGCCGCGCACCGCAGGTAATGGTAGCTCATCTCGCGAATGGGACGAGTTGTCGAAAATCTATTTTACGCGCGCGGAAAAAGGACCAGCAATTTTTACCGCTTCATCCAGCAGTGCTTAGACTCGAGCTCGTTTTCAAGAATTTATACGCAGGAAACTGTTCTAGGTACTGCTTGCAATGATAAATAAAAATGTCGCCTCTCTGTACACTGAGAGAATAATTGCTAATGCCCCAGACAAAATGTTTTCTTCGTTCAAAAACATGATATATGTAACTCCGGGATCAAGCCATGGTTTTCTTCTGTGTGGTACTCTTGTATCAAGAATATATACTCTTCGACCGAGAATCTCTGCATTCTTAAAAATTTGTAAGATCACATGTTTTCGATTCAAGAAATATTTTTTTGACACCAGCAATTATTTCTCTCAGAGTGTACAAATTCTTGGGGACGAGATCGAGTCCCAGCGCTACTGGATATGAAGCAGTAAAAATTGCTGGTTTTTTCTTCCCGTGCATCGCGCGCTCGCCGCGAGAGCGAAGAACTTTCATTGGAAACATTTCTTTGTAAGACGCCGAACAAGGGAAATAAACGGGGTATTGAGTGAGTGAAAATACACCCCGTACGCTGCGAATGAACGACGCTGTACCTCGCGGCAACCCCCTGTGCACGCGAGGGGAGCCCCCGCAGGTGGCACGCCAGAGGTGTTTCGGTACCGACGTAGCCACGACCGCGACCCCATTGCGCGCACGCGGAATTACGCGCATTTCCATCAACATCGGTATTGCACGCTCTCGCTTTCTCGAGCTCTCCTTGAACCTGTTTGTCAACAAAAAGGGGCATATAGTTGAGGGCCCTGTTAACCCTCCAGTACTAACATGAATTACAGTCCAGTACAAAATAAGTGGGGGGTCGGTCTAGGAAACGGCATGTTAGCGACAAAGCCTCGGGCGTAGAAGCGTTTCGACGCTTACGAAACTCGCGTCCGTCGATTGCGCTTCTTCGTCGAGCGCGTGTGCACACCTATTCGTCTAGCACACACACACAATCGGCGTGAACGAATCACGGATCAGAGCGACCACATCGCCCCGCGCTACTGATTTCTCTGGCGGTAGCTTTCCGATATTTGGATCGGTCTAATTGCACCTCGTATTCGATGAAACAGTCGCGTACGAGGTGGACATCACCTTTAGCAGCGCGAGTGCGCGCTAGAACGCATCGAGGACGACCCTGCGGCTCACTCGTTTCTTTACGGACTTCGTTGTCTGGTACGAGCGAGAGGGACGCTCTCAATCGTCCTCCCGTGTCGGTTGGCGTTTCTCGCACGCATTCATACGCTTTTTCAATGTTCCTAATAGAGGCGGTTTCCATTCTGCGTACCTCAATACGGGCGGAGATCGTTAGCTACAGTCAAATCTCTTATAACGTCGCGACTTTTAAAATAACGACGTCTCTCTCCACTAGAAAGGACGATTCGTTGCCATCCGCCCACCGCGAACCTCGTGCAACAGCCCCGTGACGTCACAGTCGCGGATCGATTCGGTCACGACTCGCGAGGAATCGGACTGCATACGTATGTATAATGTTATATATTTGTGCTGTCCGCTCGCTGAGTCGACCTCCGCATGTGTAACCAAGATAGAGCAACCAAATACTTCCTTCCAGAGGATTCCACTCCAGTCTCATAGTTCAAGTTCAGGGTCCGACGAACATTCGGAAAACGCCCAATGAGAAGCACTCTTATCTTAGATATATCGAGTTCTTCGTTCGACAGACAGAACTATTCGAGACATGAAACTGTATTCTTCGAGACATTACTATTTAAAACTCAAGACAGTATTCTTCAATAAGCTCAAGACAGAGCTTTCTTCGTTAAACTCGAAAGAGGATTAATCAATTTCCTTCACTACTTTATCTGTAACTCGTAGTATAAATTTCTTTAAATAAATAAACTTCTTGTTCACATAACAATAAGCGCAAGGGGGAGTTTCGTCTGTGTACGTACGCATATACCTATTCGGGATTCTGAAAAGGGGTTTGTGGAATAGGGTTCGATAAAAATCAATGAGGGAACTCGGTGGGAAATATATTTTTGTTGGCTTTCTCATTGTCAACTCGGTACGACGGTCGCGTCGCTAATCCATTATCCGCGCTTTTAGGCTGGTGAAACGCGATTCTTTCTACTGGCGCTTCGCGCGAGAATGGCAATGAGCACGTAAATCGCGCGATAATGGCAGTCGGATTGTGTATTGCGTATGGTAAAAATGTGTTACATTGAGAGGTCGCGTATAGAAGGTCATATTCGTACACGTGTAGATCAAACATAGCATGCGGTTGTACTCCGTAATATCGTACGTATCGTAATACGAACAATATACTTACGTACGAGCAAGAGTGCGATTTGTATTCCAAGCATCGCCACGCTCCCTCATTCCGTTTGTACTCGAGATGCAATCCGTTCGTTTTTCGTTATTTCGTCGCGTCGAAATGATGAATAGCATCATTTTGATGCTGTAAGCGTAAATAAATTCAATGAAGTGCTCTGATACTTTCACAGAACATTGGAAGACTGTACGTAAAACGTTCCATAACGTCGCGCATCGATCGTTTGTCGTACCTACTCTCTGCTCTCCAAGGCAGAGGCTCTTATACCATGACGTGCCCCTATGAATGCAATACGGGTCACATTTACGCGCGTTACACACATTAAACGCGACACGGAAATAATTGAAAGATACCGGTAAAGGTACCTAGTGTGAAGGCCTGGTTAAATTAGTGTTGTAAATACAGTGCTGTCTTCCTAACTTCATCACTCTGTAACTTTCGCTTCTCCTGAACGTTCGACCGACGATCGTCGGGGAATCGTTCCCCACCTATTTTCTCTGCGCGGGGGGGGGGGGGGGGGGTCTGATACGCGATAGACGCTCTTTCCCTTTCTTTCGACTGCCCCTTTAGCCGGAATGGGAGCATTCTGTAAACCTGGAGTGCGAAGAGTTAGGGAAACAGCACTGTACAAGGTTGCGTGGATGCTTCTCGCGTGACATTTTTTCATCGTACAGTCGATAACTTACACCCGTGGGTACTTGTTCAATATTACCGACGACGGGTAAAGAAGATCGTTCGTGCGCTGAAGAGGAAAACTACATTGCCGACGGTTGCTTAAAAACCGTCACTCTCTCCGCAGTTCACGATTTTACCGCGCGAATAGAGAGGCGAGAGGAGCGCGCGCGCGTGTGCTCTCTCCATCGCGAAGCGGACAGTACACAGTGAAAATGGCGCCGCTCGAGTGAGGTGGTAATCAGTGCGTGTGTGTCCCGAAAGTGCGATTTTTCGGAAATGTGGCAGGATTTGGATGGCCTCGGCGGATCGGGAGTGAACTCTGGTACTCATCAGGTCGACCAGTTTGGCACGACGGGTAAGGGAATGCTCGTTACGTCTAATAAAAGGGAACGCAAAGGCGAATCTGGCAGTAGTCTGGCTCTTCCTCCACGCGCACGCGCGGTGCTCGTCGCTCGGCTGTCGCTTCGCGCATAAAAGCGTAAACAAAACGACACTTGTTCCTCCTCGCTCGCCTTTTTCCTCTTTTCTCGCGAATTTCTACGAACATTGACCCTGGCGAACCCGCCGTAAGTACGCCCCAGCTCGGGGCGAACGTTTCCAGAGCATCGCCGCCGGTGGGTTCTCGCAGCGGTACTTATCCTTTCCAGTTGTCACGATTTGTCTCTTGCGGCGTCTGTCATTATTTCCTTTCGGCGTCTCTAAACTAGACTATTGATCACGAGCCGTGGAAAGGAAAGGCGCCCATTAACTCGGCTCGATTAGCCGAGTCTACGATGTCACGATTATTTCTTTCGCGTGAGTTTTTCGCGTGTACTTGTGTACAACTTTTTTTGTAGATCGTGTCGCGATGCAGGATTGCACGAATTGTATTGTAAAACTCAGGAGTGTATATAAAAAGATGACTTCGATTCGATCCGTGATTTTGTCGATATGATTGGAATAATACCACTTATCTTATCTCAAAATAGGGAAGGGAATACACATATATGTATACACGCTATCTACAATTTATTGAACGAAAATGAACCATTGTACTTCTAATACTGTCTGTCATCTGTGGAATAACCACAAGAACGTTTTTCCCTTGAGGCCTTCGCATATCCATTCGACCAGAAAAATGAGTAAAAACACGTTGACAATATGCTATTAAATTAATTAAGTACATACTATTAAATAGGTACATATTAAACGCGTTTCGCAACCGTACGACTGCAATTCGCCCTTTCCTCCTCTTTTCATGAAGGAAACTCTTATCTGCGATTAACCGCGCCTCGCTTCGACGTAAGAAAAAACCGCGATATTCTTGCGAATCCAGGCGTGATTAAATTACAACGACAACTGGATTAACTTGGCGCAATGCGGAACTAGATGCACCCAAGGGCCGAATCTCGGAGCTCTCTCGCGTGCCAATTGTACGGAGAGACCTTCGTGGTTTAACGAGCGCACGGCTATCGACCCCGTTAGTCGGGCCGTATGCGATGCAACAGTTTCTAATTGTTCCGCTCGATCACGTAACTCTTCGCGTCGTGAGAGGAAGCAGGGTTACTTCGGGTTACGTTGTTATTGTTTTGAGTTATGTAACCGAAATTGTTAACGAGCTGCGAACGATCACGGAGCGCAAATTACTCGTCATCGCTTTTCTTGTAGATCATGTGCCTGAAGTTTCGAACGTTCATTTGAACGAAAAATTTTGACATTAAAAGACGTTAATCACCATTGAGTTTATCGATTACTCGACCTATGGAGATATTTTTACGAACTGAGCGACTATTGGAAATAAAGTAATTAATAAACTCAACATTGGCCGTGGTCTCTTTTTTTTTCGTTCAAATGAACGCTCGGAATTTCAGGCAGATTGTAGATCGATATTCTATTGGAACACGAATGACAAAGTATCGCGGGAAGTATAACTACGCGACGAAACGATAAAACGCACAACCGAGCTCGATAGACGAGAAACGTAGATTCCGCAACTCGTTGAGTGCAGTCTCGCAGTGAATCCGACTCTCGCGCGCGCGAGTCCGAGCAGCGCCTCGCTCGCAGTGAGCGTCCCCAGCCTCAATTTCAGAGACGGCCTATTTTTAGTTCCTCGACTAAATTGATCGTAATGAGCCCTGGTCTCGAGGAAGGATGCACCATTGTGACGAAATACCTTTACAACATCCCACTTGCGTCTTAATGGCAAACGGTAATTGCTCAATGGAGCTCTATCGTTCGCCAATCCTCGCCCGTTCATTCGCTCCGCTCGGACGATCGACTTACCACTCATTATCGCTTTTATCCGGAAGTTGTTAGGTGGCCGGAGTGACCCGTACCTACGTATTACGCGCGATGCAGTAGTTTGTCGATCGCGAGACTAGCGTGATGGACTAAACGAGATTCCGTCCGATCTCGTTATATTATTCGCACGCGCATCGAGCCCGCGATACGCGCAGCTATACGAAATCGGCTCACGCGCTTCCCAGCCAGACATAATATGCTGTCAATTTTGCAGCAACTCTACGGAAATCTAGATCACGGCGTGCAGCAACTGTGTGTGTGTGTTTGACGAGTCTTCTCTTAGCGCTGTCATTTATGTAATTGAGCGATGAAAGTACATATGTCTCGGAAATGATAAATAAATTTTAGACATTTTACTGCGATTCGGCAAGTTAAATTTTGCGTAAATTTGTCTACAACGTCAAGTTTAAATCATGCCACGATCTAAATTTAACGTATCGTTTGCAATTTACACTTGTAACAAACGTGTTCTGTTAAATTTGTCGTAAAAATCAAGACAATTCAAAGCAGCTCAAACTCTCGAAACATGCCGTGAATCAGTGATATCTGACTGGGTCTGCATTTCGATTGTTGCAGAATTAACGCCCGAGCAGCAGAAGATCCTCATTGACATACGACGAAAGAAGACCGAGCTGCTACTCGAGATACAGGTGAGTGTCGATCTACGATCTCCCTTTCGCATGTCGCCCCTTCGATATTTTACAGCCGAGGGCGCAACGAGCACTAAATCGCGCGGCGAAACGATTAATCTTTCTCCGTGATATGAGGTCACCGGTAAATGGTCTTTTTTATTAGGATATGAGTCGTATCACTCGAATGGAATTCGTGACTCTCTGCGACGTGGCGTACGAATGCGTTTTCGATACGATAAGGATTGCGGATCTACAAACGCGATAAGGGAATAACGAGCGACGTGAAGTAAAAATCGAACGTATATCGTACTACTGTACCGCGTATATCGTCCAGTTTTAAACCCCGTTTCGCCGTCTCCACCGTAATTCCCGGCCCTCGCTACCTGGGCAGGTGCACCGCGTGGCCTTTCCGTCGCGACGAGACCCCATTCCCACCCCTCGGCCAGCTGCCTCTCGGCCCTGGGAAATTTTCGGGGAGTAGGCGCGTGGGCGAGAATCGAGGGCTTTCGAAACTTCGGCGGGGCCCTACTGTTCCTCGAATTTGGGACTTATACGGGACTCTTGTTTATAATTAGTATGTACTCTGGATCAGAGCCCTCAATTAGAGGTGCTTACGAGCACAGGATTATCCCTATTGGTTTGTACTATTTGTGGGAATATTTCCATTCTCCGCGGCTGGAATGGCAATATCAAGAGTCCGCGCGTTGCCATGGGAGCCACCCTCGCGCACAAGTGCCACCCTCGGGAACCAGCAGAGGACGGCTACCTTGTACTTGAAGTACCTTCCGCTCTATTATTTCAACCGGGGATTGTTATCCCTCGGGGCATCATTTTGCATCGATGACGAAAACGCTCGCGGTCCGCTTCGCTCGTCGTCGTTCGTTCGTCTGAGACCGATTTTATTCTGCAGGCTTCACAGTGCGCCCCCTTATTTCCCTATTTTTGTAAGTTTGTCCTTTTTCACCCTAAAACTCGCGATTTTCCCCCTTTTCCTCTATAATTCAATATTTTCTCATCTAAAAAACCACCTATTATTCAGCTTCTTGGTTGAGTTTATCTTTTCATCGTTTCGAATCATGTGGAAAGGGTCAAAATGGTCCATTTTTTTTTATAAAATCATACTATAATCTCTACTATATCTCTACTTGCACCAATATTTCGTTTCAAATACCTGTGGTATTTACTAAGTTAAAACCCGATATGTCAAGAAAGTTGATTTTTCAGGAGACGCTTCAAACCACCGACCAATTCAATAGACGTAGAGCGTAATCGGAATATTATTTTGTTGACCTACAAGTTGTAGGTGATTTGGAGCCATATCGGGTTTTGCCATCATATTCTTCATTGCTGACTGTACATATTGACATTAAAAACAAACAAAATCGCTTTTTTTGACATATCGGGTTTTGACTTAGTACCACAGATATAAAGACCTAGTTGAATAATTGATGTTTCTCGTCGGAAACTAGATTCCCATTTCCTTAAATCAGATCGCGATACTCAGATTTAAGTTACTCGACATGAAATGTAAATTTTTAAGTTACAAAAACGTCCTTCATTCGTTTAATAAATATTGGTTTCTCATTATATATCTGAAAAATTGTTATTCATTAAAACCACTGCACTTTTTAAATTTCTGGTAGATCTTTCTCACCTTGTTGACCGTCAGGTTTTCCACGCTTATGGCATGGATAAGAGTTAACTCGTGACCGGGGGACAAAGTGTTAATCAAAATTGCCACCTTCTTCTGCTAAAATTTCCATTTCCTCTAAAATGAAATAAATAGGGGCTGTGAACCCGTATTCTGCCTCTGCCTATCGGGCATTTCGCTCCTAGACGTTCTCCTCCTTGCCGATCCCCACAAAGAAGGTTTGTAAGCCATCGACCGTCTCGCGAAAACTGGTCAAGTTTTTCTCCTACGAGTTGTCTTTATACGGAAAGACGAGATCTGTGTCTGGCTCGCTGGAACTCCGGGTCCCCGTTCGCGTAGCGCGGCGGAGTAGCCTCTAATGGCAATCTCGACTCGCATCGCGAGGATGATCGTGATCGTACATTGTATAGAAGCGCGACCGAGAGGCGGCGTATCGTGGAAGCGAAATCCAAAATCATCGCGATCGCGTGGGCGCTCACCTAATCTTCCCTCCTGTCATCTCCCACGTAGAGGCGCGAGGTGGTAAACTTGAAATAGAAGAAAAAATAAGAGAAATATATAGTCCGCGAGAGAGCGCTCGATGGACCGCGGACTATTTCGGTCGACTCGAGGCGAAAGAAGCGAAAGAAGGATCGGCGACGAGATGTACCGTAACTCGCGTCGCGCCTATGAGAAAAGCGCGGAAGCGTGTTTCTCTTAGCGTGAAGTGACGTCAGCGGTGACGAACGAACGTAATTATTCCACTTGAACCGTACGGTGGATGCATGCTTTCCTGTAGAAAGGGAAACCCTGCAGTTCTCTACCGTACGCTTCGTCACTCGCTCGCCCCGCTTTGTAGTCTGATATTATGTGTAGGTATAGTGGTTTCGATCGAGGAAAAAAATGCAGCATCGAAATGTGTGTGGTGAAATTTTTTAAATAAAAATTTTCTATTCTTTTATAGCCCAACTCGCTTTTTTACTACAATATCGAATTAAGATAATTCTTTCATGAAAAATACATAGGAAAATAAATTAAATGAATCCAGGGAATATTCAAATTGTGACTTTTTTCGAAAGCAAATAATACGATATCTTGTATATGCATATTATTTCAATTAGGTGCTGTTAAAATTCGACCTACTTTCTCTCTCGGCATAAATCGGTGGTTCCTGTTTGACCGATGGAAGTTCTGCTCGCTGCTGCGACTGTCGTCAAAGAGATGGCGCGCTATTGCAAAGTCACGCGTTTTGCGCGCGATACCGGTGAATGCAGAAACAGCGCGCGATGCATCGCTGCAGCGTTTGCAGCGAATTTTTGCTATCCCGACTGATTCGACTTGTAAACGACGAGATGATCTTTGAGTAATTTACCGCGTGGAATTAATTTGTTTTTCTCAACTATCAGAGATTGAAGGCTGCCACGTAGATTTTCTAACAGTGTAGGTACGATGTAACGAAGAAGTTGCTCTCATAGGATCACACACAACCCTCTCTCGCGTAAATCTCGAAGCAAACGAAGTCTATAATCGTGCTTCAATCGTATCGCCCTTTACGCTCCGTATGTTGTCCGCGAACAACGTTACCCCACGATTTCTCTTGACCCCGGTTGAATAGAAGGGGAGATTCTCGGAGTAATATTCTTTAGGTTGCCTTCCGAGGTATTCACCCTCTTGGAATTTATCCCGATTGGCTCTTTCCGCGATTATTTCTTTGACACGCGAATGAATTTTACCTTCTCACCTCGTTATCGCACCATACATCAACTTTTAACAGTTAATCTGGAATCGAACTCTCGACCACCCTATCCGATTTTTTCACGTTGGTTCCAAAAGTCATAGATTTCTCGAGGAAATCTCAAAGTAACGCCGAGGATCGATACTTTGTTGAGGAAAAATAATTGCCTGTGTAAAATCGTAGATATTTATATTGTCTTCGAGATATGGAGCAAAAAAAAAGCTTTTCGTTATCAGCATGAAAAAATGCACAAGCTAGACTGCTCTGGCGATCGATTTTAGAGATTTCGATTATTGATAAGAGGTATGTTTTGATTTAGATAACGGTTACCGCTCAACTGATTAGATAGTTCATCGAACGAGTCATTCCTTCCGAATCGATTATTTCCAGCACGTTATCTTCCAACTACATCAGTTATTTCACCCCGTCAAACGTTATTCGACAACCGATGACCGCGGCATTTCGTCGAGTCGACTAATTTCTTTTCAATCGACTCAATCTTTTTTATCGGTACACAATTCCCCTACGATCAGACCGCGATTTCCGACCGCTGGTGATTTACGACCCCGTCGTATCTACGGACACCACGCAGTCCAGTTTCCGACGTATCTCGCACGCATTGTTTTTTTCCGGAAAAGAATTATCAGGACGGATAACGGCGTTTCCGCAGCCGCGAGATAGTGCGATTTCTCATCGCTGACGCATCGGTCGACCGACGAAACACGCGCTCTTGAATGAATTCGCACCCTGTGAAGTCCTGACGATATTGCTCGTACACCAAATGAGGCTAAACATCGCCAGGAAAGAAACTTCAATCGGTATTATCTCACTAGAAGCTCCTGCGCGTGGTATACGCGCATCTGGAGTTTCAAAATTAAATTATATTTCGTTTAGAGACTCAAGTTTCTTTCCTGGCGAGTAAGTTTAGCCTCACACGACAGACAACAGTGTGGCGATGAGAGACAAAAAATATATCTTCGATTTCTCGCGGGAAATACGTACACGTCTGTAGAGAAAAGTGTGGATATTGTGGAATCCCGGGCCACATCGAGAGAGAAAGAAAAGCAATGTTTTAAAAGGAAGAATAAAGAGAGCAAAGAAAAATCAGAGAGGGCATGACTAATCGACCAAAAAGTATCGAATCAGGGCGAAAATGAAGGGCTCCCTAATGATGAGATACTCGAGGTCGAAGCAACGCGCGTAAACAAGCGGGTTAAAATGAACAAACCCTTGAAGAAATGTTTATTAGGAAAGGAAGAGAGAGTATGTACCGTAGATTTAGGAAGCGATTGTTCGATTATGAAGGAAAGTATCGCTTTACAAATGAGGTTATCGATTAAGAAAACCAAAGAGATATTATCCGGATTTTTAATAACGCTTTAGTGATTCCCGTAGGTCGATCAAAAATTGACATTTGCATTGATAATATTCCGTTCAGAGCCATCGTAGCTACATCGTCGCAGTTCGGGCCGTCTTTGGGATTCCTCGTTACCGAGACCTTCGATTATCATTTTACCACACGTCGGACGATTCCGAATCACCGCGTATACAAACCGTACCGAGAGGGCAACGAGTAATACAGCACGCGCTTCTCGACTCGTAGTGTATACGTTTACTCGCGTCGCAAAGCCGTCCAACAATAAGCCCCATTACACCGCCCCGCGAGACGACGAGATTACGTTTCCACGCTCGCGCGAGAGAATATCACGGCGTCTCCTTACATTCAGTTCTCCGTTCGGTAGCCGGGTATCCGACTTCAATGGAACGATATCCAGTTCTCCCGTCGTCAGCGCGTTCGACAAACTTTGGCATTTTCGCTGCGAAGCGTCGCGATCAGATTGTGTCCTTTGGTCCTAGTCGAGAATTTCTACGTACCTACATTGTATCGGTCAACGCGCGAAACTGCAGGCAGTCTCCGTGGCGCGAACGCCGACACGGTTCGTCGACATCGGTCGGGCTTGACTTTTGACATCGACGCGGCCACTGACTTTCGATAGCCGCCCCGCCCGACCTTGAGACGGCTCGGTTCGCGCGACGCATAGATAAACCCGCCCTATGTGCTCGGTGCTGCGGTGCTTTTGCTTCAGACGCGCGCGCTGTAATAAGAAGGTAAACGCGCGCGCCGATGTCTTCGCGACGCTTTCAAACAAAACCCCGGGACCGGCCTGTCTAAATATTGATTTCGATCCGAGTCGACGTTACGCGTCTTTTGGCGGCTGTGTATCGTCGGAGCGAGTAGCTATTTCCTGTAGGTGATTGCTCGTGGGTGTGTGTGGATGGGTGAACGAACGTTCCAAGTATATAATGGGTTTCTGGTTAAATTTCGTTTCGCTTGAGAATTTTTATGCGGCTAGTTATATGTTGAACTAACTTTCCGCCTGCGACTTCGTCCGTGTTGATCTCGAAATAAATCTTGCATCTTTTTTTTTTTATCACCTCAGGGGAAGCATTTCGTAAAATCCTTTCTGCTGCCTGCTTTACAAATTTCATGTTATTAGCTTCAGCGGTTTCGGCTCGACGTTGATGAGTCAGTCAGCCAGTCACGATAAATTCTTTCATATACTATAATATAATGTATCGTAGATCACATATGAATACGAACACGAATCGATGGAAACCCGGCAGAAGCGACAATGACAAATTCAATTCGCCTTTCCTCATCTTTCATTGACATACGTGCGACCAAGTGAAGAATATTCGGCGCGAGTTTTTTCGAGAAAAAAAAAAATTCGAACTCGTTGGAATTTCTAGACCCAGGCAACAAATTCAAAAAGTCATCTTGAAATCATCCATAGGCAGTGTAATGTCTCATTTTTTGTTAATTTAGATTTCATGTTCTCCTCCAAAAAATGACTGTCGAACTGCTCGAAATTTAAGGTACCTATCAAAAAGTGAAATATTAGACTGCCCACGGATGACTGAAAGACAGCTTTCTAGCTTCTGTCATCTGGACACCTTGGAGGAGGACGGAAAATTTCGCCGGCGCCATTACTAATTGGCCGCTTCTATATCTGCGCGTCCCACGTGTTCGTTCTCTGATTCTTTATCGCGTCACGCTCCGCGCGTGTATACAGATGCATAAGTATTTCGTCCCGACGGAGAGCGTCGACCGTTCGGTCACGTCAATCGCGGGGCTTTTGAGAGAGAAATCGCTCTTCCGGTCGAATCAAAAATGCAGGGCGGGAAGCGACCGTATAGAAAGTTTGGGAACCCGAGGTGTAGATTAAAGTCGAGAAAATTAAAGTGAAAACCGCTCCGCGCGGGAAGCGTGTCACTGGGTCTTTTGACGCGCGAATCGAGCGACGGGTAACTTATCAATTCAGTTTTAACATTAATTTTTTTGTATTGCAGACTCGAAACATTTGGACAAAATTATTTATCCCGTATTTTTTCATCTTTCATTTTCCACCTTATCTGAGCTGGAAAATGATATTTCGAAATGCAGCTACGTCACAGTTTAGTAAGACTATCTCCCTCGCATTCGTCGCTTGGCATAAATGCGTCTCTCCGCCTTTTCGATGACGTCACAATCTTGCAGAGAGAAACGCATTTATAGCTTTGCGAATAATTACTTTTTCGTTTATTATTGAACCTGTATACACACGGATTACAAATTAAATTAAAAAATATGAATATTTTTTTACGTCAAAGCCGAATTTCGATCGTTGCAATCTTTCCGAGTGGAAAAATCTAGTTTACATTTTCCCCAAGTTGCGTTTACGCGATCATCGACTCTCGTCGACGTATAATAACTCGTGACGTATGCGGAACGTCGGCTCGGCGTAGGTACGGCGGAGACAGAGCTCTCTGACGCCACTGAGTGCTCGAGTCAACTAATAAATCTCCGGTCGAGAGCGCCAGTCGAGAAAGGTGACTCGGCGCTCGAGCTTTCCGAATATTTTACCGGGCAAATAACGCCGCGTCGCCCCTGTTAACTCCTCCACGATGCATACGTGTACGTATGTCGACTACGAGTGCATCTGGTGCCAACAGTTTGCGACTCACGGAGCGCGAGAGTTTTTTATACACGTTGAAGATGAATTGGTTAAATCGCTAAATCGATCTTCTCGTCGACTTTCATTGCTGGAAATTGAGCATCGCTCGTCCCGATGACGCGAGTAGGCGTAGGAGCGAATTACTTCGTTCCTCGTCGATTAGAGACTGATTTGATCGCGCCAATTCATTTTTTGTCGGTGTGTTTCGAACATTTTTTGTCTTGTACGTGGTTAAAGCTCGATATAGCAGCTTAAGTCACCTCGAGAAGCTTTGAAATGCTAAACTGTCGCAACGGGAATCTATATATTCTCCCAAAATTCTCCCGCTAGCCCCTTGTTTACGAAAATGCTTTCCATCCGCGGAAGAAAGAGGCTGACAAGCGCTCCTTGTATACGTAGTAAAAGCCAGACCCGCTGGCAGGTGGATAATATCCAGACCTAAAAAGGAGAACTGGGCACGAAGTGTGGTCTGTTGCTTCGTGGAAAATTTCCGGGAAAAGTGTTTGGGTTCTCTGTACCGCGGCGTGCCGTCGGGTTCCTCTTTCTTTCTCTTCCTCAAATTCGAAGTTGGGCTCCTCGCGGAAGTTTCAAAGGAAGACGTAACGTTCGCGCGATGAATTCGAAGGAAATGTTGGGAAATGTCGAGCGATTTTCCTCCACGCGCGGTTAACTGAACATCGAGCGTTATCGCGAGATGATGTTGCGTTTAATGCTCGTCCGAACGTGTCTCTGACGTTGAATCGGTGATTTACCGATATTTTTTTTGTATAGGGAAAATTGCACGCGAGAAAATGCGACGGACAAAGCGCGCGAAACGTTTAGCGTCCGCCGCCTCTTTTTCCCGCTGCGCCGTGTCGTTAAACGTAAGTATAATACATACGCGGAACGCGAGGAGAGCGTCGACTCGCGAACAACGCAACGACTGCGCAAAGAGATGGGTTGGGAGTAGAAAAAATGAATTCGCTGCTAAACGCGGCGTGTATATTCATCTTCAGGTTTTTCTCTAACTTTTTTCCTCTGCAACGATCGTGCCGCTTTCAAAAATGCGGATGTAGGTGTAGCATTTGACTACAGGCACTGTGAAAAAGATTTGTATTAAATTTAATATAATTGTGTACGAAGCTTTTATCCGATACGTGATTACGAAAATGAATATATAGGTACTTCGTTATGAAATTTACAAAGGAAATTTCATAAGAAAATATATGAATTTTCATAATTATTATGGAGCATATTAATTTTTATAATCACGTATCGGAAAAAAATTGTATATAATAGTATATATAAAATACAGCCTCGTTATAAGACTGCCGTGTGTTGAAACTCCGCAGTTGAAAAGATATTAACGCGGAGAATTATTTAATGTTAGTTTGGTTGAAAGGTACATACAATGTTAATCATACAGTCGAATTTACAAAGATAAGCAACGTATGCTTGAAACATAAAGAAATGTATTTAAGAATGACGAAGCCTATTTGCATTATTTTTGCATAATTTTTTCTCTAACAATATCCACAATAGGAGTTTTGCATGCATAAATTCTTTCCTCTTTCAAAAATGCCCTACATTTTTTATCTCCGATCCGAATCGCAGCTCGAATCGCGACACATCATGGGGCCGCGACGCGCGCCACCCTTTATTTACAGTCCGTTCGCCGCGACCGCGAGCCCACATAACGTCCACGTACGTCCAGAATGCGCGTGCGCGCACGCCACGCCGACGACGCGCGTGCACGCGCAGTCAATCACCTCGCTCGGCAGATGCGGGCAACCACGGTTTCGCGCTCTCCTCGCCCGGCCTCCCGCAGCTTTTGCCATAAGCTCGAGTGAGAATCGCGAGCGCCGTGCAATTAGAGCGCGTTGACCGAACGCGCGAAACGACGCGATCCTTTGTTCGATATTTCGCGTGACTTCGCGGCATTCCGAGATTGCTCTCGATATTTTCCCGCGGAACGGGGGTCTTATCCGGAGCGAGAATCCTCGCGCGGCCCTCCATCACGGTAGCTCGAGCGAAAAGAAGTACAGCCGCGCGGGACAAAGAGGAGCTTCTCGCTACGCGCCGCTCTCCTCCCCCCTCCGACGACGAGATTCTCACGCGGGGAAATCTGTCACGCGACGATTTCTGCCAGTTCACGCGAGCGATACGTCGCTACGAGACAACAATTTAGGCGCGAGTAACCCGGTCTCGAGAAAATAAGGCTTTTAACGCTTCGAAAACATATTTTGCAACACCAGCGCGCGCAGCAAATATTTGCACCGACGAATGCCATGAGCTAATTCCCGGCGCGTCCACCGCGAGCGCCGCCGCGCTACTCCGGTACAGCGGAGTGCCTCGGAGTCCGGAGTCGGGCAGTTGCACACCGGCTGGCGGCTCGTGCGGTGATCTTGTGATGTGCGTCGCTCATGCGTTCGCGCTCTACACCGAGACTCGTCTTTCTCTCGGTACGAATGTGAAGACGCGTCGCGATTTCGGGGTCTCCGCGGTGTGTCGCGCTGTGTGTGCGAGTGATCTTTGCTCTCCTGTTGCGGAAACGAGTGGTCCTAAAAAGTTACCGGAGGGTCCAAGCGTCGAACTTTTCGAGTTTTGCACGAGTGTCTCGTAGAAATTCCAATCTGTGTGGATGATACGTAGATTATTCGACTCGTGAATCTCGTGAAAACGCAAACTTCGCGTTCGCAATTTAGATGACGAACTGACTACACAAACGCGCGTTCGTAAGACGCGACAAAGTGCGACGGGGGAAGATCACGATTGCGAACTCCTAAGCATACGCGACGACGCGATCTCGACGGACGAAGGAGCCGCGATCGACTTCGCCCTGGCGCCGAGAATGATTTTCACCGGACGCTCGGTGGACGGGCTGGATGACGTTCGCGCCGCTCACCACGAGGAACGCCGGGACGTCAGCGCGATCGCGCTCGCCGCCGGCTGGTTCTCCAGCTTGCGACGGCCCGGCAAGAAGTGCAAGAAGGGGTACCAGAAGCAGGCGAAGAGCGCCTGGGACCTCAGCGTCTTGTCCACGGTTGGTCGAATACGAGTACTTTTTTGACAGAGTCGATTAGCCGCGAATATCGACGACGAACAATCGCTGTATGCATCTCTCGTACGATTTTCGTCTCGTCGAGATACGCTGCAGCACCCTATCGCGTTCGGCGCGCATCTTGCAAGACAAGTTAGAGTCAAGACTCGCCAATCGATATCTACTGTTTACGGAAAAGATTTTTACGTCGTGGAGAGAGGGCGCTAGGAGATGCACGCGTAGACTAGCCTTGAGATCATCGGGAAGCGATATTTGCGGTCGATACGTCACTGGAATGGTGCCAGGCGCCGTCTTCGTTTCGCAAAGACGTCTATTGTGTCTGGTGGAGTACCTGTGCACTTCCATTCTCTTGAGATTGAACGAGGTAGCGCGGATGAATTTCGCTGGACTGTGATTCATTGGTAAAAAGGACATTTCGGACAGACAAATGTACGTCAATTGTACAGGAATTTTAGATACCATTGGCTCATCTGTTGCGTCAAAGCAGTGCGCTCAATGAGTCGTCAGTACGCTGGCGTATTTGTATCGTTAAGGCCCGCTGCACACGTCCGTCTTTTAACCGTGCGGTACCGCTGCGGTGCCGGAATTGCGGTTGATGATATCAGTCCCGGTGCACACGTCGTTGCGGTGCCGCTGCGTTGCCGCAGCAATTCAATGCACTCTATAGACGGTAAAGTACTGAGAAGCCGGAGGTGCGTGTGCGGTATCGTTGCGGTGTCGTGGGGAACTGCGGCGAAAAACTGCCGCAAGAGGAACGCACGGCGCCGCAACGTCACCGGAGGTGTGTGTGCAGCGCTACAATCTATCTATGGTATCACCGACCGCAATTCCGGCGCCGCAGCGGTACCGCACGGTTAAAAGACGGACGTGTGCAGCGGGCCTAAATGATTTCAAACTGATAGAAATAAAGTGCCAAACATTTATTACAATATATTTTTTGAAAATATTTTGCTACAATAAACACAGCGATTTATTTGAATCACATTACAACGTAAATTCAACAATTTTTTAAAAAACAATTATTTTTCTAAACTCATGCGGCGAAATGTGTAAATGTAAACTTTGGAACGATCAATATTATTGCAGTTTGTATGAATGACGTGACGATCGTATAAGTCTATCCGGGATGTCATGCGAGACCCTTTCCGACAGCCTCATTGGCTGATATTTACGAAAAGTGAAACCACTTTTCCGTGAATTTTATCAGCCGAATTCGCTATCTCGTACTTAGAATCTTGAAAACATGAGTGAGTGACGTTTGCCAATCGTCAAAGCATAGAAATCTGTGTGACGAACAAACGCAAAGCGCGTACGTTATTGCTGCTATCTGTGTATAAATAATACGTCATCCAGGCGCGCGTAACGTCGATCGTGATATCATTTCGGTGGCGTTATACCGTAATCGAAGAAAACAAGACCACAATGACGCGCTGATTGAGTTCCGCCCGATGATCATCGCTCGAATTTCTCACTCCAGAGGGTCCCGATTCCGGAGCCCGTTCGAAAAACGTTTGCATGCGAATTTCCAGTCTTGACCAATGAAATAGCGGCTCGAACCGAACGGCTGCGCCGAGATTGGTGAAACTCGCAAGATTCGCATACGAAAGCTGATCGCGTAAGCTCGAGAATCGGGGCCTTGAGCTCTTTACGAGAACACTCTCGCGTCCGCAACATTTCTCTCGCGTGACGATCGATCGCCCGCTATTTTCCTAGCGGCCCTACGTCATACTTTTCTGTACGCGTAACTCACCTATACCTATACGCGCGTGACGATCGATCGCCCGCTATTTTCCTAGCGGCTCTACGTCATACTTTTCTGTACGCGTAACTCACCTATACCTATACGCGCGTGACGACCCACAAAAAAAGACGCCGACTTGACGACGTCGTCGCTCGCGTTTATTCTCTAAAAATATCGTCGCCTGCCTGCTTTGCGAGGCCGACGCGGTTTTCCATCTTGGACTTTTCTCCTCGCCCACGCGTGACGTACACCCAATCGCGCACTCTCCCCGCGTGGCGCCTATCCGAGACGAGCCGCGCAGAAGTTCGCTTTCGCGCGCCTATCGGGAAAATTGCTGGAGCGCGCTGGCAGCCGTAGCCGTGGGAAACCGACCGCGCGGTGGACGTCGCACGGCTTCGAGTCGCTCGCGAAGCAAAGTGCGGAGCATGCAAAGCGCGGTCGACGATTTATCTCGCGCGGAGCGTCTCGCTGTTGCGTAACTCTGTGCGAAACGTGTACCGGCGGGACGCGAGTGAACGCGCGCCGCGTTGACGGAGCGCTAGAATCGTATACCTACATTGTCACCGGCGACGCGAAGGTGCTGCCCGATTAGATGCGCTCGGGCGAATTGACATTGCGCCGGTGCTCTTGCTCTGCTACAGATTTTTGAGTACCTAAGTATCTGTAATCCGTAAAATCCCTTTTCGCGATTTCATTGTCGAACTAAATTCGCGTATGCGCGTTCGAAAGAGTCGGTAAATACAACGGAGGAAAATCACGATCGGGAAATTCCTTCGTATACTCCGTCAAGGATACGTCGATTTGCATAGTGTGTATACGTACACAGTAAAATGTAACACCATTTCACCGACGCGGGCCTATATATACCACATCTGGTGTCATTCAGTCCATATAGATCCACACCGCGGAATTGTTTACCGTGTACCATATTATGCGGCTAAATTTACTCGCCAGGAAAGGAGCTTCGATCACTATTATCTCATTGTTTACGTACTTTTGGCCCACGTCGATATAAGACCTTGTTATAGATAAAAATGTAATCTTCGAAAAAGTATTGAATAAAAATGAGCCAAAAGTTCATAGATAATGAGATAACAGTGATTCGAGTTTCTTTTCTGGCGAATAAGTTTAGCCTCGTGCGTGATATCGAATAAACGTGTATTTATGGATCGCTAACGCGGCTCGTGCGGATCGTGGAGAACAAAATTGAAGAAAATTCTGCAGTTGTATTTGTTATATTTATTATTTTTATTTTTTCAAAGAAGTATATTGGATTTTATTACTTCTTAGTAATGAATATGATCGAAAATGAATCCCATATGTATTCCAAGAGGCAGAGTTGGTTTACATAAATATAAACAATGAAATTATAGGGGGGGGGGGGAGGGGAGAACTCAGAGTTTTTTATACGCTTTGTCGATTGGTGACTTGGTTCGTTACATACTGTTGAATTCGAGTCTTCAGTCTCCTCTAGAGAAGAGTAGAGTACAAACGTCACTTCCTCGTGCGACCGTTTGAGTAAAGAAGAGAATTAAAGTTTTTAAACCACTGCATTTTATTTTTATCCGTTCTCCCATTTTTCAATAAAATATACGGTCCATTCTGATTCTATAACTATTCAGAGATGAAAGACGAAACGAGTTCCCCGACAAACACTGCTTTATTCGTTTTCGCCTTCGCGTTCGTTCTATTCGATGTCTGACCCAACGTCTCGACGTTCAAGAGCGTCGACACGCGTCGGCGCCACGCCGACCACGCGTCACCAGTGAATTTATGTATGGGATGGACGGCGAGTAGTTTCCCATGCTTATCGTATTTATAGTAGTACATACGTTGCACGCTATCTGTCTTCGATCGCTGACGCCGATACTCCCGAGAGAGAAAAGAGAGAAAGGGGGGAGATGCTCGCAATTCCTCAAATATCCCTTCGTCATCGATCGTTACACGAATGACTCGGAGGCACCTATTTCTGGATCGCCGTTTCATCGACGGGCGAGCGCGATTATCGACGTTAGCGCGACACGCGTCGTCGCTATTTATCAACGGACCGATAAAAGCTCGAACGACGGACGAGTCCGCGGCGTGTTCTTCGCAAAATTGGAAGGCGTCCGTCTTGCCGGATGGGACGCGCCGCACAGACGACGTACAATAGCCGCGCCGCGGTCGTCTCGCTCGGGCGCATAACAATGGCGCGGGACTTTTTCATTTTTGTTTTCCTCGTCGTCCCGGTTTTCCCATTGAGGGGAGGGGAGGGAGTCTTAAGCACTACCGGACAATTATTACGCGGACCGGTTTTCAGATTCCCCGAAATATCCGCGTCGCCGGTTTTCTCCTGGACCCAGAAAAAATAAATGGAGAACGAATGGAAGGGGACATTTTCGCATGGACTTCCACGCGTGAATCGCGGACAGGTACGTCGACGATCCAGTGCGAAGTTCTCACGTTGCGCCGAGAGATCCTCGTTGCGGTAAATTAGACTCGAAGCAATTCGTCTTAACGAGGGCGCGGACGGCCTCTTGTTCGCCGTCGTCGTTCCACGAGGAACATCTGCCGCGCAACTTCTCGACTTTCCTCGCATCTACCAGGAATCCGCTCGTTATATCCGCGTCCCCGGCTGGCAAAGGTACATATTCGTCGCTCTCTTCCCACTCGGCTCGAGAATTTGTCGCGAAGCGAGTTCACCGCCGGTCGTCGCGATTGGAATAGGTGCTCTCCGGATGGTAACAAACGCGTCGTCCGTCGAGGCGAGTCCGTCGTTGAGGCAGTCTCGCGCGCAGGGAGGAAATTCCAAAGAGGGGGGCTCGCCCGACTGCTTACTCGCCGGCGTTTGTTGAGAGACAATACACGGCCTTTTGTGCGCCCTCCCTTCTACTCGACACACATAGTTGCAACTGCGGTGGGTACGTCGCGTATCACAGTGCATACGTACGTACCCACGAGTGCGAGTAGTGCTTATTTTCGCGGGTATTCGAAGGATGGGCATTTCGACGCGTTGAGGATTTCTAGTCGTGAGAAATTCTCGCGAAGCGCAAATGAGGCGGAACGAGCTGATAACGCCGAAGGTCGTATATTTCGAACAAATTCGGTTATTACCAAAAAAAAAGTTTATATTTTTTTAATTCAATTTGTAATCTGCATACATATTCGATGTCACGTAGAAAAGAAAATATCCGAAAAGATAATTATTCACCGAGCTATAAGTGCATTTCTCTCTATTGCATTATGAACGTCATTGAAGAGCAATAAGAGACGCGCTTATGCCGAGCGACGAGTAGGAGAAAGATAGACTTACAGTGCTATGACGTGTGCTGCATTTTTAAATACCGTTTTTTCCAGCTTAAATAGGGTCGAAAATGAGTAAAGAAAAAATACGGGATAAAGAACTTCGTCCAAATGTTCAAATCTGCAGATAACAAAAAGGAAATTAGTGAGAGAACCGAATTGCTCCGAAAACGTAAGGGGACCGTATTCCGTGAAATATAGCCTTCGGGCGTGGTACGCTCTTCCTCCCCACGATAATATTTTGTGTGTATTCCGACACACAGACCGTCCCTCCACACACCTGGAGCGATAGTGGCCCGCTGTCCGCACGTACGGCGGCACCTATAGCACGTGGACAGCATCGTGTGTGACGCGCGTGACGCGGAACGGGGTGGGCGCGAGCGCTCGTTATCGAGGCTTTTCCGCTCCTGCGTGAAAAAACAGCGGGAAAGCGCGTAGCGTGCTTCGCTCGCCGAGTGTATGTTACGGTCGAGAGCCGGCGTCTCTTTCTCACCGAATTAAAGTCACGTGTACTCGTGAACTCGATGAGCGTCGTGCGCACGTTCGCTCTCAACTTTCTCGGTGTCGCGCGTCGATGCGAGTTCTCGCTCGGGAAAAGACGTAAATGCGCGCGGATGTCGAATTCCGCCGTATTTACATGCGTATAGGTGAGAGTTCGGCTCGAGGAACGCGGTTTCTCGTATAAATTGAGAAAAAAGGAAGGTGCACAGGCGTCCCGTCCCTCTTGTGGTGGAACGATTATGAGGACGACTTTCATACGGGTGGATCGTCACGGTGCGACTCTCTCTCTACGTTTTTTCCCCCTCCTTTTCATTCCCTCGATGATCGTCGCCCGACCACAGCTAGACGTCGATACGACGAGCAGCGTTCGCCGCACCGCGTCCGATTTGCATCTAAGGGCGCCACATTTTTTGCCAACGCTCGGCGCGCGCGCGCGCTTCTTGCCTGCCGAGAATCCCAATGGGTTCCGCGTACGGATGCGAGACGGGAGGGGCGAGCCGAGCGACGATCTCGTCGTTTCGCACCGACGAATACTCGCGCGTCGTGTAGTACCGATTCGCGAGTCGAAGGTAGCGGGGACGACGTTTTTTTTTTATCGAGGTCTCGCGCGCGCGGGGGTCAATTTCCGAAATCTCGCACGAGGTCAGAATTTGACTTCTCAATGCGTCGAGTCGGGCGCGAAGGTCCCTTCCACGCCCGCCCGTCCCTCGTTTAGTTGCCAGGCGATTCCGTGCGTTCCTTCGAGTTCAGGGTCGGGTTCCGGTCGCTCGCGCCGGTTCATTCTTCACCTTCGCCTTCTTTCCTTCCTGTTTATTCGGTCTCGGTATTGTTTCTCAGGGGTTATAGCTATACGAGCCATTTTTGAATTGGAGAGAGAGAGCTACATTGAGAAAAAAGTATTGGTAATATTAACCAGGCTTTGGTTGATGTGGGAACAACGAAATATTTTTAGTAAAAATATTACGTTCCCTTATCCAAGATTTATTTATAGTAACCAAAGATTTTCTTGTTCCAATAAAAATATTTCGTTGTTCGCATTTCAACTACAGTTTGTTAAGATTACTAATAATTTTTCTCAGCGTATTATTAGCGTCACGGATTCTATCGCTGTTAACTTTAAAATGTCATTTTTAAACGTAGTATCCTATGATCAATCAATAATCATACTTTTATCTCAGTATGTGAATTAATGTTTCATTGACTGGTATGTTTAAAGATGATATTTTAAAAATTCACCAGCAGCAGAATCCGTGACGCCCCTATTGAAAAGCTATCATAGATCCTCATAGATTCCCATAGAAAACTTGTAAAATTCCCATAGAATTCCCATGAGAATTTGATGTGCTTCAGACACAGCAATTGTGTGTGAAAATGTATTAGATTTTATGTGTAACCGTTGAAACGAATAAAATCTTGTAAGGTTCTATTTGTAATTACAAATAGAACGGCGTGTACGGGTCTTTCTTATATTCATGGGATTCAACTTGTTTCAACGGATACGTATACAATTCGGTACATCATTTAAACATCACCTCAGATTCACATAGAATCCAATGCATTCGTATTCGTCCTTCTAAAATTGTTCTAATGGATATCTGGAATTGCTGCAGTGTCCGAAGCACATCAGATCCCCATAGAAATTGTCCATAGGAATTTATGGAATCTTTTTCAATAGGCGCCGGGAGTACGAGGAGCGAGGCTTTTCGTCCCATGGTTGCCTTCCATAGGTGCACCGCCGCCATTCCCAGCTGCGCCTAAAACTAGGCAACCGCGAGGCTCGTTTACCGCGAGATGCAAAGCGCATCGCCCGCGGTTCCGATGGATACCTACGGCGAAAACTAATGAAATCCATGCTCCCCGCGTCGAAGTTCATTCGGCATACCACCACGCGGCCGCTGAATCATTTTCACAAATAGCTATACACGAATTCCAATGAAACGCGGCGGCTCCATCGCGCGCTGACGCACGAGCGAAGGACCACGTAAGCCTGACTTTTGCAAATAGACGCGTATACGGCTCCCGACAAACATTTTCTCGCAATCGGCGTCCACACGCGGACAATCCCGCGTGTAAATATTCAGCGCGGAGAGCCGCGCGTTATATCGAAGCGATGACGCGTGGATAAGGCGAGTGAAGTATCTCTGCGAGACGCCGGCAATGCGTCGGAGCGAAAGCAGGTACGAGCGGAGCTTGGATGCGGATTCCCGAAGGTGGGGCGTCGCAATTTTTACATTTAACGGTATCTCGCGCGAACGTCGATCGAGAGAGCCACGCCGCGCGGCGGGCGAAGAATCCCCGAGAGGTCTCGCTTTAACGACCCCCACCCCCGTCGCCGATAAGGTCGTTTAACCCGCCGTCGATCTCGATGGAAACCCGACTATCGATCGGCAGTCTCTGAACTTTGACGCTTTTCTCGTTGTGTACGCCACGGATTTTGCGAATCGTCTTATTTTGTCACTCGGATCACACGCAAGTTGCGAATACCTCTGCGTGCGTGTACGTAAGCCGTAGTAAGGCCTAGTGCGTACCTATTCGAACTTTCGAGCGTATTAAACTCTTGTGCGTATAGAGGGATCGGAAGGAGCTTAAATTAGCGTTCGCATCTTAGAGATGGAATCACGAAATACGATTATTTTTTATCGAATCAGTGATGTTAAAGATATATTTATTATTACACAGAATCAGTGACAAATTGTGTGTATGTAAAAAAGTGTTCGGAAATAAGGATATCGTGTGAATCGTAATAACAGAGGCTTTAATTTTCTGACAAAAAAAAAGTCTCCTGAATCAAAAACATATTATAATCTTACAAATTTTTAAGAATACAGATTTTTGATCGAAGAATATATTATATTCTTGATTGAAGAATACCGCGGTGGGAATGAAAAATTCTTTCTGCGGCAAAAAAAAAATGACTCAAACCTATAAAATATTTTTTTGCACGGAGAAAACCGTGATTCGACCCTGAAATTATATTATATTTCGATTGAGGAAAACATTTTTTTGCCACCGGCAATTATTTCTCTCAGTTTACCGGCAACTCGAAAACCTGAAAAGATATTCACCCTGACGCCACGATAACTCGATATCGTAAATTGTGGGCCGTGTAATGACGCAATTCGTCCTTCAACGACACGTCTATCCATAGGTATTCACGCGACCATCTCCGAATAATAAATGCACGTCGGATTCCTGCACTCGTATCGTTCCGCGTGCGTGGGTAGGCGAAATCCCCTCCTCTCTCGCTGTCGATTCGCAGACGCTACTCACTGTACACTTTACGAGCGTGCAGTTACCGCTAGGTCGACCGCGCGTGTATGCTCGGGGCGCCTTTGCCTTTTCGAAAGAGGTAGCAGTGTATGTAGGAGGTTTCGCTCGGGTCTCGCGCCTTCTTCCCTCCAGCCTCCTCGCGCGCAACAGCCTTGAGAGGTCGCCTTTCGAGGTCTCCGGACTGCTGCAACTCGGCCAGCTCCCCTTCCCCCCTCTCTCTCGCGCGCGCGCGTGAATCGAGAATGCGACTAATCGCGCGCATAGCAGTCAAAGCCTTTCGCGGTTACGTAGCGCGTAGGCGGATTTTCTCGGCCGAGCGCGGATGGATCCTCGTGTGCGTTTGGGAACCTCGTTCGCATCGCGACACAGTTTTCTCGGAAAGTGAGAGTCTCGTTACGAAATTGCGTCGGTCTTTGTGTATTTTTTTCAGCAACTGAGAAAAGAATTTGGTCAGTTTTACCAAAAATCTTGGAGACGATGATTAAACTGTTTAGTGAAATATGGATCCTCTCCATTCGCGTTTGGTTAAACTGACCACTTTTTTGGTCAGAATAAGTCAATATTTGATTCAACTGATTGGTACTTTGGTATAAATGTATTTAATTAAATGCGTTTTGTCAATTTAATCTAATTAATTATTTTTCTCTGTTATGATATATATATATTTATTTATTGATATATTCGGTCTTTTTCTTATTAATTCGTTGGAGAATCTCGGTGCATCATTAATTCGCTGCACTTTTTCCACTATTACGACTTTAAGCCCGCTTCTGCGATTCTCAACGCAGCTGTCGATCGGCGCCGGGAAAATCGGGTCTCGAACTCGTTTCGCCACTGTTTTAGCGCCTCCCTTGGCGCGACTCGAAAGGATCCGTCGAAAACGCTACACCGAAATATCTCGAATTGGCACGGACGTTTATCGACCTCGTCTCGAGTCTTTTCCTCCCTTCTGTACCGTCGAGAGAAGAGAGAGAGAGAGAGAGAGAGAGAGAGAGAGAGAGAGAGAGAGAGAGAGAGAGAGAGAGAGAATTCCTAGTTCGACTTTCTGTTTCTCTCGTTGAGTCTCGATGGGTGCGGGACGCATTCCTCGTGGTGCCTTTACTTGTCATTCATTGCGATTCGCAGCGCGAAACACGGGAGTCTCGGCAGAGGGCTGGAATAGATATCCGTTATGGGACAATGGTGGTATATTGGTATCTACATACTTGGATGGGGTACTCTCGTACGCGCCTCGTTAGTCACGAGAGCCACCCTTACTGCGTATAGTATTTTGTAATATGCGTCGCGCGTCGTACACTGTTAAAAAAGGTTTGAATTTTCAGAATCGAGAGAACCTGAATTTTCAACAGTACTCGATTATTTATACTGTCTTGACGTTAATTTGTTGCATTAAAAATCAAAACAAAAGGACATCCGAGACATGATAATTCATTATTTTGTATGTCGTTTTACATGCCAATGTGATTGGTAATCGCTCCAATTACTTTCACTTGAATTTTCAAACGAAACGACCGATATATCGCCTCGATTGGGCGATACATACTGATAAAATCTTGCTTAGAGCGTAAACGCTTAAACATTAATTACCAATGTCGCGTATTGTCTCTCTACATTTCCCATGCATACACTCAATCAAATTTGGCCACAACTAGAAAATTATAGTAATTGCAGTGATAATTTTCTTCGCAATATAGCAAGAATTCTTGCTACACTAGCAATATTTGTCTAGTTTTGTCTGAGGCAGCCAGAAATACAGCTGGATTAGCTAACTACTTTTTTCAGTGTAGAATCGAGCCTTCCGCTCGTAACAAAGTTCGCCAAGCAACGAACCACGTAAACGCGTGATCGTCCAAGCTTCGCACCGAGAGTGAAAGTACATGCTCGTATAATAACGCGTCGCGGCGGATATAGGGGCGGAGAGGAAGGAGATAAAGAAACGTCCGCTCAGCCAGAGCAGCCGTCCCGTTCTAGTCGGACAGCGATAAAACACTCGCGTCCGCCGGAGCCTCTCGTCGGCACTCTTCCAAGCGATTACTCCCGTCGTCGTCGTCGTCGTCGTCGCGAATGAAAAACGCGAGCTAGGTTTACGCGCGCCTCGCGGCGAGAGGGATTCCAGCCGCGATCGTCGGTCGCTCTCGCGATTAAAGGTCGATTCGCGATAGACCGTTCTCGCCTCCGATTGGTTTTACGCGCGCTGGAAGTTGCAGTGAGAGCAGTAAAAATGTTTGTTATTCTTTAGAACAATCGTTGTAACAGTTTGAATGTTTCTTCGCCAAGCGATAATAGCAACGATGAAGAAATATTCAAATCATTACAACGATTATTCTAAAGAATAACAAACGTTTTTATCGTATCCTGTATAATTGTATGAATGGGGGATACGCGACCTATTAAGGGCCTTCTAAACGGGCAATATTTTACGGCAATATGTGGCTGCAACACAGTAGCCGGCAACATTGCCAGCAATACCAGCCAGACTATGCAATTTAGGATAATATTTTTCGTGTGTCCCGGCCATATAGCTACACATTTTTGGTATCGTCGCCCTTTTAGCCGCGCCTTTAAACATGGGCCATACTGTTGCAGAAAATATTGCCGAGCCCTATACTGCATTAAAATGTTTTCATGATGGCTGGGCTATAGTTGCCAATATTGCAGCCACATATTGCAGTAAAAATATTGCCCGTTTAGACGCCCCTTTAGGACTAAGGTATCGATATGAGGCTATATCTCACTACCTGTGAGCTTTTGGCTGTGTGATATTTGTAGAATATTTTTTCGAAGATTACGTTTCTATCTACAATAAAGTCTTATATCGATACAGGTCCAAAATTCATTGATAATGAGAAAATAGTGATCGAAGTTTCTCACCTGTCAAGTAAGTTTAGCCTCTCACACGGTATGTATACGTCGAATCGACCTTACCGCCGTTCCCCGTGCACGTAGCGACTCACGGAATGCAAACGCAGTCGAATTCGTTACGCTCCGCGTCCCGCGTCTGGTTATCTACTTCCGTTTTGGGTCCGGCGCCTCGGTCGAGACGCGGTCGACCCGTATCCGTACGCACACAGGTACTCGTAGTACGGAGCCGCTAAAGCGCACGCGAGCGCGGCGTTGTTCCGGAGGAATGTACCTGCCGTGTAATGTGGGTTCTCGCGGCGGTCGCGCGTTGAATCACACGGCGGATTTCTCACGCCGTGTCGACCGGATGCCGATTGAAGAATGAAGGGAAGACGCGAGGTCGCCGGTATATGAAGCATGTATGTGTATGCGCACGAGAGTAGGACGTACCGCTGCAACTCTGAAGGTGCATTTATTCAATTCACTGTCCTCGTTGGCGTATCGCGATTTCGCCTTGTTACACAAAGCTAACGCTTTTTTTCACTTCTATGTACATATATCATATCAGGCTAAACTTACTCGCCGAGAAAGAAACTTCAATTATCTCGTTATTTATACACTTTTGGCCTATATCGATATAAGACTTTGTTGCAGATAAAACAATAATCTTCTTAAAAGCATTATACAAATATGAGCCAAAAGTCCATAGATAACGGGATAATAGCGATTCAAGTTTCTTTCCTGGCGAGTAAGTTTATCAGTCCCATATGATATGGACGGTCCTTCGAAACGTATACCGGCGGAAGAAATAAGAAAAATGTCCGCAAATATTTGAAGACGCGCGAATTGTATAGACGTCGTATCTCTCGTTTATACGTTATTCCTCCAGTTCCTCGCGCGCTCGTCCACCATTCCTGAAGCATCTCGCTTCCCACCATCGAAAAGTACCTAAGAATTCGCGGCGCGCCTTTGTTTACATACACACGCGTATATTAACCACTGCGGCGAAAACGCCTCAAAGGTCTGAGGATATTTCCCCTGTAGGTCCCCCCCCGCCTATAGGTAAACGGCGAAAGCGATACGCGGATGGGGGTAGTGCGTTCACCCCCGTACTGCGTACCGGGAATACGGACCACACCCTGTCTGTCTTTTAATTATACGAGACACGGGCTTCCGCGCACCCCGCTCCCTCTGCGGCAACCCTCGTAGCACCAGAGACACGTGGCCTCCTCCTCTTCGCTTCCTCCCACCTCCTCTTCGGCGGCAGCCCTCTTCCAGATACATATATGTATGTACGCATCGCTCCGAGGTCCGCGTATCGTCGCGCAGCCCTTACGCGAGCCTCCCACGCAATTTCGAATGCCCCGCGTGTTCGGTGGTACGTATATCGTGTACCTGTATACACATATGCGACTCTCTCTCCCACGTATATAGTTATAAAAGTATTTTATCTCGTATATATATCTTGGGAATATAAATACCACGCGGCTGTCGCATGTTACGCTTCAGGGACGTGGTCGAGGTTTAGACAGATACGTTCTAGCTCGACACGGCGCGGAGAAGAGATAGGCTCTGAAGGGGTATATTATTACAGCGGCGGTTTCACGATAAGCGGCTTGGTTGCAAACGTTACACTCAGAGAAGGGAGGTCTAGTTGAATACGAACCTGTGTGTGATAGACAAATTTAGCAGAGATGCACAGGAATTTATTCGCATCGAACAAAAGTCTGTTTGAATTAGATAGATGTTCTACTGGGTTCGTAGTCGATTGAGAAGATATGTAAAAAATTTATGAAATTCGAATAAACTTTTGTTCGATGCGAATGCATTCCTATTTATCTCAATTAAATTTGTCTATCACAGGTTCGTATTCAACTAGACCTTTTTCCCTGAGTGTACTGCGAGTTCCGTATAGATGCGATCGATATTTTCTCTGTGGGATTTTGAGCAAATTTGTCGAATTCGATGACGTCGACGTCGTCAGTAAAAAAAAATTGTATCACCCGCAACGAGGGAATTCAGGTCTCGTCGGACGTTCTTCAGAATCTGCGCTCAGATAGATACAGGAATAAATATGCGCGTATACGTGGGTAGTAGTAGGTGCACGTATCGCGTGTAACCGCGATACACCTTCGTGCGGTAAAATGCCGCAGAAGCGTAAAAGTACAGATACGGGTTTAAGCGTTAGCTCGCTCTTCGACGGCTTCTCGATCGTCCTCCACGGCTTACGTAACGCGAGGAATTTCCCTGCGAGTCGATTCCGATGTATATTCACATGTGATACGATCGCCTCGGCGATATCTACCCGTGGGGGCATTTCATTAACGATTCTTCGCGCACCTGTCGACGTAGCGTCGTCGCGACGACGTGAATCGCTGGACGCCCGTTGCGCGTGCAGCCCTCGCTATACGCGTATCCGGTTGAAAATGAACTGTACTTCCTTATAAGACCGGCGTAGTAAAGATTCGTACTATGCGCGGGCTCCCGTTGCAGGTATTATTTGTGTATACCGTTTAGAAATATCGCCAGAGAGCGAGAAAATAAAAGGTGAGGATTTAAGCTCAGCGCGAGCCGCGCGTGTTAATTAGAACGACGCGGCCCGTCCAGGCGCGGCCCGATCCCGGATTAAAGCGCTAATCGCGTCGCTTTGAAGCGCGTCGGGCTCGGTTCCCGAAAAGGGGGAAATCGTACGTGGAACGCTCGAGCGGCGGAGTTAACCGCGCGTGATTCAGCGCCTCGAAGCGTTTCCGCGGACTTTGATCGAGAACCGCGGCGACGAACGTGATCGTCGTCGACGTCGCTGAACGCGCCGAGTCACAATTGCGATTCGCGTTCGCGAAATCGACGTCGCAAAGTCTGCCTTGTTCGCTCCGAAATTGTTCTATACTCGCGCATATGTATACTATCGACGTACGAGCAACACTCGGTCCCCCTCACGATTTCCGTACATGTAACAGTCGTCATCGCGAATGTCAAAATCGTCTCGGCGCGTTGAACGCGCGCCAAAAAATTCGCCGTCGCTCCGCACCTCCTCGACGGGGATCGCCTTTATATTTATCGCGTCTCTCCTTCCGTTGCAGCAACTCAAAGATGAACTCGGCGAAGTCGTCGCGGAGATGGAGGCGATGGAGGGCGGTGGTCTCGTCACGGACGAGTCGAAGCCGTCGAACAAGGCGAAGCAAACCTCCATCGGTCGCAAGAAGTTCAACATGGACCCGAAGAAGGGCATCGAGTACCTGATCGAGCACAATCTGCTCACCGCCACCCCGGAAGACGTGGCTCAATTCCTGTACAAGGGCGAGGGTCTGAACAAGACTGCGATCGGCGATTATCTCGGCGAGAGGAACGACTTCAACGAGCGCGTGCTCCGCGCGTTCGTCGAACTCCACGACTTCACGGACCTCATCCTCGTGCAGGCGCTGAGACAGTTTCTGTGGTCCTTCCGACTGCCGGGAGAGGCACAGAAGATCGACCGTATGATGGAGTGCTTCGCGCAGCGCTACTGCCAGCTGAATCCCAACATATTCACCAACACCGACACCTGCTACGTGCTCAGCTTCGCTATCATCATGCTGAACACCTCCCTGCACAATCCCAGCGTGAAGGACAAGCCCAGCGTGGAGCAGTTCATCTCGATGAATCGTGGCATCAACAACGGCGGCGATCTGCCGCGAGAGCTGCTCGTGGTGAGTCGACGACGATTGCGGTAGTCTCCCCCCGTTGAAAAGGTCCCAGAGATTCCCATAGACACAATTTCTATGGGAATCTGATGTGCTTCAGACGCAGTAATTCCAGATATCCATTAGAACACGAATGCATTGGATTCTGTGTGTATCTGAGACGATGAATGGGGATTTATACCGAATTTTATTCGATGAAACAAGTTGAATCCCATAAATATAAAAAAAAGATCTGTACACGCCGTTCTATTTCTAATGACTACTTAATAGAACCTTACAAGATTTTATTTGTTTCCATAGATACACGTAGAATCCAATACATTCCCATTCATCGCTCTCAGATTTTTAGCGGAGGGTCTCTGGAATTGTTGTGTCTGAAGCACATCAAATTCCAATGGGAATTCTATGGGGATTTTACAAGTTTTTTATCAGAATCTATGATACTTTTGCAATAGAGCGCGTTCCGTCGTGCGCGTTAACGTGCGGCCAGTCGATGTTGTTATAGAGCGACTGTCGACATCGATTGATCAATGACGGACGCGAGACGCATTGGCGCTTCGACATTGCTGACGGAGAAAAAGCCGTACGATATCGGCCGATGTGTTCGGCGTTCTTACAGGAGATACTTGTAGGGCTTTTGTTCCGAATTCTAATGACGTTACGGACGTCATCGTATCTGTATCGAGTATATTATGTAATTCCTGGATGTAGATTAACGGAGGACGAGATATCGGTTTGTTTCGTAGTTTCTTAATGAACTCCGGGAATACAATTAAAATTACAGTAGCGTCGACAATCTAACGAGCGTTTCACTTGAAAGCTGTACTTTCGTCGTGATAATTAATTCCATCGTTTGATCGATGACGCAACGCGCGGCTGTATCTTTATGTACCAGTCGCGGAAACGTCACCGAAGAGTCCTCATCTTTCCGCGAACGCAAATTCTACCGCGTCTTCCGTCGACGAAGCGCGTCGCATCGGCGTCGATTCTGAGAAAAAAAAGACGCCGCAATCGAGAGAATTAAGCTATCTTCGTCTGTCGTCGCGACAAACAACACCTGTGACTCAGCAGTCGCGCTTGCGTCAGGCTTGTACGATTTTGCGGCAATATAATCACTGCTTCGCATTATCGCGAATGTACAATGACTATCTAGAAGCCTATGACTATGTTCAGCGAGATAATGTTTTCGTAGTACTTTAGGGCTCCTATTTCCCTTCGCGCTCTTAGTACACGGACGACGATTCACTGTCGATCAGCGTTCAATTAATTTATCAATGCAGACTCTACGATTATGCAACGACAGAGTAAAACACCGTAGAAAAAATCTCTTGCAGAGCTTGTACGAGAGTATAAAGACGGAGCCGTTCAAAATACCAGAGGACGACGGGAACGATTTAATGCACACCTTCTTCAATCCCGACAAAGAAGGCTGGCTCTGGAAGCAAGGTAATTTAATTTCGTCTTACCTCGTAGACTAGCTGCATCCCTCGTCCTTCTTCCTCTTTTTTTTTCGACGTGACGCGTTACTCGCGGAGAGAGGACAACTAGAGACGGTCGAGAGGGCGCGAGAGAGCATGTGTGCGTAGAGCGAAAGCAATAGAAAGAAGAGAGGCATATGTGTTTGTACAGTCCGCCTGTGTTGTCTTACCCGTAGCCAAATTGACTTAATCGTTTAACGGAATCGATTCTTATACAACGATGCTTTGTCCTTCTGCTGCCCTGACGGAGACAGCAGGTAAATAATCACCCTCTGGCCCGCCCTCGATCCTTAATTCTACGGATTCCGTTGTTGTTTCAGGCGGAAGGTACAAGAGTTGGAAGAGACGGTGGTTCATTCTCAACGACAACTGCCTCTACTACTTCGAGTATACCACCGACAAGGAGCCGCGCGGGATCATTCCGTTGGAAAACATACAAGTACGAGAGGTGCAGGACAGGCATAAACCTCACTGCTTCGAGCTCTACGCCGCCGGGTCTGAATTCATCAAGGCGTGCAAGACGGACAGCGAAGGGAAGGTCGTGGAAGGTGCGGCGAATTAATAATAACGATTGTTGAAGCGCGTCGTTAGTTAAATAGCATCTCTTGAGAATAACAATTTTCGTTATTCGATGCAAATAGCCATTAAATGCTCGTAGTCCCGCTTGTTTTTGCGTGAGTGCTCGTAAACAACGTATCCGTTATCTTTTTCTTACAGGAAAGCACACTGTTTACAGGATGTCCGCGGCGACAGACGAGGAAAAGGACGAGTGGATAAAGTGTGTACGGTACGTATCGATTTCATGCGTCACGCGATTCGTCCTTGCGTAATATTTCCGATGGCTCGTTTCGTCGAATTAGAGGCCGTAGATTTCAAAAGTCGAATCTTTTCTCGTTTCAGACAAAGCATATCGCACAATCCTTTCTACGACATGCTAGCGGCGCGGAAGAAGAAGGCGCAGAAGACGAACGTCCATTCGAAGAGTTAAATGCCTCGAGGATGGAAACCGAGCTTCGCGAGGAGTTCGGTGTTGCGCAAAACTATGCTCGGAGCTCTGCCGAGCTTCGTATCGTCCAGGATCGTATATCAGGGTCGAACGATCGACGTGAACCGGAGTGACGCCGAGGCCTTGCGTAAATCGCATCGAAGACGAAGAGAGCAGAAGAGGAGTACCATGAGGTCTGGAACTGACAACGAAGAGGAGTCTAACAGTGTTACGGGTTTAGCACCTTCTCGAGTTGCACGGCGTAACCGGTTCATTGGCTTCGCGTTCAAGCACTGCAGCGTGTATTTTCGCGAGGAATCGTAATGCGAGACGCGCCAAGAAAATGTTCGTATCGGTGACACGAAGCTTTGAAGGCGTAAACGTGAATGCGAAAACAGGTTAGATCTTGGCGTTGCGGAGAAGTGTTCGAAGGCGTGTAAGTCTTCGAGAGAAAGAAAGAGGGACGCGCGATGGAGTTCGTATCGACTTTGTCTTGCGTCAAGTTTCCAACGGACTTCCATATTACGATCGGGCAATCGTACACTGCTATATATGTAATGCTGCTCGGGTTATTCTTCTACGCAGACCTGCTGAAAGTAACAATATCGAAGTTACTGGATACGCGCGTGTTCTTCGAAGAAGCTTACGTCCCGCGGTCGAATATGCGGACGAGAGGAAGACGAGCACGTTATTGGTGCTCGAAGGGTAAAATTAAACTCTTCCGTTTACCCGTCACTCTTGAAATGTCCACATCCTTTCGAAGGTCCTAATTGACTCGCAAGAGCCTACGCGATGACAAAGATGAGCGACGCAGTCAGAAATATTTATTTTGTGAGAGTCCCGTGCAATGTAGCCTTTGCGGAATCATTGCCAGCGGAGAATCTAGTTCTGCCGTTGTTGTCGAATGGAAGGAGTCGTTGAATGATTGAGAGCGCGATGTGTATTATATGTGATAGTTCTTAATTTATTTGAACGAATGTGTATATAAGTCTAAACATTTCCGCGTATTGTACGATTTACTGTACAGTTTCCAAGTATGGCCGAACTGGCCGATCGTGACATTAGGCTAGAGCAGTTTCTCATACGACCGTATGACGTTGCGTTACAGAAAATATAACGATATATTAAACACGTGGCAGGATTATACTAGTGCACTCTCTGCACGAAGTTGGCTAGCTGGAGAGGGTGGCGCGATGTTTTTTTTGTGTGTGTTATAATCAGTGAATTCGGCAAGTCTCAAACGTCGGGTTTGAGAAGAATTCGGGATGTGACATCTTTCAACGTTTTCGCTGTTTGTACGGGTCCAATAATGTATACGTGCATACGGTTTACTACTTTCCCGTTCTTTTTCGAACTAGTCGTAACAATTGATTCGTCACGCGCAAGGTTTTTCTTTTTGATAATCAAATGCAAAGAAATCTCGTACACATCGAAAACGCCTTATTACGCTACGATAAATGATACGCTGATAACGTAGCGCAGGATTAAAGAAACACTTTTAGATTTTGTATTCTTCCAATTTCGTAGCAGAATAACGTTTTGGATTACACGAGATTGTGACGGATTAGGGTTAATAAAAATTGGGCTTCCCGAGAGCCGGTGTTTCGGATAGAGACAGTGGACCAGGGATGTATTCAATGCTAAGCATTAGCATTAACTGTCTGAAAGTTACTTTGTGTGCGTCGATCTTTTCAGTTTATTTATTTATTCCTTTGTACTTCGAAAACGTCCAAATTTTTACCGTATGATTTGATCTGTAAGTAGTAATCAAAAATATCAAACGTTTCGTACACTGATCACGTCACACGCGGATCGGTGACGTATAAGTTACGAAGATAACAAAATAAGATTCTTTGCGGGCTTTCGAAATTGTTCGCAAGATGATGTAATGTATTTTGTACCGAACTTGTCACACACGAATGATCGGAAATCTCACTGAATATGTACATGTGTTTGCAATTTTCCAAAGGGATCGCGTTGAATCCCAAACTTGGGCCTCGCTTTGTTTTTCTTAAACACGCCTTGCTTCTCTGGCGGAGTAGGGAATACCTCCGTGTGAATTTAAGCGGATCAACAATGGCCCGTTCGAGTTTTTCCGATTGCAGTATGATTTCTTCATAATAGCGCTTGTTGAAAGATGTGTGTGCAATAATATTAAGCCACGTGAGATTTTCAATCGATTCTAAATATTGTATAAAGTCTGTATTCTATTATAGAAAATTTGTATGTATATTTCGTTGTATATTAATTTTATTTCGCAATTATTATGTATGCATAATGAACAATGTGTAGCGAACTCAAAGGCCAATATGTATTAATTGAAATAAAATGCGTTCGTTTCTTAGCCTCGCCTTCGAAAGAATATAAAGACGGGTGCTAATAATCGACATTTTTCTAAAAAAAAAAACATTTTACATTCATTTATTTCATGAACTTGATTTCCTTTCATTACTTATTTATTTTAATTTAATCACATCCTTATGTTATAGATATTGGTAAGTTTCTTGCCGCATTGTATAATTCACCGTGCTCTACCTATAGATCCTTTTCTTTTGCTGATACGAATTTAATACCTAAGTAGAAAGAATATTCCTCTCGTAGGAGTCGCAGCAGTTTTTCTTTCGTTGTTAGCTTCGTCAAAATTTTCAATCTTTTCTATTGTAGTCGATCAACAATTTGATTTGTGAATTTGGGTTAGACGACTTATCATGTGTAGCAGGAAAACACTATGAGAAATAGATAGAGTGAAAATTGAGTGTCTTTTTCTTAGCCTTCCTTACAATTTCCGGCCGAGGGGGCATACGCCTTCTATGCTCCGCAAATACGTTCCTATCAGGTCATTATTTCAAATGATACGGAGAATACCTATACCAAAGAGAGGAACACTTCGTAAAGGATAATTTAACACAATAGATAATAACATTTATTTGCATTCTGGAGTAGATATTGTTATGCCGCCATTCATGATATAGATACAATGTTATACTCAAGTAAACATGCTTAATTTTTAATTAAATTAATTGAAAGAATACGACTACTTAGATACTTTTACAAGTCGTCTGTACATACTGTGTCTGAGACAACACAGCTTATATTGCTTAATAATTCACATCGAATATCATTTGGCAGCACATAGTATACAACCCAAAATCGACCGGTGTAACGCATAATTTACAAACAAATTCTATAAAAAATACTAAGGTTTCATAGTTAGATATAGAGATTCGGTGATAACAATCGCTCGACGACCTTCACAGCTTGCAAAATCACTAGGACAGTATAACCATTTGGCCTTTCGATACTTCTTCAGAACACGCAAATAAATTATTAGAAATGCAATTATACTTCTGCGCAGAATAAATCGTATTCTAGACTAGATTTGTTTCTAAACACTGAGATCTTTGCACGGGGGGCGTCTCTTAATGTACTACTTTAAATACAAGGTGACTATTTTGTATGCAATTATATTAATTATTATATTACTTATACCGTTTTAATACACATTCTATTTTCTTATACTCAATAGTAATCATACTAACAGTTTCTACAAATTTTCCAAACTCGACCTTATATGCATGTGTACGCATAGGAGCGCGAGTCCACGCACTGTGTGGTTGAAAAGATCCATCGATAAAATAATATCGTATAACTGCAAGTTTAATACGAAATTTAATGAATACAAGTGGTCCATGAATACTTTCTCCTGCATCATTTTCTATACATCGCTTTCGAATGACAGAGCAAGAGAAAGATTAAGGTAAAGCAGGATACTCTTACTTGGTCGTTATTTAGTTTCCAACTAGAGTTGAGAACGCGATATTCAATGGAATACGACACCAGAAAAATCCTGTCTACTGTGCGTAGAGTGGGAGATTGTAAAAGAAAGACACTTCATCGTGTAATTCTAATAGGTAAAAACTATTCATACTAGTTTATTAAGTGTTTCTCGCGCGAGAGGTCGAGTTGTACGTACCACAGGTACGTACGTTGCACTCTCACTGAAATGCAAATTGAAAACTGCTTTTCACTGAGGCTAAATGTAACTCACACCGGGAGTATTTTCGTTTCTTCTGTATTTAGAGCATTCTAATCTACACCAAAACGTATAGTACAGTTCAATTGGCAAATTGCCAGGTTCTTTACCATTTATACGTAATTAAGAATGCGTGTCTACTTATTTTTTGTACTGAATTGTAACTTTTTTCATTGCAAAGAGCCGTATGCTGAGCAATAAGAATAATGTTTCGTTACAACAGAACACGTAATCGATGCTGTGCAAATTACTATACACGACTCGGCAACGTAATAAGACTTTGATCATTCGCGCGATAAAATAATACGACTGGCAATTTAGGGTACAGTTGTATCGTGCCACCGCAGAAAAGAGAAAGACATTCTATTCATTTTGCTTTCCTGCTTTACCCTGCTACCACTCGTATTCTTTTTTCTTTTTTAATCACACATGTCTTACACAGTGATCAAGAGGTCAACGTAATAAATAACAAAGATTGTGGTCCGAGGGTAAGGTTTCAATAGCAATAATAGCATTGAACACGTTATGACAAAATTTGTCCTCCATCCAAAGTCGATGATAAAGCGATATAAATTTCAAACTTGTGTAGCCGGATAAGCTGCGTTTCTTCCACTTTTCAACAGAGTCGAAATAGTAGAGAAACCCTGAACGCTTCGTACAATTTTAACTCTTTCAAATAACTTACACGAGTACTCGGCATATTATCTCCAAATCGCATTAGCTATCCAACACGTTACAACATTAAAATATATGTAGCCAGTGTGTGTACTAACGTATAGTGTGTACACAATGTAGTTTATCCATTCGTCTTAAAGTGCGATATTATTATATAGTCAAGGAATGGCTCTAACGTTTGTCGAGACTCACGCACGCTGAATACTTCTACTGTTTCTAAAACATATGTATGTTCGAGTTGTCCAGTGTACACTTAAGTACAAGTTACAAATGGCCAACAAGGGGGACCGCAATTTAACAAATAACCCCCACTCAACGTCTTGCCCTGAAAAGCTTAATCTACGATTAATCTTCGTCAATGATCGATCAGCAAAAGGAGGAGCACTTGTAATGTCAGTGAGACGCGTCACCGGCGTTCAAGATTATATCACCCGTAATGATGTTTACCAGGATAGAGTTTCAGGAGGAATAATGCGAACACGTTCTCTTTGAATTCCATTGATTCGAATGAAGCAAAATTCAATCACGTTAGAATCGAAGAACGAATATAGTGGACTTAAGAAATAGAATATTCCTTATTAGTAAGAGTCCTTCTAAAGAAGAAAGAGTTAATCAACAATATGCTAGAATTTCAAAGGGATAACGTGGCTCTCTTATTCCGCTCCGCAAAACAACTAAAATACAACTCCTCCCATCAGTAGTTCACTGTATAGACCTTGTAAATACCTTTTGGTAAAGACTGTAGACGATCTTAATAGGCGGGGGCTTGGAAGTCGCCCATGCCTCGCGGTTGCTGTTGAGCGAACGGAGGTTCCTGATAAGTAGCGTCGGTAGCGTCGGGATAACTCGTGTATCCGGCTCCTCCTACAGGTTCAGCCTCATAACTAGGAGCGAATGCAGCGTCGGTTCCTTGCTTGAATCTTTGAAACGCGAACCAAGCGCATCCAGCCTGGAAAAAAAAAAAGTCGATTGAAAGATGTAGAGAGACCGCTTCAACCAAGGAGACCGGATCCAACTAGAATTTTGGCAGGAATAAATGAGAACGAATTGAACGCAATCGAAATATATTATTATAGAATACTCACCCAAGTAAAGAGGGAGAAGAATGAAAATGCAATGGCTCCTTGTACGTTGTGAACACCATACGAATTCGGCGGTGTGTCAGACTTATTCCACGCGTTGGTTAAATAGCAAAATCCAACAAAGTATAAAAATGCCCAAAATCCAGAAAAGCTGTAAAGAAAGTGCGTTCGAATGAATGGATCGATGTTGTATTTGATCAATAGTTCGATTGCGAGCAAACTATTTGCTTCAAATAAATTGTCAATTATGATCATACTCACCCAAGATCCAGAAGAACGTAATGTTTGCGAGTTTTGACAGAAGACATTTGTTCAAAGAGGTATTCTCCCAATAAAAAGCCGATGCTCGCTAAGAAGGCCAAGACACCGATCCCGACACCATAATTACACGCATTGGGATCTTTGTTGTAAAGGCAGACGGCATCTTTATCCCCTTCCGTGAGATAGCCTTTACTGCTTATGCAGCCAAAGACTATTATTGCAAAAAGCTGAAAAGAAAGTATCCGATGAAGCTTAAACTTGGCAAGGTGAAACATAATTAGGTAATCGATATATCTACACAAGGTCGACGAGGTGTTACTTGTTTGAGCAATGTTATCTGCGATCAACCGTGTTATACTTACATCCCTATGTACACTCTGGGCCACGGATTCTGTCGCTGGTGATTTTTAAACTGTAATTTTTAAATGTAGGCTAATCAATGATCAATCAATTTTCATGCTTTCATTAGTCTGGGCAAACACCGCCGTAGCTGACGAGAACATGAGAACTAATTGTTCATTGACTAGTGCGTTTAAAAATGACATTTTGAAAATTCCCCAGCAACAGAATCCGTGGCCCAGGGTGTACTACTTATAAGAAATTGCGGAGGAAATTGAGACTCGCATATAGGATGCACGTACATATGTATAGCGTACTCCACCTGCGCGCGCTGTATGCAAAACCGGATCAACGGACAGGTAAGAAAATTTGCTCTCTTCGCGAATGAAACGATGAAACAACGACGTTTCAGGATAAAATGAATATACTCGAATCTGACAAGTATCTCGAATGTCACTCGCGATCCATTTCATGGGGCGTATCGGGCTAATTCACGAAAAATCAATAGAACCCCATCATTGCGGGAGTGGGGGTTCGGAAGATTCTTAAAAATCGATGTCCGACGCTCCGAATCGCCAGAACGGTCGAGTGATTACAGCTGAATTTAAGATAAGATCAATGGTCGCGATATACTCACCAAGCATAGTGCCCTTAGAATGACCTGAGGTCTTTGAACAAATGCGATTGGATCGAAAGGAGCTCCTGCCTTTCCTCCGCCGTATGCTCCACCGCCGTCCATCTTTACGCGACTGAACTGGAAATTCAAAGCCCCCAAAGAAAACGCCCGCGCACGCGCTACATTTCTAGGTTGCCCTCGAAGGCTGACGATTTCGAGGAAGCGGACAATGGAGCGATATGCTGCGACAGACTGTACGTAGTACGCTATTCGCCGGAAGCTCGAGTGTGCCGTACGATTGACTGCGACGACACGCAGTGCCTGGCAATAATTTCAAGGGAAGATCCCTAGTGTCTCGGAAGAGCAAATGAAACAAGGACGATTAGACGAGGTATAAAAAAAAAGAGCAACGGAATACCTACAACGTCGACTCGAGACTCTACTACAACAAGAAGATATTGAAATTACAAATAAAAATTATCACACGCGTCTGTCGGCTGTGGACGTACCTTCAAACCAATACGCATAAGCTTTTGTTTTTTCTGCGCCTGTCTCTGGATTTTTACAAATCGACTTCATTCATAAAATACATTTGCTTCAGAATGGCCACAGAGAAGGATTTAATTGATGGTACGCTCCGCTAACGTATGCTTCGCTTCATTCTCGATCTTCTTAGATCATTTTTAGAAATTTTACAGCCGTACGAGATTCATTAGAAGCTGATGGAGAACTCGGACGCATCAAGGCTGAAATGCGTACCGAAGTAATGAAGTTGTTGGACGGTTCCAACAAAACTAATAAATTGAAACGTCCAAAAGCGCCTCACGAAATCTTACTTTTAAATGAGCTCATCCGGGAATACCTAGATTGGATCGGGTACAAATATACCTCGATGGTACTCACTGCAGGTTAGCGTCCAATGGGTATGAACCAAACGCGTACTTATATACATACATTTAGAGATTACAAAAAATCAATTTACTTACAGAATGCGAGCTGGGAAGGCAAGTTTTGGATAGAACATTTTTAACGCAAGATTTAGGCATCGAGGAGACTGAAAAAACTAGAAACTTGCCTTTACTGATTAGCCTTGTGGAAACTTTTAAGAGTTTGAAGAAGTAACAACGATCTCATATTTATGTACCCTACATTTACACCCTCCTTAATAAAAATGTATATTTTTCTATTCGTGGTATCTTTTTATTTATTTATATATATATATCATTAAAGTATCAATACAGTGGTATTGCGTATGCAGGATATCCCAGAAAAGGAGGGAAATTTGATAAAAATGATTTTAAATGCGTATTAAGAGGTGATGAGAGTCCCACTTCCAGTTATACTATAATACACATTCAATTGTATTTATATTTAACGTACATACATATTCTTTGCAAGAAATAGGAGAAAAAATTACGTGAAGAAATACGTCTAGAAACTCTTAAGTAGTAAGCGTAAAAATATATTAATTTGCTATAGGTTTTTTTTAAGTATGAAGCATACAGTACACACTATGTGGAAATAGGTATAAAAATGCGATATAGAAGAATTTTCCTTTTATTTAATGCCTACGCTTTATATTGAAATTACATTATACGAAAGTACAATATAACGCTAACATCGAGTTCACAGGTTATTCAATTTCTTCGTCCTGTTTTATTTAAACGCATAACTTTAAACTGTAGTCTTTGCTGTTCTGTACAATATTATAAGGGTAGTGATTTGACAATATTATTGTAATATTGAAAGTGAAATTGAGATGTAACTAAGTTGTCGATTATGTACGTTGCGGCACATTTAAAAACGAGAATCCAATGATCACGCTAACTGTAAGCTATATCGTCACATGTGCTATAACGTATTTATATAACACTTGAAATGTTCCACAAGTGTTTACGAACATTTGTCTATGACATCCCCGATTATGCTCCTCTTTTCTCTACGGCAAAGTAAATGGCAGAGAGACGAAATTAGAATTAGAGCTCACTAAGAATGTGAGAAAATTTTGTTAATTCAAGAACGCAAAGTCGTGAATCGTAATAAATAACCAAACGGCAAAAAATTCAGTATTTCCAGATATCAAATGAAGTTTAAATAATACAGAAATATCATAAGTATATGGATTATTAATAATCTACAGCATTTCATAAATAGCTTGAAACAAGAGGAACGATGTGAAATAAGGATTAAAGTACTCTTGGAACATTCATCTTCTAACATTACGGTAGCTGAAATTTGAATGCACTCCCATCAAACTCACCTTCGCAAGTTTGAGCGTTTCTAATACCGTCATTTGTGCTTTGCCTTCTTCTTCTTCTTGGACTGTTTATTCTTACTCTTAGACTTTTTGGTTTTCTTCTTATGTCTGTCCTCGTCGGTGCTAACGTCGGATGAGTTGGAATAACTGTCCGTGTCCGAACTACTATCTTTCTTGGCTAACTTCCGCTTCTTATGTTTCTTATGCTTCCTCTTCCTCTTTTTGTGTGATTCGTCCGAGCTATTCGTGTCGGAGGACGAACTATCCGAACTGCTGGATTCATCCTCCGAACTGGTCGATTTGACGCGTTTTTTAACTGACTTAGCTTCCACTTCCTTTTCTGCTTCCACTTCGTCCAGTTTTGGCTTCTTAATCGACAGTAATGCCGTCTTGTTTTCCTCGTCGTCAGAGTCCAAGTCAGACGCGGAATAATCCGGCTCAAAGCTGGCTTCGTCAAGCATACTGCGCTTTCGATCCGAAACGAGTCTTGGATTCTTTCTCTGCTTTTTAACCACATCCGTTGTAGGAGGTTGAGGGTTTTCGAAAATCAGCTTCTCTTCAGTCCCGTCGGGCTTTTCCTTCGAAGCCGAGGTTTCCTTGTGCTTCTGCCTTTTCTCCTGACTCTTCTCCTTATCCTTCTTGTGTTTCTTTTCCTTGCGCTTCTTCCGATCTTTAGATTTGCTCCTACTTCTGTGTTCTTTCTTTCGCTTCTTGTCCTCCCGAGTTTTCTTTTCTTTCTTCTTGTTATCCTCTTCTTCTTTACGCTTTATAGGGTTCATCTTCGACGATTCATCCCTCCTATAAGCGACGGGAGGCGTCCTACCTCTTCTATCACGTTCCCGATCTCTCTCGCGATCGCGATCACCTCTTTCCGACCTAGAGTCATTTCTGCTCAATCTGAAGTCTAATCGAGCATCTATTCTAGATTCCTTGTCGCTCCTCGGATCGTGTCGTTCATTTCTGGACTCGTTCCTGTCCCTTGGACGCTCGTTTCTGTCTCTGTCTCGCTTTCTATCTTCCACGAAGACTTTGCGTTCGTTATTAGGGGGATTCAGTGGCGCGTCTACGCGTCGCTCCATCAACGGTGACATCCTTTTGTCTCTGCTGGCTCTGGGCGATCGACTTCTGGCAGGATTTTCATTCTTCGCGTCCCGTCTGTCCAGAAATCCTTTCACCGGACTGACTTTCTTTTCCTTGTCATCTTCGACTTTATCTCCTAGTCTCTCCTTAGCAGATAATCTCGTCGGGGAATGAGACTCTGGCACCGGTTTGAATTTGGTGCGATCTACTTTCGCCTTCTTCGCCGAATCCATAATTTCGACATTCCTCTCGTTTCTGCCGACGTTTATCGTAACGTTGACACTTTTTCTCGACTCTCTGTTCGGCTCCGCTTCTAGAATCTTCGGTTCGGGATTTTGATATAATATTTTCCTGCTCTCACTTATTTTCTTAATCTCTATCGGTCTTATCGCATTGATCGCCTTCTGAAATATAGCATTCTCCGCTCTCTTCAAGACTTCCGAAGTGACCACCTTCGTCGTTTTCGGTTCGTCCGTTGAAATTTCCTCCACGGGAGATTCCACGACTTCATCCACCTTTTCTGTCGTTTCGTCCCGCTCCCATTTTGACAGCTCGGGGACAGGCGCTAAAAATTCATCCTTCTTTGGAGATTTTTCGTCGGTCTGCCGTTTCTTCTCTTCCGTTTCGTTCTCGGAAAGTAGCGAATAGTTCTTCGTGATCTGTGTATTTATTTCAGTGTCGTCCAACCCGCCGTACAAAGTGTCAATAGGTTCGGTATCCGACTTCAATTCCGGAATTGGTTTGAAGTTGGGATTCGGAGGATTCGTGCCGAATTCCGTGTCATCTATTCTTCCCGGTATACACTCGCTGTATTCGGGCGGTTCTGGATTCATGGCTAAAGATTTATCTTCAAATTCATCTTTCATCGCGAGCACTGGTTGTTCGTTGAGGCTTTCTTCAATGTCTGCGTGATCAGGCACCGTGGGTTCATCTTTCGTCGAAGTGACAGTTTCCTGCTTCGGTTCGAGCGGCTGATTCTCACCTTCGACAGCTTTAGGAGGCTCCTCTTTCGGGGTTTCTTTCTGAACAGACTTTTTCTCCTTTTTCTTCTTCTTCTTCTTCTCTTTCTCGTCCCCATCCTTCTTCTTCTTCTTGTCCTTGATCCTCTTTTCTTTCTTCTTCTCATCAGCTTTATCCTCGTGATCCTTGTCTTTCCTCTTCGTGCGTTCGGGCGATTGATCCTTTGCCTCGTTCCTCGATTTTGGACGATATGGACTGGGGCTCTTCCTAGATCTCTTTCGGTCCATCGAGTGCCTTTCGTAACGATCGTGACGATCTCGATCCTTCTCGGGATCATAATCGCGATCTCTTCTTTCTCTGTCACGGCCACGACCTTTGTCCTCGGTTCTGTACCGATCTCTGTCATCTCTGTAACTACAGACAGACAAAAATTGATAAGTAGCGGCGAGTGCGTCTTTATAATGCCATTGACAATGCAATTTCACGGACTCGGTGTGCAATTGTGGATTTTACCCATAATTGAACAATTACGGGAGAAATACATTGAAGATTTTGACTGCATCGAGTTATCGTTTCCTTCTTTGAAGAGTTTCAAAAACTAAAGCGAGGTGTAATATATGCGAATCTTGTGCTGTACTCCGCGATGCTGGATAAATCTGATTAATACTCACCGATCTTTATCGTAGTCTCTCTTTTCCATTTGTCTATCTTCGTCCCGACGATCCCGCGTATGCCTGTCCTCTCGATCCTTATCCTTCTCCCTTCTCTCTCGATCATCTTTCTCTTTTACTCTGTCCTCGCGGTCTCTCGGTAACGGAGCCGGCGGTGGTCTTTCCCTATCTTCCCTATCTCTATCAGGTATTCTGCGATCACGATCATCTCTTTCCCTAATTCGATCGTCGCGCTCCCGTCCCCTATGGAAACACATCCAATATTGCATTTCATTAGTGTCAGAAAATGGAACAAAGTTTAAGTTAGAACCTCATGATCCATTCATTGTTGTTACAATGAAATACATTGTAAGAATTTTCTAATATCCTCGTGTACCTGTCGTCTCTCGCAAGTACTCGATCGTGTTCTATCGAATCGTGCTCTTTAGGACCATGCTCGCGATCCTCCTGGTCTCTCGGTAGGCGTGATCTATCGCGATCGTCTCTCGCAGGTCTCTCTGGATGATCTACACCCGGTGGAGGTAGATCATAATATCCCTCGGTTCCCGGTGGGGCAACGTCGTCAAAGCGTTTCGGTGGTGCATCGCGCGATGGACTACCAAAGCGTTGGGGTGGTGGACCGGTGTACCTGTTGACAGAAAAGTGAAAGATCATTAAAATTTGCAGTACAACTTGATACCGACCTGACATCGCTGTCTTCATGTCGAAATCCAAACAAATACCTTATGCCAATGATGGGTCGATTTTAAATGTGTCACTCATTTCGACAAGTTTCAAAAGTTATATGGGAACGACTGATGGCAGAATGGCCAATTTGCTCAAAGCGAGGCATCATTCAAAGTTAAGTAAAACTTTAAAGATCGACCCACGAGAGTCTGACGCGAATAACGAATACGCGATGATGTATAGTTCAAGTGGTTCGCAAAATTATTACTCAACACGACAACACTTTGAGTTTCCGAAATGAAACTGTCCTTTCAACCGGAACCTTGATTTTATTCCACTCGAGTGCCGCATTCCTCGAAGTTAGGCAGCACATATGCCAAAATGATTTTGTTTAACGAAAGTTCCATTCCGGAAATTGTATGGCACGATACGTCCGACGAGCTGAAATGGTGAATGAGTAATAAAGACCTTATTTCTGACATATATTGCCGCAATACATCGCATTCACTGAAAGTCATTATTAGTAATGCGAAACTATAAAACCAACATTTATAACTTTCTAAGACATTAGATGCCAATTACTAATACAAACAAGTACAAAACAAATTGGCTACAAATCTGTTCCCTTTTCTCTAAACCCGCTTATTGAAGAGAATTCGGTAGTTATTTTGCATTCTATAGCATACTAAGGTACACTTAGCACAGGAATGTAATGAAGACTGTTTTACTTTCCCAAAAATCAGCTGATGAAATCCTGCTTTGTCTAATTCAAATTCATTTTCAGTTTCTGTGGTCTGCTGTTGATTAGTAATTCCATCATGGCTTTATTCTTCTTTCCTGCCGCTTAATATTAGCGAAAGCAATATTTTTTGGGTGCCCGTTACAAATGTTGATTTGGCCCTGAATTCACCTGAATCAGAAACCACGTCGGATGTGTTGGGCTGTTGGATAGCGTCCGCGTCTTCCAAGCTGGGCCTCGGTGATCCAAATCTTTTGTGAATTTCTTTCTTCGTCATTCATACTTGATTATGGAACTTTTTGGCATTCTTTATTACATAATGTTCACAAGTCACCAGGTACAATGTAAGATATAAATAATAAAGCAGAATAACAACGATAACACTCCGGTTTGTAGGTAAGAGTCGTTAAACAAATCGGTATACATTACAAGTAGTTAAATAAACAAAACATGGGAAGTACAATCGCTTGTTTCTGCAAAGTCGGATCTCTATAATGTGACGGACGTTTGGAAGTATTAAAAATTATACTAGTACTATCCAGTAGAATGGATTCGGAATAAATACATATGTGGAATAGTACATAATCGGAATGGCATTATTGCTTTGATTGATATATAAATCTTAAAATATGTAAAATTAGCAAATCTCCAAATTTCATCGCGATGCGCTATAAACTAAAAACTTCGCATATCAACAAGGCAATCGTACTTTGCAATGTAAAATAATTCTAAATAGAATTATGCCACATTTTAATCGTTTTTTCTCGTCGACTCCTGAATTCGAAGCATTTACGTAAATAGATATAATACTTAAGTCTGGATTAAAAATTTTCTCAACAAAAGGAGCTTTTGTTGAGAAAATAAAATATATACTTTAAAAGCCCTAATCACGGTACACGCAAAGTGCCGAGAAATGTGTAGTTCGTAAACGTTTACAGTCCAACTTTTAACGATATCACTACTTACGAAAAAAAAAAAATGTTATTAGAAGTAAAGTATAAATCTCATAAAACGGAAAATCATTGCGGATAGCTACATTTGATGCCCATCCGAAGTCTTTTTCCGAACGGATATAAATTTGATCACATTGCCTTAAACTGTGCAAATTCTGTAGCCTAAGGCAATGTGACTGTTTTGCTTAAGAAGGTGTGGTTGTCTCGCGAAGCGTTTATTAGAATCTAAAATTCATTACTTCAACTGTTAATATCGCTGAAATAAGGGTTTAGCTGAAATACGCTTATTATTTGGCGTTTAAAAAATATATATATAGCATTATTTGATAAGAGCGTCTTCAAAAGAGCGTCTGGTCAGAGCAAATGTTAAGACGCTGTGTGTCAGCCTTCTAAATTGGGTGACGACTATTTTAAAATGTGAATAGTTATCCCGTCGAAGGACCCATTAATTCTGTTCTTTTTTCTTTCATTTTCAGTAGAGAAAGAAACGAGCATACAATCCACTTTGGGAGAAAGTTCTCGTAGTGATTTGACACCACTTTTTGCACGCACTCTCTAAATACGTTTCTATTATACCGTCGTAATATTAAGACATATACACTTCATAAGAATGTCCTCAGAGAAGCACGTTTTTTAAAAATATCACAGATATATCAGGTACACTTGTGCATACAGTCTTTTCTTCCTCGCGAGAGATTACATGGACATATTTGTTATAATACCTCTTTTATCTGCGTGGTAGGGTAATGCGCATATATTGTTATTTTCTATATAATACGCAGTTATGAAGGGGAAACTAAATTTCTTCCCAAATCATGGAAAATCAAGATCTGGTTGCTTCTAGTTTCCCTCTGATCATTATTTCAGTTTACTCTAATAATTATCTGAATAACAGATATATATGTAATATTAGTGGCAGTAAAACGTTTTGCGCAATGGAATGTATATATATATATATGATTATTATAATATAAAAATTATCACTCATCTGAAAATTTAAGAGTAAAATCTACATATGGGACATTAAAACTGTAATCATTGCCGTTGCTTTTCAAAAATTATCAACAAAATAAAATTATTCAATTATATGAATACATTAGTGTATTTCTTAATACGCTAAATAGATGTTAGATTCAGTAGGATGCAAGTCATTGCAACGTCGAATAATATAGGAACTGGTTATTTAAATTAAATATGGAGCTAACACGGTAATAGAAATTCTCGCTTTATCAGCTCTCAAAAGACATCTAATTTGAAGCAAAAAAAAATTGAGAATCTTCAAGTCTTGAATAAGACCCTGTGTTTGATAGATCATTGAAATAAGTTTTTTCTCAATCGATTTTTATAAATAAGTTGGAAGTCTAGCGAGAGTCGAAAGCAGATTAAATTTATTTAAAATGCCCCGTATGTATATAGTAAATGATCTTTTAAAATTTCAAGTTGGATTCTTCCTGGAATTAACATTCGCGAACAGAAATGTTACACAAATTGAAGAGAAATGATTGCGAGAAAACCTATTGAATTAAAATCAATTAGAAAAAGGAGTACTGTGTCTAATAAATCGAAATATAAACATTTTTTAAAATACATCTTATAAAACAAGCATGAGAAATCAACTATTGAAAAATCAAAATATTCAATTAAGAAACTACCAGACGACAATTAATCGTGCCCTCACTTTCTCTGGAAGGATCTGAGTCATTGGAATGTAAGTCCAAACCTTCGTTGCGTTTCTTAATTCGTCTTTATATGTACAAGTATTATCTCACACGAATGTAATAAAACAATGTATGAATAATACTTCGAATATATATTTCAAATGATATATCTTTATCCGTCCACACGCATATAAAATATTCTTCTCGAATGCGTCTTCATTTGAACGAGCAATTCAAATTCGCAGTATAATATCACGTACTGCCTTTGACATACCGCTCACGCGATGGTAAACGTTAAATGTAACAACGGTCTATACTTTTCTATATGTAATATTTCACATATACGTATTCACTAAAAGAATGTCTGTAATACGTTTAACCCTGCTAGAGTGTTCGCAATGATAATACATTCCCCTTTTAGCCGGGACAGCGGCAGAGCATGCATCGAGTGTCCAACTGCTTAGCATATACGTGAATTAGAGAACTATTGATGCAGAAATACCTGTTGTAGGAATCATAATAGTCTTTCCTGTCCAGTGGCGGAGGTCCCAATGACATGAGTGGCGGTGGATGACCTCCAGAACTTAGGTGTGGCAGCAGAGGGGGTATATTATGTTGCGATGGTTGATTTCTTAGCGGGTATCTGGACACAGGTCTTTCCCTGGGCGGTAGATCACGTTCCCGCTCTCTGTACGGATAATCGTGAGCCGGCGAGTCATTGTAGTAGCTGTTATACGCATCACGAGGTTCACGAGATCTGGGCCTCTCTCGTTCACGGTCTCTTTCTCTCGGAAACCTGCAACAGCGGAAGAAATAAACATTGACAAAATTGAAACGTAATATTTTCTTTTTAAACATAAAATGAAGCTTTTCTTTGGTCTTCCACGACCAAATTTTTTTTTAAAGAACGTTGATTCTCATCGTGGTTACACTGTGACTAGCGTAAAATTACCGTCGTTACAATTTTAAGGACCGAAGATAAATGTGTATTACAACAACAAAAAAACTCACCTTGGTGGTGATCTGGCAGGTGATCTATATCTGATAGGGAGATCACGGTCCCGGTCGCGATCACGATCTCGGTCTCTATCACGATCACGTTCTCTATCACGCTCACGATCACGATCACGTTCTCGATCTCGTTCGCGATCTCTCTCTCTTTCTCGTTCCCTTTCCCTCTCTCTTTCGCGATCGCGCGATAGAGATCCCCTCGGCGATTGACTGCGAGAATATGATCTGGATCTGCAAAAAAAAATGAAAACAATAAGCCAATGAAAGTCGGACTAGCTCTTACGTTTGTACTTATTTCTAGATTTCCCAAGTTTCTGTGTATAATTTTGATATTAAAAGTACACGAGCGAATGGTATACGCGCAAACGCGTATACGAACTTGTCAATATTTCATTTAAATTATCGTGGTACTTTAAAATACCACGACAGAGCTTATTTACAGGCAAAAAGAGCGATTATACTTCCTTTACAGTTGAATTGCCTCACCTGCTAATCGAGAAGCTGCCACTTCTTGACCTTCGTTTTGGAGTGCGGCTACGAGGTCTAAGGGATAGAGGTGATCTCGACGGTCGCCTCTTAAGCGGAGGGCTTCTAGATCTACTGAGCCGAGGTGGAAGAGGAGATCGCCGCCCAAATGATCGTGATCTAGATCTCGTATAGCTGCGTGACCTCGACCTGGTTCTACTTCGTCTTCTGTGCTTCCCCAATCTTCGATCTCTCTCATCTTTCTCTCTCAGCATTCGTTCGAATGCTTCCAATGGATCATCGATTACTCTGGAAAATTATCAAACGGGTCATCGATATTAGCCAAATTAGTGCAGTGACTATGTCTATGCGTCTACCGCCCGAAGTAGGTTAACAAAGTCTATCAATTTCGCGTATTACAACGTACCCTGGTGGATTTCCATTATGTATATTCCTTCCCAATCCCGGAGGAGGAGGCTCAATTCCTCTATAACCAACTGAAACGATGCAAATGATAAGTACATTACAGTTACGATTGCGTATTTATGAATTGTCCCATTATTTGCCATTACTGCATAAAAACTTACGATGATGAACTCCTCTTAACGGTCTCGGGGGACCGTTATAGGCACGCGGCGGTTGAGGTCTATATCCAGGCTGTTGATAAGGTGGCCTCTCGTATCTAGGCGGTCCGTAATGTGGGCCTTGTTGATGGGGATAAATGGGTACACGATGCCCCATGTAAGGATCGGGTAATAATGGACCGCTGTGAGGAGCCATATTAGGCGGTGGTTGATTATAATTTGGTGGTGGAACGCGATCTTCTCCTGGGGGAAATGGTAGTAACGGCGGTTGATTCGCAGCGGGAGGCGCGTGCAAATGAGGCTCGTCAACCTGTGGTCGGGGAAAATGTAACGTGAAGCTCTTTTCGTATATTTCGGTATAATCAATTCTTTCTTTCCAACTTTTGAGAGTTCCATGTTATTCAGCACGTACGGTTGGAGTTCCTGGGCGATCCTCGGTCGATCTCCGTATTCCAGGATCATAATGCATGTAGTGACTCTCGCTCGGTGGGGGACCCTGGTATCCCTTTGAGGGAAGTGGATTCATTAAATGCGGTGGCGGTGGTCCCTGTGGCGGATACTCGCTACGATGAGAATGTCTGGGGGACAAAGAACGTCTACGACTTACTGTTCGTAAATTTTCCATCCTGCGGCCGCGTTCTCCACTTCTGAAAAATGTGGATATTCGGATTTGAAGATAACGCCTAACGCGAAATAACGGACAAGACTGGTTATTTCCGTCCAACTAAGCGAATACTGCATGCTGTGGTTATTTTTCTTTACGCAATGGTTAAAGTGAAATGCACGGATAATCTTTTATTTGTATATACCAAGTGTCAAATATTTTTGCGCTGTATCTGCTAATTTTAATGAAATGTGGAAACATTTGAAGTATCTTAACGTCAAAAATACATGTATATTAAGCACAAGATGTAAATTAATCGATAGTTAAAAATAATATATCTACTGTGTACTGTTAAATGACATTCGACAAAGAAATCAACCATCGCTTAAAAGACATTATAAAATTAATATCGATATCATGAAATCTTTAAATCTTTCACCTCTCACGATCACGATGACTGTCTCTACTGAAACTTCGTCTGCGTTCCCTCGGTCGTCGTTCTGAAGTATAATCGTCATCGCAATCATTCTTTTCAGGGCGCACAGATTCACTCCTTTCGTGTACTTTCTCCCTTTCAGGTGAACTACCAATTGCAGGAATCGGAAGCAACGGTTCCGTTCCAGGAGGTGGTGGAACTTCGGTTTCCTCTTCTGCAGTTAACTTTTTCACCGAATCACTTTGCAGGTCTGACCCTGATGTAGATTCAGGAAGTCCTACAATGATACGGTTTTCAATTAACCACTCACGCTGGAACTACATGCAATTTTATAGTCGTCGAGACTTTTCGCGCTATAACTGTACTCTATGTTTACAAGTGGTTATGAGTCTTATAAACTGGAGGAACTGCACTTTTCAATCGATTGAGGTTAGGTTAGGTTAGGATAATGAGGAATATCAGCTGTCTCTACGAGATCCAAAATGGCGGCCACGCTTCTTTTTTACATAGAATTTAAACAAAGAACGTAAAAAAAATAAATCGCATTCGTAATTAGATTTATTCCATCGGTACATCGGAAGAAAATGGCTATGGAAATGACGAACTTTATTCCACACTATATGTACATCAATGAATAACCAGTGCAAGATTTTGAGAAAATTTCTCCAGTACTTACCAGGTGCAGCTGGTGGTACCTGTGAACTCGCCACAAAAGGTTGCTGAGGCGCAGACTCCAAATTCGAAGCTTGCTGTTTGTCTTTATACTCTTGAGGCAGTACGGCACTGGTATTTTGTCTTTGAGTCGGTTCGCTTTGATCGGTTACCTGGGCCAAGTTCGGTTGAGCTTCAATCATTGGTTGTTCTGGACGAGCAGCTACGACGGGTTGAGTCCTTTGCGCAACCGGTCTATATATCTGCCGCTTCGCGTAACCAGTCTCATTTTTAAAATTCGATACAGCGTTACGCAAAAAGCGATTTGGGATGAGAGTTTCTGGCGAAACGTCTTTTTCGTTGCAATCCGGACACTCGTGCTCTTCGGACTCCAGAAGGAATGTACGAATACCTGCAGTTTGAGATACAAGAATTGCCAGCATCTGGTGAAAACGGCTTCTAACAGAAATGTAAGAAAATATGTAGATTCAAAATGATGCGCTTACACTCGTCGCAAAAGGAATTTCCACAGCACGGTATCATTACGGCGTCCGTTAAGAGATCCTTGCAGATATTACACAGAAGGTCTTCAGGAATTTCAGGTTTCTCTACAACTGGCTCGGGATCTTGAGAGAACGGCGGCCTCTCCTTCTTACCCTCCTTGTACGCTTGACTAAAAAAGATGCAAAATTCCGATAGAATCTTGCAATGGTATTCCAGTAAAAAATAAGAGTTCACGGAATAGGAGGAAAACTCACTGATCAATGGCAGGGACCGCATACTGTCCTGTGGGCGTCATCATTGCACCAGGTACCAATGGTCCCTCGACTGGAACCATGAAGCTTCTGGGAATACCGGTACTTTTTTTGATTTCAATCGGCTCTTGGTTTATACCAAGTGGACAATTTTTTATCCAGTGTCCAGGTTGATGACATTTGTAACAGCGATAATTTGGCGGAACATCTCCTGTTTGGTTGGCTCCCCGAATTTTCATGTAGCTGTGAAACGGTAAAAAGCTATACGCGTGCAACGGATAATTATCGATGAGTTCTAGTCAAGCCAATTGTTTTCCAAACAGCTTAAATCGATGTCTGGTTGGCTCTTAAGAAAATTTATCAAGTAATTATTCAAGTGAACTTTTCAATTGGCTAATTCGTTTGATTCTGTACTTTGAAGGGTCGTAGTCCTGCGTCGATTGTGTCATCATCGCGCGAATCTTATCTTCCTCGGAGCCATCGAGTCTAGTGAGATCAACAGCTCGACCCAGATTGCTTTCCTCTTTTAAGTTACTATAGGCCGGTGCCTCATTTCGATCCCAAGATCGCTTCTGTTGAACCGTCAAAGGAACACGGGCGACTATCAGACTAGTATTCTTAGCAATCAATGCATTATCATCTGTGTAATCTAGGAAAAAAAAAGAAAATTTGTTACCATTGAATATAATACATGGGTACTTTACTCAGACTATATTTTTCCCCTTTATTTTTTATTTTATATGAAAGGCATCACATTACCTTCTTTCGTTTGAGCATTGGTTATTTGTAGGTCAAAATCAGTGTTTTTTCCAATGCGCTTTTGGTAGAAAATAGCTTTCTTGAGATCTGCCACAGAAATATGCAATCCATCGAAGGAGACCGTGTCATAATCCAAGGTTGATTTGAATTTGTAATGTACTGACATTGTTCTTATCGTAATAGTCTGGGGAAATAAAGGGAAGAATATTAAAATGCATATATCTATATATGTAAATATAATATACTTTCTTAATGCATCTTAATACATTAATAGGATAATTTTTAAGAAATGGATCTTTGAAATGAAACGTTGTATCTCTTAAAATGGTAAATAATACTGAATTTAGAAAGGGAATTCTACCATGGAAAATGCTTTTAATAAATGGCATTTTTGTGAAATTGTTAAAGTAACATTTTAATAAAATTCAATGACGCGTAATAAGTTCGGTTCACATTTATTTATTCACTCTTATTGCGAACGTTTAGTGAAAAATTGTACAGCAATATTCTTCTAAAGAATTTGATTAGAGGAGCAGATAAAGATAAAAGTTTGGGTTGATATCTTCGTATGTACAGGTTAGTCGAAAAATCCTTGTAGATTCATCAATCTAGCACGATGAAACGCACCATCTTGTGCGTACGCTTTGCAGGTTTTTTGCGATTTCAAATACGGGATAATATCAAAATAAGCGAAAACACACTTTCGATTGGAACGCAACGAATGAAGATAAAGTCGCCGTAACACGTAAATTTGCAGTACGTTAAACGTGAATGTGTTTTGATGAGGGATGTGAAGAAGCTAACCCAGTGTTCAGCTTTCCATTACTCGTAGTCATGAGACCTCAATTCTTGAAGATCAGAAGAACGGCATTCGTGCTTCATCGACGATCGTAAATCGCGAGGAAAACGATACTCCCATTACTAAACAACACTATGTAAATTGCAGGAAAATAATCAAGACGCGAATTCTCAACTGCTCACCCACACTTCAGGCGGAAAGCCATTGAGTGTATCTACAGATAGTTGGCATAGTTAATGACCATTGTATGCTACAAGAGTAAAGGAAAGTTCACATGAACAAGAAAAGCAATTTTATTTTATAAACAGGTAGACTTTTTAGAAACAAATAAATATTCAGTATCTAAATGTAGATATAAATTTAATTTTAGTGAAGTACTCATGTATGAAAATGTCCTCATTATTATATTATCCTTAAAAATTGACGTAGATGGCGCTGACATCTATCATATCGCGACGACCTGCTACGGTGACCGACCGCCAGGCGGCTACGACGCCGACCTGCCGGCTCACACGCCCTATCTCTCCGGCTTCTCGCTAGTATTCGGACACGACCCGATTTACCGATACCCGATATCACCAAGGCTCACCAACACCAGTGGCGGGTAGGCGAGTAGCATCGGCGAAGCACGCGTCATTTAGCTTGCCGCCACAATATGACACCTACACAGGAAAATTCTTAATTTCTTTTTGCGTTTTAGTTCAAATGGTCTGATATCAAAATGAAAAAATTAAAATAAATAAAATATTGCCATGTTATTGAATATTACTATATAATTTATTATTTAAATACTTGATCTTACGTATGAAACAGAAATCTAAGCGAAAGAATTTCTTGAAATATTTAGTAAGTTTAAGGAGCAGTGTACAATTACAACGAAACCAATTGTCGATATTTGTTTTTATTCATTTCAACCTTCCAATGCCATTATTTTTTATATTTCGGTATCTTCCACTCTTATTTGTCCTGCAGTAGTGTTACCATGCTATTATGGTACATATTGCAGCTAGTTTGTACAATTTATCGAATACGTAGATGCTATATTAATTATTATTACAAATCTTATGCAACCAAATGTCTGACTGATAGGGTGAAGATGCGATGTAATGGGTAAAAAAAAAAGATTACTGTAATTGTTATAATACCAGAGATCTAAAAAGTCCAAAGCAGTAATCATAGGATGAAATAAACGTTAATATAGACGAATGCGAGTGATAAATAGATTGAATTAGACGTGTTATTTTTGAATAGTCCCTGATATTATAGACAGATGAAAGCGGAGTCGAATGGCAGGGGAGGATGGGAGGCAAGTGATTCACATATTTTTGAATTCTCCAGTTCCATTTGCGTTGAGCATGAGAATGTTGGGATTTTCCATTTCAAAAGCAGTGGCGCTCCTGCCTCCAGGTCTCTCCTCCTGCCCCCATTCACCTAGAGCTCCACGCATCACGTCTGGCTGTTGTCGTAGCTTCTCTTCCTCTTTCTGCGACGTTACTATCAGTTTAAGGTCGAAACGAATAGTTGCTTACATGAAGCTTCATTTTGAATTGAAAAGTGAACCGTTTTTTTTTTCCGCATTCAGACTTCTTCACTTCTAGTTCAAATGTTCCATGTACCCCCCTTTTATATGTATAACTCCATTTGACGTATGCTAGAGAAATTGAGTAAGAAGTGTGATATTCAGTTATCCCAATGGTAATTTTATGCATATCTCCCAATTTATACCTAGGAAAATATTAACGAGAGCAGTGAAGAAATTTAAAGCGTAAACTGTATTATGCGTCGCGCAAAATTGCAAGCGATTTAAAACAAAATGGAATGAATTACGATGTAAGTATATTGTAAAAGGCAACAAAATTTTAACTACTTAAATCACGAACCTCTTTGTCTTCCTTAGCAAATTTATCAAACATATTTGCATACAGTTTTTTCTCACTAGCCAGCTGTTTCTTGATGAGATTATTGCAAACGGCGATTTGCTTAGCAGCAGCTGCGTTTTTCGGTTCTATCTTAAGAACTTCCTGAAAGTCCTTCACGGCAGTTTCAGGCGAGGCAAGTTCAATGTATGCCTGTCCTCGTCTAAATAGAGCTTTCTCATTATTAGGGCTCAATTTTAAAGCTTTGTTGCACTCGTCCTTAGCTTCGACATTTTTATCAAGCTTTAGGTAACATAATGCGAGATTTAGGTGCGCTGACAGCAAAAGATTGTCACGTTCAGTTTTTAGATCTCCTTCGTAGTCGTGGTCGTCTTTCAGGAATTCGGCAACTTTATTGTACATTTTAGTGGCCAGATTAAATTTATCAGCTTTAAAATAATTGGTACCCTTCTGCTTAAATAGTTTAGCCTGTTCGATTCGTTGAGATGATTCAAGAGACCAAGACTCAACCCCCTAGAATATTAAAGAGCAAAAGTGCCGTATTATTAAAATTTAAATCAATTTCACAAGAAGAAGAAAATTAAGATTTATATAAAGAGAAACTGAGAAATATTACCTTTTCATAGTTCTTTAATTCAACTATATATTCCACATCAGCATTGGGCGGAATATCGAACTCTGGTTTTCCAATATTTTTGAATGCATATTTACTACGGATTTTCAACTTTGATTTCTCTCCAGTTTTGAAACTTTCCAAAGCTTTTTCTACACCGTGAATAACGTTTTCTTCTTCCCCTTCGCCAAGGGTAAATTGCACATCTCTTTCTTCAAATACTCGACCATTATATTTTCCAGTCAGATGTACTATAAGTGAAGATGAAGTAATACCATATCGAACGCATGTATGCAAATTTTTCAAAAGTGAAAATTACTATTATATTTACCATCTACTAATGAACCGTCGTTGGGAGTGGCAAAAGCTTTGCCGGCAATAATTTGAAATCTTTCGATACTACCATCTTTATTCGGACTCAAGTCTTCTCCTTTCCAATCAAGCATCTCAACCTTTATAAGACCCAATGGATATTTTTATACAATGGATTTATGTAAAAACTTGTACTCAAGTAATCGCAGTGTTAAATGAAATTTTATTATGAAAAGTAACAGTGTTACCTCAAATTTTAACGTCGCATTTGGCGGTATAGCAGGAGGACTACCCCGTTTACCGTAAGCATACTCAGGAGCACAAGTGAGCATAGCTACTTCTCCTTTTTTCATAGTTGCAATACCGATATCCCATGCTTTGATAACACGTCCCTGACCCAAATCGAATTCAAATGGTTCCTTACGATCCTTGCTTGAATCAAATTTCGTACCGTCCAACAGGGTACCGGTATAATGCACCGAAACTTTATTTCCTGCAGATGGTGTTTCATCTCCTACACCTTCTTTGATAATCTCTTTTAAGACACCATTGTCTTTTGCCGGAGTAATGTCCACCATTTTGATTAAAAATGCTCTGCTATAAAGAATCGGATATTACTGAAAGGACTGAAAGTAATCAATTCCGTAAAACAGTCACGCCATGGAGACTAGAGCTGTTATGCTATCGTCACATGCATATGTATGTATGTATGTGTCCTGTGCCTCACTGTTGCGCCCTTTCTCGAATGTTCAAGACTCTACCTATTGGCGACCTACGAAAACTAGGCAGTTTTTCAACATTGCACACGTAGTAATCATTTTTTGAACTTTTGCAGGCTTTAGGCTCGTACCATATCATCAGATATAGGGAGAAAAAGCAGATAGTGTACGCGCTAATATTTTACATACAAAATTTCTATTTTAAATTTGAAAAAAATTCGATTGCGAATTCAAGAATAAGGTTTACACACTATTGGTAAAGCAGTTAGGTAAAATCAAATTTCTCCCAGCGGGAAAAAAGTATCTTCTGCAAAACCGTGAATGCGAATCCCTCTAAAATCCCTTTCATAAATTCGTGACTTGCTTTCAAATTACCACGAAACAAATAATTGGGTGGAGTTCTATGGATGATGAATTCTAGAAATTTGAATTTTTTTCTTAAATTAAAAATGAAGCAATTAAATGGCAAAGCCAAAAGCTGCAGATATAAGCTGGTGTGCTGTCACCACACTCAATTCTTTACCACATCGGAAAACACGACTTTATAATACAAATAATACCCACTCTCTCTCTCTCTCTCTCTCTCTCTCTCTCTCTCTCTCTCTCTCTCTCTCTCTCTCTCTCTCTCTCTCTCTCTCTCTCTCTCTCTCTCTCTCTCTCTCTCTCTCTCTCTCTCTCTCTCTCTCTCTCTCTCTCTCTCTCTCTCTCTCTCTCTCTCTCTCTCTCTCTCTCTCTCTCTCTCTCTCTCTCTCTCTCTCTCTCTCTCTCTCTCTCTCTCTCTCTCTCTCTGGTATCTACTCTTGCAAAAGTCATGTGCAATAAAATGACCGTACTGATTTCCAGAAATGTCGTTAATTTACAGGTAGCCTTGTGCTAAAATATTTAGAAAGATCTTTTTACCTACTTGCCATTTGATTGCAACATTACGGGGGAGTTTGATATTTAATCAGCTGATCCCACGTGGATGTAGGCTTCTATACCTATATATCACGAATCCCGCGACGTGGTATCTACTCGCGCTATGTGGCTTCCGAAAGTGAGGTTATAAACGTTCCGGCCCAATAAAAACAGCATGTCAAGCGATGCGAAGTGACAGTATTTTGATTTTAACACATGACTCAAATACCTCTAAGAAACGTAAATATAGACACCATGGTGTCACTACGTGACTGGCGGCAGGCTTTACGAACTCCTCACGTGTACAGAGTGGGGAACAGCACCTTTCGTATTCAGAGTCATTTTTTGGCCCTGCTCATTATACCGTTAATAGTACTCATTATTTTTTACTTCTACCCCTTGATGAACGACGCAGTTCGCTCTCATTTAACCGACATACCGTTGCCACGCTGCCAGTACTACAAGTATAACAAAACGTATCCTCTCACTACTCCGGTTAAGACGTCTGTAGGAATTTCCTATAGAATAGCGATCGTAAGCGACCTAGATCACGCATCCAAAAGTACCGACAAGAAGGACTCGTGGTACAGTTTCTTAAAGAAAGGGCATCTTTTATGGATGCCTAAAAAGAACTTTATCTCCGTTAGTTGGGACGAGGGAATAGTCACCCTGTCGTCGTCATTGGCGATGAAAGGCCGAGGAATGGAGCTTTCGGAATTAGTGACATTCGACGGACGTCTTTTAGCATTCGACGATCGTACGGGAGTTATTTATTTGATAGAAGGTGACGAGGTATTTCCCTGGACCATTTTAATGGATGGCAACGGAAAAGTTCCTAAAGGTGGGAGGACATGCACTGAGTAGAATCTAGAATTAAAATGAATTACATCCAAAGCATCAACTATTGAAGATGGTATACTATTATGGACACTAATTTCAATTGTAATACCTCACAGGTTTTAAATCGGAATGGGCAACTGTAAAGGAAGAACAGTTGTTTGTCGGCAGTATGGGGAAGGAGTGGACAACAAGTTCGGGTGAATTTGAGAACAATAATCCTCAATGGGTCAAAGTAGTATCCGTATTCGGAGAGAAGCATTCTTTAAATTGGATTTCAAATTACAAACGTTTGAGAGAATCTATCGACATTAAATTTCCAGGTATCACACACATTTCTACCTGTTATGCTTAATTTTCCCGATTAAATTGACAAATTATTAATTATCCAACGTAAAACGGTAAATGCACATGCATTCAAAATTCCAATGGACCCTTTAATGCACAGGCTACATGATTCACGAATCAGGAGTATGGAGCGAGATCCATAAGAGCTGGTTTTTTCTACCAAGAAGGTGTTCTCAAGAACGCTATAACGAAACAAAGGACGAATCAATGGGCTGTAATGTGCTACTAACTGCGGACGAGTACTTTTCACACGTCAAGGTTTGCATAGCGCGTTACCATACCATATGCCATGTGAATACAATCAATAATAATTGTACGTGTACGCATTCAGGTTACTAAAGTTGGGAACTTGGTTCCTATTAGAGGATTTGCTAGTTTTAAATTCCTACCCGGCTCGAAGGATTCGATCATCGTCGCTCTGAAAACAGAGGAGGACCAAGGTCGGACAGCTACCTACATTACTGCATTTACAATCGATGGCGTAATTATAATGCCGGAGATTAAAGTCATGGATAAAAAGTTCGAGGGTTTAGAGTTTATATAAATACTACCTGCAATCACGACAGAGACTCTATTACTTATGTAAAAATGTTATTGTACAAAAATTTGTAAATACACATAGGCAAATTTGTAATTATGCTCCAGTATTATACGGGGAATCCAGCATACTGCAAATATCAATAGATGTGTTCCACGTAAAATTGAATAAGTAGGAACAAATTTCTTATTGTAAATCTTATATGTATGTTATGTAATTTGAAAATAGTGAAACGTGAATCGTGAAATGATGGTATAGTGACTGGTTTATAGGTACAGAAAATACCTCATATTCTAATAATATCTCTACTACAGGAAGCAATAAATTATTTATAAATCATTGATCCTACGAAGAAAATGTAATTAATTGTAATATATTTATTGATAATGATTTAGCCGTTACTTTAGAGATATGTACAAGATTAGAAACGCGGCAGGTCACCGCTTCTATTCATAGAAAAGAGCGGTTCTGAGAAAAAGAGGGTGATATTATTATTGTTTTCATATCATATTTTTAAGTATAAACTCAAATAATATTTGATATACTCAAAAATATCACTTAAATATTTTACAAGAAAGCTAGCTTGATCTGCTCAGAAAAAACTATGTATGTACATTATATGTATGTAGGTATACTAGTTACATCAATTAAAAATTAGTTATATTTAGCAAATTAAGAGAAATAATTGAATGAAATAATAAAATTGATTTTAAAAAATATCTCGCGAAGTTTCTTCCTTTCAACGACAGTAAAATGTTCCACTTTTTGTTCGAATACGTATATCCATTCGGAGTGCATCACGCACACATACGCGTAGTACGCAGGGCGAGTTTACGCAATCATGGCTAATACGGTATGTATCCACCCTCGCACAAGTAGAAAATAACATCTTCATGCGGAACATTTCATTTTCAATGATCGCATAGGATCCTAACTCATCATTTCTAGATCTTTCTAGTACATGTACCGGTCAGGGACACATATTTCGGCGCTAAAATCAATATAATCAGCGTTAACGTGACGGTAGCAGACTGCGCTTCTTCAAGGCTGAAATGCCGTATTCTTTCGCAGTTTCTCGCTCTCGGCCTGATTGTCTCTCATTTTTTGTGCATTGAAACTTGAGCCACAACTGTGTAATCCTTAGTTATTGTACATTAGATTCATTCTTCGCGTAACATCCATCATTATAAATAATTTAGATAGTGTTTCAGTACTGATTATAGGTATCAAACGTAGTGGATATCAGTGTGTAGTCTGCAGAGGTAGTCTGCTAATGAGTATTGTTCACATAGCAGTAACGCTTTCAACAATGGAAAAGATTCTCCTTAATGAGAAATGTATTAGGTATCGAATATCAACCTTTGATTATTACAATTTTCCACATTTGTCGCCACTTAATGCATGTTCAGCCTAATGTCGTAATGTGAATTTATGGAAAATGCATTATAACTGAGTGCAAATATTCACAAAACTTAACTTTTCCAAATGTCACAAGAAAGCATTGCAAACGTGGCGTTATTTCTCAGAAACGAAGATGACGTAGGATGAACCAACCAAGTTACAATAACTAAGAGATGGCATCGAACCCGGAAGCTGATTGGCAAGTAGCGAGGAGAGGCATCTCACTCCTATTGAATAATAAAACGGAAGAGGCTGAAATCCTCTTCACGAAACATCATCACAGCTTTCACATCAAAGCGGGACGGTGTTTTGTATTATTTATGGTAAGTGCTGATTAACCAGGAATTTTGTCATCTAACAATCTACAATTCCAGTTTTTCTGCAGAACGCAGTGATGACTTTTGAAGATGACAAGCTCCAGCAAGCGGTACATGTACTCAAGGATATGGAAAGGGAGTGTGCAAGCGATATCGGCTGGTTGAAATCTGTTAAGAACAAAGTCTTCGGATCGGAGAGAAGAAACGTATATTCGTCTCTATTTGCTTTTAGAATAGTTAGTAGAGATTTACAAAGGAAAATAAAAATGCGAGATTGACTTTCAGGAGGATTATGTGAGAACTTTGGAGCAACAAATTGTACTAGCAGACTCGCAAGTCTGTGCCGCGATGCTTACTCTACTTCAACAAGAATTAAGCGGGTATGTAAGGGGTGGTTGGATGTTACGTAAGGCCTGGCGCGTGTACCAACATACCTATCAGCAAATATCACAACTATATCGACAGACATTCGGTACCACACCATTAGGTCAGTAATGTTCTTGCCATGAACAAATGGTGAACAGTTTGATATGTTTGATAAACGTCAAAAGTCCCCTTAACTCTCATTCATAAACTAATCTTCCATTTCCAAATTAATATCCCCAGGATTCAGCTCAAACGGCAACCGACCCAACAATGGATCGTCATTTTTAGAAAGCCCTCAAACTCCGTCCTCGGAATGGTCAATTCCGTCCTGTAACGGCTCGACAAGCACCACACCTATCTCGTCCTCGTCAGGTCTGCGAAGCTCACTATCAATGTTCTTCTCGCTCACTGGCATCACGTCTGAACAACAAACACCGTAATTGTTTCTTTCTAACAAACATTCCTTTCGTTATACCCCGTTATTCTAAGAACACGTAGCGACTATTCGACACTACACCGCTTCCTAAATCCTCGGTGTAATCGTACTCCTTTTCTGCTGTTACTAATTTTATGTGTACTCGATGCTATAACGCTTTAAATGAATAATAGGATTCACTTTCCACGTCTTCTAAGTGTATGTCAATCTTAGCCGTTTGGCTGGATAATCAGAGTGCCAATGCTTAGCTCTTTATATTGTCAGCCCGGGACTTAGTGTCGTAATATATAGAACGACTGGTATTTCCTTGTAAAATTACTAACGTTAACTTTTTCAGTTTTGTAGAGCCGACAGAAGTGACTCGATTGATGGCTGCGGTGAGTTTTGGATATGGAATCTTCCAGTTATGCGTGAGCCTCTTGCCACCGTCTTTGCTCAAGCTGACTCACTTTCTGGGTTTCGAAGGCGACAGGGACGCGGGTCTGATGGCTCTCATGTATGCACGTCTCAGTGAGGATATGCGCGCTCCATTTGCCACGTAAGTTTTTCTCCAAAGGAACTCGCTTTTCTTTCGGCAATATCAAGTTTCACCTACCCGTTATTACTTTTAGACTGTCTCTCCTGTGGTACCACACCATAATGAAGTCTTTCTTTGCCCTCGACGGCTTTAACGTGAACGCTGGTGTTAAGATCGCCGAACAACTCATCGCCGAGTGTCAGCCCGAATTTCAAAATTCGGCGCTGTTTTTATTTTTTATTGGAAGAGTAGAGCGTCTTAAGGTAAGTCAGCTATTTAAACGACGTACGTCCCTATCATTCGATTACAATCATACAATTACACCTATATTATGTATGTAATCTTGTTACAGTCGAACGTGAGCGGAGCTTTGGAAGCTTATAGAACAGCGGTGGAGGCTTCGACGCAGAGAGAGATAAAACTGATCTGTCTTCACGAAATAGCTTGGTGTCATTTGATCTGCTTAAATTACAAAGAGGCGCATCGATCCTTGATTCAATTGCAACAGCAATCTCGATGGTCGAAAAGTTTTTACGCGTATCTAGCGACAGGTAAATCGTTGTACGCTTTCCCATACTTATGTGTCTCTTGTTAAATCACATTCCCCGTTTTTCTAGTTTGCTCGGGTGCGGAAGGAAATTTCACATACGTGGAGAAGTCTTGCTGCGACATAAAAATATTAATGAACAACTCGACAGGAGAGACGCAGATCGGATTATTTATTTCAAGGAGAGCGGACAAACTTTTGAATCCAAAAACTGGACGAGCTTATTCGGTTCAGTATTATAAGCTACTTGTTTACGAACTTTTGTATCTTTGGAATGCGATGTCATCCTGTTCCGCAGAATCACTTCGGATAATACTGACCGGTAAATTTGTAATTTGAAAATGCTTGGCAACATCTTCAGTTTTGGCAGTGTAACGTGACCAATAGTCAAACTACAACTCTTTTTCCGTTTTAGAGTACAAAGATCGCTCCGAGGAGCCGATGGTCGGCTTGACGGATTTGATAAAAGGAGCTGCACATTCTTATCTCGGCGAATATGATATTTCGATAACGTGCTACCACAACTGCCTCAAACGACGTACTCCTGCGAGGGACACGAGCGATCAACACATAAGTGCATTCGTTCTTTACGAGCTCGGAAATATTCTTTGTAACCAAAATGTATGAAACTCTCGGACATTGTCGTCGTGTTACAATACGGATTAAGAAAGCAATTAGCGATCTGTTTTTCCAGAATATCGAAGAAGGAAGGGGCATGTTGATTAAAGCTCAAACGCAATATAAGGATTACGACTTCGAGAGCCGCCTCAACGTTCGAATACACTCCACCCTCAAGAATCTTCAATAATTATATTTTTCATATAAGATTGTATTCTCACGTCTACAATGATACACTTAATTACGTATCTGTAGAATAAGACGTACGCATCCTTCCTAAAAATAGTGAGAGACGCGATTTTTAGCAGAGATAAGAATTCGCGGATGCCAGACATCACACGCTATAATTATTCATTTCTATTCCGTCTACGATTTGACCAGTAGACCTAGGAAAATGGGCATTTCATGCGAAATGTATCGCCCTTCTCCATTCCCATCGTATCATCACGCATTATTGCATAAGTTATGCAGAATAAAATAAATATGAATATTTGAATGGAGTAGACTAGTTATATTTTTAGTCAAATCCCTTTATAATTCCAGTGGGATCTGAAGTTCACAGCAAGGAAATACGCTTTTCATTCGAAAAGTGGCAAGTTCAGTTCGATGACGAGAAGACGATTACCGCTATCGAGAAATCATTTAAATGACCACGCATTAATTATGTCAACGATTCGATGAGCGGTCGAAATTCATACTGTTGCGTCAATTCAGGAAACGTCCCACCCGTCAATCCCTGCAACCGTGTTCCTTGGTATTGCAGGATCATCAAACCTTTCGCCTTTTTCATCATGACCGCAATGTTAGGTAGATTGCACCCTCGATATCAAAGCATTTGTCTATCTAACTTATGTGCTTGAAGTTCAAAACGTTCATTTCAATGAAAAATTTCGACTTTCAACGACTATGGCCACTACTGAGTTTATTGATTACATTATTTCCGATAGTCGCCCAGTTCACAAAAATTTCTCTATAGCTCTAGTAATCAATAACTCACATTGGCCATAATCTTACAATTTTTCGTTCGAATGAACGTTCGGAATTTCAGGTACATTCTAATTTTTGCGTATGGATGCACGCTTTTTTTATAGCCATGTCAATCTCACATTTCTGCGATAAATATTCGGCCAGCACTTCGTTCAACGTTATCAAGACCGACTTAGGAAACCTTAGAACCCACTTGACCACCCTCTCGGTAATTTCTTTATTTTAACTTCTCGCTGCACGCGAAGGCAACCTTCTGTCGCTTCCAGATGGAAGTAAAGGGTCAGATGGAAATGCGAAATGACTTGAAGAGTAAAATAAAGGAGCTGGGTCACGTTATTCCTAAAATTTCGGAGGCTATTCTTCGATTGAGGAACGAAGTTTCGGAAGGTGGGTCGATTTGCCGAGTAGAAATATCGCGGTAGAATAGTCGTCATCATCGCGCGAAAAATTTGAAACGATCTACTCTACGCAAGCGCGTGAGGATCGCAAAATTTATTCAACGATACCGTTGTGGAATAATAAAACATTCACTCACCCTTCGGCGTATATATTCCTCTGTCGAAATGTTAAGTTGCTTTCCTGCTTTTAATCACGCGCACCATACACTTTTTCGATGCTTTTCACATTTTATACGTATCACCATAATTTTATTCCCAATTTCGGGGCTCTCACTCTCACTCTCACTCACGCGATTCCTATGCGAAACACGCGCGAATAGCAACGAATAAACACGAATGAGAACCACGGCACTCGTGTTGGTAGCGCCGAATTCGTGCTCGAGAAACAAATATTTTCGACGCCCGACTTGCACGACCTTAGAGAGAGCGTCGCTTTTTACCTTCCACGTATTTACATCGCGCGCGACCCTCTTACCGAATAATTTTCGCGAATAAATGAAAGTTTCTCATGACAGTCCTCAAAATTTCCCATGAAACTCTGCGGTCGGTTACCGCTTTTCGAAGGACGAAGTCGGAAACCGTCATACCACCACGGCGACGTGCGATAGACTGGCGCGTCTTTCAACGGAACACGGAATGGCGCGCGCCGGCTCCCACGACCGCCCGAGAAATTACATTTTCGACGTGCGATTTACGCGATTTTACGCAGTACTCTCGACCTCGCACAGATTTAAGACGCGCACGATAATCCTACCGAATGTTCTACACGGGCGCGCGATATTTTCTCGGTTACCGCTTGACGGGAGACGAGGTCGAAAACTGTCGAACGACTACCGGGGTGCGATAAACTGACGCGCCACTGAACGGAATGCTGTGGGGGTTCCCTACCACAGGGGCTTTTCAATGAGCAAGACTATGGATTGGGAAGCACCACAATTAGAATTTTCGTTTATTCGGCTTCGGCCTGATACAAAGAGTATTCCTTTATCTAGCACTACTCGTCCATTCTTCTTCTCTCTCAAAATGAGATCACGCGCGCGCTTTTGGGCGGATCTCCAACTGAGGCGGCAGGTCCTCTTCGCGCGGGAGAAAGACCTGTTTCCGTCGTCTGCTGGTGGCGACGCCGTCGCTCGTTGTGGGTCGGCTGCTGTCGCTGGTTGGAAGCGGCTGCGGAGACTCCACAATGCGATGCGGCGCGCGCCGTTTAATCGTGCCGGTTTCAAATGCGAAGCGCGTGGAATTTGCGAACCTCATTATGCATGATTTTAATACTGGTATTACGTTTTTAATACTGAAACAGAGTTTAAGTGTAACGGAGCTCTATAATTGCATTTCAAATAGTACAATAAGCACACAATAATTTGGTTTGGAGTTCTTGGAAAGATTAGAGATTCATAAGAGTTAAAATTGATAAACTGCCTGTCAAAAATCGTATAACTTTAATCTATCTCGAGTACTTGAAATTAAATTGTTCGATAATTGTATAGAGATGCGCCTGCACACGAAAACCTTGCTGGAAGCATTATCCCCAGAAAGTGTACAACATATGGTTCGCAGCGAATTGGAGACTTATGATGCCGATAAAACGGGAAGAACGGATTACGCTCTCGAATCGTCAGGTATCTCGAATCATATCGTTCTTCTAATTGAAATGGCTAGAAATATAGGTTGTCCACTTTAATCATAATATCGAAATTCTATTCGATATGGAATTTTCAAATCGGCTCACGAATTCATACTTTTCAGGTGGAATGATCCTCTCGACTCGTAACACGGAGACGTATTCCGAGGGTGCCCCTGTGCTTACTCTTTTCGGCATACCTCTGTGTCAGCAGCAAAACACGCCTCGGGCTGTAATACAGGTGATTTCCGCTTAATTTGCAAAATTTAGCCAGTAAATAATTTAAACCGGTAACCCCATTAAACGAGAAGTCTGGCGTACTGCCCGGCGAATGTTGGTGCTTCAAAGGCAGCCGTGGATCGGTAGTAATTCAACTCTTGGGATACGTGATCGTTTCTGGAGTGAGCTTGGAGCACATCTCACCTTCCATATCGCCTACTGGGGAGACTACCAACGCTCCTAAAGAATTCTCTATTTGGGTACGTATAAATGTAGGTTTAAAAGTCTTTGCGAAATAAGCAATTTTCTTCATTTCCAGGGTTTAAAGAGCGTAGACGACGGAGAAGGAGTCCTTTTCGGAAAATTCACGTACAATAATTCTGGCTCGCCGGTTCAGTACTTCGAAGTTCAGGTAAATGGATGTGGATATTAATTACTCATCACAATATCAGGAAAATCAGCTCTCTGATCACTTTACGTCAACAATTTCCAATTTCGCCTCAATTACAGCAGTATAGCAAAATATATGTACATTCATTTCCTTTTCAATTACAGAACAAGATCAACAAGCCGTTCCAAATAGTCGAGCTGAAGGTTCATTCCAACAGCGGTAACGACGTGTTCACTTGCATCTACAGGATACGTATTCACGGTTCTCTCGCCCGCAGAAAATAGTCGAGGTGACTCCTGGATTACGATAATACAAAAAATAAACTCTTCAAACCTTCATCGCCCCTTTCCAACTACCCCGCATCCGAAGAACCCGTAGATAGAATTACTAGTAAAAGAAATTTTGAGGAGCTAGAATTTCACGCGAAATCTACAATAAGGACAAAGGGGAGTACCTTAAATAAACTGAAAGAACGTGTGAAAATCTCCAAAGCTCGTATATTTTCTCCGTTTCGCTCGTAAAGAAAAGTGAATTTTCGGCGGGGGTTTATTTGAAACATCCGTTTTTTTAAACATGATCGTCACTCAATTTATTTTTTCTCTGCTTATACTCTTTGTACAGCTCTATTACAGCCTAACGTATCTCGCCTACTGTATCCTACTATCTTTCGTTAATTTGTGTTTGCAGTTAAATACGTCTGACGATCTACGATTCGTTAGTTGCTAGATAAACGATACAGTGCAATTTGTGGTGTCATTCCGGTCAAAATTACCTGTATACGTCTTTCCCGGTACACATACACATTAATCATTACACGCATGCCTGTACATATGTACACTTTTTATTCCATGTGCGATCCTGGGATTCGCGTATTATAGGCGTATACCGCGCTCTAAAATCATCTACGGAAATACAGCTCGAGAGGCACGTACCAGAAACGATGCGGATACGGAGTAGCGTATGTAAGAACTTCAAATTAGTGGTTTGCACTCGGATCACACGCTAGATAATTCGGAGGGGTCAGTCGTCTAATTCTACGTCGAGCCATCGCAATCGGTTGCGGTGCCTGCGCGGAAAGCCTGGACCGGATAACGCGAAGATACCGTAACGCGAATAGTTTTTTCCGCGACGAAATCCGGAAGCAATTTCGAAATTTCTCGCGATCACTATTTTGGCAAATGAGAGAGACGTTTGGCTGGAGCGTGTATTGGCAGATTTCGGGAATGTTACTTGGCACATTTTTCCGGATTTTCTCACGGGAAAGCTATATATATACGTCGAAATATTTTCCGTTTGACCGAGGTACAAGCAATTGTTTATGAGTCTCGCCAATTTTTTTTTCGTTCCTTCGCATCTTTGCAATACACATACAGGATATTCCATTACTACTGATTCTCAAGCGACTCGTCACCGTTACGCGCGCATTTCGCGACTTTCCTTCGCGTATATTTGCAACGCTTCGCACTACCACCTCATCCAGGCTCACCGGAAGCACCACCCCCGCACGAAGGCCCGTTCAACGCGCTCGCAAAGGCATGAGAGTTTAATCCGACAATCGTTTAACGCTATATGTATAGTATCAAAATAAACCACACCAAGTGTAGAGTATAATATTGTGTATGTATATACATAGAACCTTTTTTTTTTTATTAAAAAGTGGCTACACCTACATTGTTAGGAAATATTCTACAATTAAAATATATCACAGATGTTAATGAAAAACTTCTATAAAGTAAAAGCAGAATGCGGAACGAAGGATTCACGGTTTCGTTTACTGTGAATTTTACGCTTTCTCCCTGTTTCTCTCTTTCGAAGTAAAAGATCCTTAGGAAACGCGACGCGCCCATTTTCCAGCTGCCCGGCAAATGCTAAGAGCTACCCGCGCTCGCGAGCGAACGTAAAAAATAATCGTCGCCCGTACGTCCAGCGACGAATGAAACTCGTCGATATCGATTTATCGACACGTCGTGGTAGACGGTCACGCGTATAGAGGCGAGAGTATTCATGATAGAAAAAGGTATCGCGCGATTGACGACGACGAATCAACTTCTACGTTCAATTTCTACGTTCGACGACACGCAACTCGATCGTCCCTATATCCTCCTCTTTTCGTCGAGTCCTTCCGTTTGCCCGGAAGCAGACGTTCCTCCTAATTCCTACGATCCGATCTACGTACTTGTTAATTGTTTCGCGGTTGTTCCTCTGGCGCGCAAGATTGTCACGAGTATAGTAAATACGTAGAGTTTGTAGTTTTACTTTTTCTCTTCGATAAATAGTATACGTCTAAGTCGATTATAACGATAAGATACCTTTGAGCTAGGTCATCGTTCGTACAATTCAATAATTAACCGAGCACATCCGATCGACTGTAGATCGCACGAGCGACTGGTCGTAAGTCGATCGGTTGGAATCGTCCCGGACGAACGATCGGAGAGCCGCCGATTTGTGTTGACTCGCGTAAACGATCGTGCGATTTCCGCAGTCGGACCACTTACGACCATCCGTCGAGTCCACCGACTGATCGGCGTTACCGAACGGAAACCACTGCAGAGGAATCGAGCTTCGTCTTCTTGGATCTGTCGTAGATCGGCCGTCGCTACGAGTTCACCGCATTCGCGCAATTCCGTAAGAGAGCGAGCGTGTCAATTGCGCAAGACTTCAACGACGTCGATCGGTGATCGATCGACCGCTCGACGATCCCGGACGCGACGTCGGCCGCGAAGAAAAATTGTCCGGCCTTCGTGACGTCCACGTCGCGTCGCGTCGATCCGATTCGAATCGTCGCCGTGATCATTGACAACGGCGAAGGGAGGATAACGCGAGGCTATATTGTCATGCACTACAGTCTTTCTCGAAGAGTGCTCGGGCGTTCGCCGCGTACGCGTTTTCGCTGAAAGATAATCTTCTTAATTATATGCGGAAAATAGCACGAACTAAATCACCGTCGCACCGTCCGTCGCGCTCAGTGGACACCATTAAGAGTCGTTGCTCCGGGTGCTCCGCGGCTCTTCGGCGATTTCCACACCCTCGACGACGCTGCCCCGTCGCGCGACCCCCCGCGCCGATCCCTCGTCACCCTCGTAGCTGCACCGCGCCCTCTTCCTGCCGTGACTACTGCTCTGCGAGTCCGTGTCGTCGACGTATATCTTGATATCGCTGCCGACCAACGTCTCGCTGCTCTCCTCCTTCGCGTAGATGTGGTCGAAGCCGTTGCTCTGCAATTGACAGCCGATCCCCGCCGCGCCGCTCTTCAGTTTGGACGGCCGTCTCTCGTTTATCACGGATTGCACGTCGAGATCGTCCTTCGGCGGCCGCTCGTCCCTCGACGAGGAGGACTCCGCGCGGCCGCCCCTCGCCAAGTTGTTCCCGTAGACGGACTGCGCCTTCGAGCCGGCGCTCGCCGCCTCCCGGCACTGCGTCGACTGCGGGTCGCACGACTTCCGGTGTTTCGCGTGGTGGCCGTGGATGGTGTCCGCGCTCGGGAAGAGGTAGCTCGAGGCCCTCGGAGTGGCGTCACCGGGACTCGAGTACACAGACGATCTCCTCTGGATGGACTCGTTGGACGACTTGGCCACTGTGAGGAGGGACTTGTTCTCCGGCTGATCGGGCGTCGGGGGTTGCAGGTACCTGGTGCTGCCGTAGAGCGACGAGTGCCGCTGGGGAATGATTCGCGGCACGCTCAGGTTGCTCGCGGGCTTTATCACCTCGGTGACCTCGAAGTGCATGGGCGAGGACGCGACGGGGAGCAGGGAATCGCGCTGGTGCGAATGGAATGTTTGTCTCCGTTTCACCTTGAACTTGGACGGTCTGGAGGTGCGGTAACTCGAGCTTCTTCTGCGGCCGTTGAACGTGATCACAGAGGCGTCTGGAAATGGACGGAATTCGGTCTTGAAATGTGACAAAGAAATATTCGCATTTCTACATTCAATTTGCAATCGGCATGCATACCTATATTCAGTATCGCGCGAAAAAGGAGAAATCCGAGAAGAACAATTATTCGCTGAGTTATAATTAAGTGCGTTTCTCGCTACGACATCGTGACGTCATCGAAGCGCCCGAGAGACGCACTAAGGCTAGGTCCAGACGAAGCGATTTACGCGCGAGTCGAGCAACGAAACGCGCGACTGCATCTGGACGGAATATACGAATCTCTAGTTATTATAGTCGCGCGATTTGAAACGCGCTGCTCGAATCGCGCGTAAATCGCTTCGCCTGGACATAGCCTTACAGCGCGATGACGTAGCTGCATTTCAAAATACCGTTTTCCAGCTCTGATAAGGCCGAAAATGAAAAATGAAAAAACACGGGGTAGATAATTTTGCCCGTATTTTTCGAATCTGCGGTAAAAAAAAACTGCTTAAAAACCGAATTGTCAATCGTTTGTTGGTTCAGCGTTGTCGGAAGGGTGTATCGCTGTCGAACATCGGTCTTTATGTACCGTCAAAGTTATCCTTATCGGCGGGCGGGTTGTACGTGAAATTGGCGGGTAAGGATCGAACTTTGGAGAGACCCGGCCGCGCGCTGTGGATCTCTTCGTTGACCTCTTCCTCCTCCTCCTCCTCCTCCTCTCTTTCCAGCAGCTCCTCCTGCTCGGCCGCCAACTCTCTCTCCAATTGCGTTTCCATGTCCAACTCGTCCTCCATCTGCGTACGTCGAAACGTCAGGTACTCGATGCGTCGACGAGAGTGATCCGTTGTCTTCCCCCGCGACGACTTCCACTCACCTGCTTGTGACTCTCCTCCAGGTGCTTCATCAGTACGGCGACGACGACGTTCACCAAGACGAATTGCGCCATGAGGACAAATATGACGAAGAATATCGGAGCGATGATCGTGCTGACGCAGCAGTTCTTTACGCAATCTGTTGCGTCGTCACAATCATCCCTCAACGTATCCTTCATGATCCCGTTCCAGTTATCCCCGGTGGCGACCCTGAAGAGCGTGAGAAACGCCATGCCGAAGTTGCTGAAGTGCGCGTGCTCGCCGAGACCTTGACATGGCATCTCGTCGTTGCATTCTGGCGAGAAGAAATCGACGATCGTACAAGTGTTCTCCGTCCGATCTCGCCGCTCCACTCGACTCACCCAGCCGACCGAAGAGCTCGACTCCGAGGGCGGCGAAGATGAAGAACAGGAGGAAGAAGAGCAGCCCGAGATTTCCCACTTGCGGCAGAGCTTGCATCACGGTGTCCAGCAGGGCGCGTATACCCTTCGCCATTTTGAGCAGCTTCAGGACGCGAGCGATGCGCAACACCCTCATGACGCGAATGATCGTGGGATTGATGGGGATTATTTTCGACTCGACCTCTTCCAGAGCTATACCGACTATCGACAGTATCACGATTCCGACGTCCAGTTGGTTCCACCTGAAAGGCGATTCTGGTCTGTGAGGATCAATTGAGACGACGTCATCGACGCTTCGAGCGCGGTTCTTATTACTTGTCCTTCAGGTAAAGGTGCAGTCCGAGCGCCAGCAGCTTCATGAACGACTCGAGTATGAAGACGGCCGTGAAGAAGTAGTTGAATATCTTCAGGGCGTAGGTCAGCGCCTTCGGCATCATGTAGAATTCCATCGCCATCGTCACGACGTTCAAACCGATCACGGCAGCGATCGCCAGGTCGAAGTACTTCGACGTGACGACGTTGTGAACGAAGAGACGGGACTTGGAGTAATTCGTGTAGTACGGTGGCTCGTGCATCTCTGAAAAGGCGAGTTTACGTGGATCGTCGCGCCGGCTTCTACGAGAGAAAACGAATATTCGCGCTCACTGCGTCTTTTCTTCTCCATCTGCAAGGCCCGCTTCGCGGCTCGACGCACGCGCTCCTCCTTCTCCTGCTCTTCTCGACATCGGTGGAAGTTCTCCACGACGACACCCACGAACATGTTCAGCACGAAGAAGCCCACGAGCAGGATGAACGCGATGAAGTAGAGGAGCCGCCATTCGGAGTAATTTTCGATCGGCTGACGAGGACGAAACGCGAAGATAATTCGATCGATTGCCATTTCGTCGACGGGAGTTGATCGCGCTCACCTGCTGGTCCACCCCTACCGCGTCCAACCCGGTGTACATGATGTTCACCCAACCGTCTCGCGACGACAGCACGAAGAGCGACATCAGAGCTTTGCCGAGGTCGTCGAAATTGTACTTTCTGTTGAGCCAGACGTTCCGCTTGTCCTCCAGGCAATCGGTCTTGTTGCGGACGTTCTTGATCTCCGGCCCCTCGCAGTAATAAAAGGCGCCCTTGAACAGCTGCACCCCGAGAATGCCGAATATGATGAAGAAGGTGCAGCATATCAAAACGATGTTCCCGATGGGTCGCAATGAGGACAGCAACGTCTGAACCACGAGTTTCAGGCCCGGGGCGCGATTGATGACGCGAAGGGGCCTCAGGGAGCGCAGCAACCGAAACACCTGCGGCGGAGAGGTTTCACTGAATTTCGACGGTTACTTTCTTCGTTCGGGGAAACGACTTTGTCGTGGGACGAGTCTCTGATCACGAGGGGTGGCATTTCACGTACCCTCAGAATTCCGAATATCCTGGGACTGCTGTCCGATATGAGGGACATGAGCAGGTCGATTATGGAAATGATGACCAACGATCCGTCCATTATATTCCAGCCGGAGGTGAAGTACGCGTCCGAGCCGTAGAGCATTCCGGATGCCACGACCTGCGAAGGGGTGAAGATAAATAATTCGGTCTAAACATGTGAAACAAGTATTCATATTTTTAAATCAAATTTACAATCCGTATACATTATACAATAATAAACGAAAAAGAAGCGGTCCGAAAAAAATAATTATTCGTTGATTTATAAGTGCGTTTCTCTCTACGAGATTAGGACGTCATTGAAAAGCCAGAGAGACGCACTTATGCTAAGCAGTGTGTGCAAGAGAGATAGTCTTACAAGACAATGACGTAGCTACATTTCAAAATATCGCTTTCCAGCTCAGATAAGGCGAAAAATGAAAAACGAAAAATACGGGGTTGATAATTTTGTTCAAATCTCTCGAATCCGCCATCAAAAAAATTAGTGTTAAAATCGAATTATCCCATGTTCGAAGGCCACGGAGAGAGTGGGCCCCTTCGGATTACGACAATTCGAACTAGTAACCCCCTTTGAACTTTACCTTCACGAACATCTCGACCGCGAATACACCCGTGAAGATGTAATTCGCCGTGGACAGGAAGAGTCTTTCCCGGCTGTCGGGTGGTATATTCGGTCGCTCCATCGCCAACGTGATGCAGTTCAACCCTATGAAGAGGAGCACCACGTTGTCGAACCACTTCTGATCGACGAACCACCGACAGAGCGTGCGAAACCTGTCGAAAAAAGTTCATCGTAACGTTTACGAGGACGATCGACTTGACTCATAAAATCACAGAAGGGCTGAGAAAATATTTCAACGTCATTTAACTCCGTCATACCTATTCTGCGGTGGAAAAAGGTACAGAGAATAGTCGTCCCTCTCTTTCAGGCAACCCTTGGGCTCGAAGAACATGAATATCTTCTTGATCTTCTCCACGCTACTGATGCTCTCGTTCCCGTTGGACGGCGGAGTCTGCTCTCCCGGTTGCGGCTCGGCCTCCTCCGAGAGTTGTTTTATTCGCGGCAACGTGCCGGTCTCGATGGCCAAGTTGTTGATCGTTCGGGGCGTCGAGGTCAGAGGGTTCTCGTCGAGCGGCACCTTCTGCGCCTGCATGTTGTCGTAGCCGCGCAAGGAGTTCTGCCGAGAAAGATCCCCGATCCACCTCATCTGAAAGCGGGAAAGACGAATCGTTGCACCCCGCTGTAATCATTTTTACGGCGGACCCGAGACGCCTTACGTTCGACGCGGTGTAGTGCGCGATCGACGAGCTGCGACTCTTTATCGAGTTGTTCGGGCTCAAGCTGCGATTGTTCGTGATGACGGTACGATTGTTGGGGGTGTCGCACTGCGTGTCGTTCCGGATCGAACCGTACAGGTATCCCCCGTTGCAGTTGGGATAATCGCCGCAATTGCTGCAACGGCAAAGCGAGCGGCTCGAGACAGATACACGGAGAAAGTCGAATTACTCATCGCGCGACCGAGCGATCTCGGTCCGGACTCACATGGAATTCGAGCGAGTCGTACTGCGACCGTTATTGAGAACGATGGTCTGCCGGCCGTCCTCCTCCTGCGATCTCTTCCTCCTGAGCGACGGCCTGGACAACCGCCACGAGTATCCCCTCTGTATTCTGGGCGGACTGGAGAACACAGCGGGACAACGAGAATCTGAGTACCTCCTGACGAACAAACTCTGCATTTTTTCACGTAAACGCGAACGCGCGACCGAGCCGTCGCCTCGTATACCTGGAGTTGCTGTCTCTCGGGGTGGAGGGGTTGATGGCGGCCACGAGACTTATCCTCCTAGGGGGTTGGCTGGCCACCAGGTTGTTCGTGGCGATCTTGTTGTCGGGCGGTTTCAACATACCGGGTATGCTGCACTGACTCTGCGGGTGATAATTGCCGGTAATTAATGGGATCGGTTGGGACGATGTAGCTTGAAAGATCGCTTCGTCCAGTTCGCGATTTCGACGGAAAACTTCAATTTGACGACGAAGCAATTACACTGAAAGAAATAATTGCTAGCGTCGAAAAAATATTTCTTGAATCCGGAACACATGATCTCACAAATGTTTAAGACAACGGATTCTTGATTGAAGAATATATGTTCTTGATTCAAGAACACTGCTGTGGGAACAAGAAATTCTATCTGCGCGCGATAAAGCAATTACTCGAGCCTATAAAATATTTTATTGCACGAAAAAAAACCATTGCTTGATCCTGAAATGACATCGTGTTTTTGATTGAAGAAAACACAATTTTCGGTACCAGCAATTATTTCTCTGAGTGTAGATTTACCGCTGATCTGTCGATGGACTCGATAGATAAAGTCGGCAGATTAACGGTGCGATAATTAAAATCGCGACATCCTGTGTCCAACGTCGTGTTTGGCGAGTCTTGCGGCGTCGCAGCGGTGTGAGTGATTATGGGCGGCTGCGTGCCTATCATTTTGCTCTCTTTTTGAATGTTGCATTTTGGCTCGTCCAGCGGATGCCTCCACTGTGTGCTGTTTTGCTTCTCCCGACTGCAGTTGTCCTTGTACTTCCTCAGCTCTTCCGCGCTCTGCCAAGAGTTCTTCTGGTCCTGAGAAAGAGGGGGGAAGAAAGTAAACAATGATCGTCCGTTGAATCATTCTTCGCTCGATATAAAATTCGTCTCTTCGTGGCCACCTGCGTGTAGGTATCGCTGTCGGTCACCGAGTGCGATCTGGACACCCTCGAAGAACCCTCCTCGCTCCCGATTCCGGCCTCCTTAGCGGCCAGCCTCGCCATTTCACGCTGCTCCCTCTCCCTTCTCTCGTTTCTCTGAAACGTGTCATAAATTTGACTCGGTTGCCACTTTCCACGCCAAAATGAAAATCTCGCAGCGCTATCTGTACAACGGCTCTCACCTCGGATGAAAAACCCTCCACCAAAATAGCGACCAGCAGGTTGAAGAGGACGTAATTGCCGAAGGTCATCAACGCGACGAAATAGAGTGCCGCCCAGTGGGACGTCTTTTGCATTCCATTGAAGAGAACTACGTTCCAATCCTCCTGAGTGAGGATCTGCGGAAAAATATTGGAATCGCTAGAAAAACGAGTTGAATTCTTCGCAGTGCAACAATTAATTTTGTCTACTCGGTTCTTTGTACCGTTGTTATCATCGAAAGCGTAACCAGTCGTGAAAATTTCTCTCTCCTCTTCCGCCTACAAAATTATTAAGTGCGATATTCCCGCTTCAGGCATTTAAAAATCTCAAATTATTGCTTTTTTCGCGTTCGGATCTAAATAACGATGTGGAAAAGAGAAAATTTCACTACGTAATAGGATAAAGATACACGAGCTAAACAGCGTGTGATCGAAGCTACATATCTTCCAAATGTCTCGAACTAAATTTTTATTCATATACTCATTGCAAGAAAATAAATCCGCTCGATTTCGTGACAAGTCCTCGATCACGCGCCACGATCTCTACGGCCATTCGAAAGACAGAAAAGGAATGCCGCTAGAATTTGCAGAGATTACAGATTACCAGGCCGAAGGCGGAGAACGTAAGCTTAACGGAACAATGGTACCTGAAAGACAGTGACAGTAGCCCAGAGGATGTCGTTGAAATGTTTGCGATCACAGCGACACATTGGGTGGCGCGAGACCACCTCGGCACAGGTGCAGGGCCGACTCCGGTCCGCCCACATGCAAAACTTACCCCCGAACAGGTACATTCCTAGGATGCTGCAACCGAGACAATCCGCTGGCCTAAAGTACCGTCCACGTGGGCCAATTTCACACGAGGAGTGCACCCACGTAGCTTCTCAATCGATCAAAGATAGCCGTACAGTACTGACCCCAACGATATAAGTATACATATATAAGTAGATTTCATCAATGCAAAAACACGACAACGAATACAACTGCCCTGCTGATTGTCTGGGAAATAATCGTCGAGGGCCGTCGACGACAAGAATTAACGACGGCAACGTGGAAGCACTCCGCGACCTGCGTTAAGCGAAATATCTAATAAATAGCGATGATGATGTCACTTGAAGCTGCACTCGAGTAGTCACATTCTGCAAAGTCTGGCGTACGTACATATACGCTGTGAGAGTAAAGCAAGACGAACTGTGTGTCGTGATACGCTTGCATAAATATCTTTCTTTCTTTCCACAACATGTAGAATATAACGCTATATATGAATATATAGTAATACTCTAGACGGGATATGTACTATTGCGACAGGTAGACGAGGAGAGAAGCTATATAATGTGAGATATAAGATCTGTGCCTCTCTCGGAATAACGATAAACTCCAATGTCAAAGAACGACGGTGTCTACTTTGATCTCGATTAAAGCGGACAGATTCATTCTGACATTTGCGCAGTCGTTCCTTTTCCCGAAGGTGCAGAAACGGTACCTATTGCAGAATGTTACGATAGTAATCGTATAGGGTAGATCGATCATCACGAAACGATTGTGAGCACGTTCTAGTCGTAATTAGGCGATCTCCAGAAAGTGGGTGAAACTACTTTCTCGTCAACGATTGTTCATAGCGGACATATCGAGTGATATGTGTATATTGCAGGAATATATGCACTAACTACGCCTATGGACTATCTACTGTTTACATATATAAGTATATCTATGTATATAGGTATAAATATGTTTTCATTTTGTTTCGAGGATCGCGATCGCGAGAGACACATACGGCATCGTCGTAACGACCTGTTATGTACGTGTCGAAAAAATGGTCTGACTCGTTTTCCCGTTTCCGTTCGTTTACTGTCTTCGAAGGTTCATTTTTTTTTTCGCATGTAGAGCTTTCTCGTCGAAAAATGAGTGAAAATGTATCGCGAGGCGGAGAAGACTGATAAAGATAACTCGTTGCGAGCCTGGAGCTCGGTTTTTCTGCGAAAACAAAAAACAAAAACTCCCGCGGTGCTGACGCGAAGTCGAAATCGTTTGTCGGCAAAGCTATCCGTTGGCTGTGATATCGACTGACGTTTTTCTTTTCCTGCGAGAGGCGTACGTGTTACTCGTCGAAATGAAATTTGTCGTTCAGCGACCAGCGAAATGAGCGAAATAAATAAGCACGTGTGGAGAGGCGGCTGGCCGGATGTGCGACGGCGAGACTGCAGGGCGTTTATTTACTCGGCGGATACATTTTCTCGAGCGATCTCGTATATTTCGAATGGATGCAGGTAGGAGACGAGCGTTCGAAGGAAAAAAAATAATGTCGGAATTCCGCGAATTTTCTGATTTCTTTCATTCTCATGTGAGTATTATTCCGTACGCTTACGCGCTAAATTTTGACCGCGCGTCAAGAAAGTATCACGTACAAACAAGCCCGGGAAAATCGTACGCGGAAATACGATAGCGAAGCCAGAAAAGCCGGAGCTGCAGCGGGCAGTAGTACGATCCGTCGTATGTTCGCCGTCGGACGTACAGCGAGTCGTACTACTGGCTGCTCGGGAGCGCTGCGGCGGCGGACTCATGACGGATCGCACTACTGACGGCCAAACGGCGGCGCACACAGTGTGCGGCGGACACGGACGACGGACAATCGGTAGAAACGGCACCCGGAAAATCGACCTCAGCCAACCGTGGTCCCGCAGTATCGCCGAACGCGCGGATATTTCATCCGATACCCCTTGCGTCGAGCCAAGACAAATCAAACGACACCAGTTACTCGTAACACGCTCTTCTCTAAACACTCATACGAAGCGTTGCGCGCGTCGGTTTCAGGCCAAAGAGTTTCGAACGCGGCACCGCGCTCGCTCGGAAAGTACAGTGCGTGAGAGTGTGTGTGTCCGGCGACGTCTCGTATACAGCAGCGCGTAATCGCGCGCGCCGCATGCAAAGCAGCTTTCGCTATAATCGCACGATTGGTCGTACGACGGGGAGCGGCAATTTTTTGCCGTGTCAAGCGAACGACGCGACGTGCATCGATGTGGCCGTGGTATAACTTCGATCAATTCCTTACGAAATGAAACGATAACCGCGGTAATCGGAATTCGACGAATCGAAAAATAAAGGATTCCTTGATTGTGTGCAATATAAAACACCGTCGTGGAGGGGTTTTTTTGTCAGTTTCCCAATCTACGTATAATATAATAGAAACCGTAATGGTGAAAAAGGGGTGTCGAGTATCCTGTCTCTAGGACTAGAAGCGGCGAGATCGCGAAAGCATTGCGGTTGCTGTGAAAGCCGTGAAAAAGAAAGGGATCGCAAAATCAGTCAGCCGTGCGAATCGCTCAAATAGCCGTGACGGTAACGAGAACACCGTACCTACGGATCAAGCGCAAGCAAGTGCCAATTACAGGAACGACAGGGTGGAAACCAGTAATGAATTATTCGCGAAGCAGAACGAGGTGCGCGCGCGCGCGCACAACCCGGCGAGCGACAGATACACGGGCATATGCACGCCTCGAGAGTTACCGCCGAGTGATGGATGCAATTTCACGTCAGCCGCATGGCACGCTAACGACGTAACAACGTATAACAACACCGAGAACGAGTTACGCATGCCAAGGAGAAGCGATACAGAGATATAGCGATAAACCACACGGAGCGAGAGCAGAGACGTGTAAAATGGATACGAATCAAGAGCGAAGTCACATATACGTGACCTCCTTCGTCGAACGACGGCATGCCATTAAAACTCATACGTTACCTTTCGCTTTCGAAATCATAAAAGTACGCGCACGGCGCCGTACCCGAGAGTTTAGATCTTTTAAAAATAAAACACACGCTACGGCCCTCTCGATTTGAATAGTATCCTGTACCTGAAACACCGTCACAATAGCCCACAGTAACGAGTCAAAGTTTTTTCTATCGCACTCGACGTCAGAGCTGCCTTTCATCGTTTCACAGAATTTGCAACCGAACAGGTTCATCCCGAGAATACTATAACACAACGAAACGTGCGATGTACTTAGGCATTCTTAAAGAGTATCCTTCTTTTCAGTTCATTGCATTAGATTACTAAGACACATATGAGATGCGCAGATAATGGCGAATGCTCTCGTTGCGCAAGGGCATTTACGCGTGTGGCAATGGGGTGTCACTGTTGCAACTCTACGGGTATACAATCTCGCGAAGGTGAGTGACACTGATACAGACGATGGCTCGTCCATCGAGAGAGGAAGTGTCTCGATATTTCGAGATTACGAATTTCTTACGAGTACGAGCTTATACGTGTAATTTTTAATTCGCTGTCGACCCGGCACGACATTCGCACCCAGGGAAAAGGCTCAGTTGAATACGAATCTGATGGAAAAATTTATTTCAGATGAATAGGAATTTATTCACACCGGACACACAAAAGCCTATTTGAATTTGATAGATGTTTTACTAGGTTCGTACTCGTATCTATCTAATTCAAATAGACTTTTATTCAATGTGAATAAACTCCTATTTATCTCAAATAAATCTTTCCATTAGATTCGTGCTCAACTAGACTTTTTCCCTCAGTTTGGGTTCGTCGAATCTTACACCCCGTTATCTTTCCTCGCTGGCCGCTCTCTCCCTCCCTAGAGGATTATCTACGACCCCCAAGATCAACGCGATCGCGGGGAAACGAAAGGAATAAACTATCGCCGACTCTTCGCCTATAGTTCGCTGAACGAAACACGAAAATACAGTCTTCTACGGTATGACGAAAGGAAAACAATATAGTTGCAAGCTCTAATATCGAATGGCCACGCGTGTGCGCGCTGTGGCCTTCGGATAATATGCATACGTATACGTATGCAACCATATATACGTATGTATAGCATGTAAGAGTGACAGAGGGAAGATCGAAGTACGTAAGTGTACAGTAGCTTTCAGACTCGTCACTAGACATTTCCAGCATAGAAGCACCATGCACACATGTAAATATCTAAATAGATTTGTCGATGCCTCAAGCCATAAGGAGCGAGAGCCACCTCAGTCGTGCCAACAACACCATCATTACCATTACACCATCACTGTCATGTCAAAGTAATAACGCACTGCATCACAGAATCGCCACACAAACGATACCTTGCTACGGGCTATGGATAGCTCGCTCGTCGAGGGACTCGCGATTCGATTCGATTTTTGGCTCTGTGCAGTCGGTTCGTTAGTCGTTCTTTCGGTACGGTCAGTTGCAACGGCGAAAAAGAAATCGTATAGGATAATAAAACGGAAGAAACGCCGTTTTTCCTCACATTTTCCCTTCCGCTTCCTAACTAGATTCGAGAGACGAAGAGATGAGTCCCGCTTCCTACTTCCTAACGATCGACAGTAGTTCCTCTCGCGATAATGGACAGTATAATTATACCTAAAGGGAGCAAACTTAATATTTCGAAGGAAATAGTTATTTCGAATCGTATAAAAAATGCGTCTTTATGCTCTCATGGATAATAGATGTGGTCCGATTATTATTTCAGTAAGAAGTAATTTTTTATATAATTCGGATTATAGGTATTTCATCCGAAACAATTTTACTCCGTGTACATAAACGTCTACAACCTTTGAACGCCGAGTGCAAAAACAATTGCGAAATTCATAAAATCACTCGACATTCGACGGTTGATTCGTGATGTACCTACTTCCGGTCGAGCCCGGGAAATTACTCTTCGAAATATTTAGGTAAATTTTAACTCGGAGCTTTTTCGGAGGTTCCAGATAGTTAAAAATAAATCGGCGTGTTCGCTTACCTGAATATAAAGATGAAAAGTATTAAAAGGGAAAAGAATACGGCAACGTTATCCATCGTGCGAAGCATGACGAAGAGCTGACGTCGGAGATTCGGCATGAAACGGACGAGCTTTAAGATCCTCAATAGCCGGAAGGTTCTGAGCACACTCAAACCGGAACTTCCGGAACCTCGCTCCTCCAGAAAGGACTGACAGAGCTCCACGGCGCTGCGTCGCGAGAGATATTACGCGCTAGATGATTCTTTTATTGCCAAAATCGGGAGTTTTTAATTTAAGGAAGCACTCGTATCATTCAGCAGCGACGAAGTAAACGTCAAATTCTCTTACCTCAGTACCACAACGACTCCGTCGAACACGTTGAAGCCATTGCTGATGTACCCGAAGGGGCCTTCGGCGATGATCTTCAACATCATCTCCACGGCGAATACCGCGGAGAAGACGAAGTTACTGATCTCGACGATCACCGTCAACTCTTCGGGCTGTGAAAGAAATGAAATCGAACCTCGAGAGTTCACCTTTCAAAGGTAATAAAAATTACAAGGCATGTCCATCGATCGCACCTGATTGTGAAACTCGATACCCATGCTGAGGGTGTTGATGAGGATCGCCAGGAGGATGCCCTGTTGGAAATACTTGTGCTCGACGAGCTTCTTCACCCACCGCCTCATGCAGCGCAACACGCAGACGCAACAATTTCCGGAAGCCTTCAAGAGCTTCCTCGCCTGGGAAGACTGCCACTTGTCGCTCTCTTCCGGCCACTGCTGGGCGTCGCAGCAGGAACACGCGTCCTGGTCGTTCAGCCATTGAGCCTGATCCTCGAGCGTGATGTGGCGATCTGTTATTCCTGTAGGAACAAAGCAATTGTATCGTTGGGCATCCTGTCAAAATTGCCCCTATGTGACGAAAGTGACGCGGATACATCTAATTTGAAGACTGGTGTCAAGCTCTTACTTCCCTATATCCTCCCTGCCCCGTACAGATATCTTACCCTTCGTGAGGGAATTCAGAAACGAGTCCAGCGCCAGCTGACCAGTCGGAAGAGCCGCACTGAGAGCCCCGCTGAGAGCCAGAAGCTCCTGACAAGTCATCGCCTCGTTCGTCCCCAATTCCGCTTGCATCTGAAGCAGACAAAATTAATTCGGTTTTAACATTAACTTTTTTTTATCGTAGATAGATTCGAAAAATTTGCACGAAATTGTCTACCCCGTATTTTTTCGTCTTTCATTTACCGCCTTATCAAAGCAGGAAAACGATATTTTAAAATGCAGCTACGTCATTATCTAGTAGGGCAATCTCCCTCGCACTCATTACTTAACACAAGCTCGTCTTTCTGCCTTTTCGGTGGTGCGACAATCTTGTAGATATTAATGCACTTATAACTCAGCGAATAATTTTTTTTTGAACCGCTTCTTTTTCGTTCGTTATTGAATACGTGCACGGATTCTAAATCGAATTAAAAAATATGAATATTTGCTTATGTTAAGACCAAATTACGAGCCGTATCGTTGCACCATCCCGTATTTTTCTATGTAAGTATGTATTTATCGAATTTTATGAGGTTCTCCCCATACCTGAACGTTCGGCTGCGGCGTCGACCAAACATTTCCGTCGCCCGTCTGCGTCATCTTCTCGCTAGAGCAGACGTTACGTTGTTCTCCGATCACGGCGGATCCCGGCAGGGTATTGACGCTGCCGCCGTGAAGAAGCACCACGTCGCTGAACATGACGCTGCTTCTCCGGCGATGATGCGTGCACGGCGGACTCAGCAAGGCGCTGCTCGCCTGTAACGCGAGTGCATCGTCGATCGACGACTCGTTGATCCGTTGAAACATTGATTCGAAACCGATCTTAGCTACCTCGACGGCATTGACGATGTTGCTGTCGCTGCCATTCGACACGGTAGGCACGCAGTGGACGCCGGAACGATATTGGGTCGCCGCCACTTCCGTCTCGGAGACTTCCGGGCTGGCGCGCGGCGCCAACGCCGCGCTTCCGGTTCCCGCCGCGATCGTTGCGGTGGTAGCTGCCTGATCGCTTCCCACGACCTGTTGGCCGCTCTCCAACGCGGCCAGGAGACGGGGACATCTACTGTGATGCGTTCTCCTGTCTGAGCGAAGGATGTACCGGGTGTAATCGTTGCTGTGTCTGCAGGGTACCATTATTAAAATTAGAAAAATGGATCACCACGCATCCGATTCGCTTGGGGACCGGCGGCGCTTGACGGCGCCAGAGCCTGCTCCTTCAGCAGCTTCTGCTCCCTCTCTTGCTGCTTGCTGTACAGGTAGAGGCGGTACTTCTTCATCAGTCTTCGCTTATTCCTTCGCCAGAGGTGCGCGATGTACCTGAGACGTTAAAGGGGAGTGATATTTTCACGCGAGCGCCTTTAAAATACACGGAGAGAAACGGGATAAGTAGTCTTTACAGTAAATCCCAATAAGAGGGCTCCTCGAGGTGAGACATTGAATTTTTTAATAGACACAGCGTACTTTTTACAGTTCGTTGCGGTATAAACCCCCGATACGTATTAACGAGAGATTGGTAAATTTTACCGTATACATTGATATTTATACTGTCACGAACTGTAAAGAGTATAGCTTGTGATCTATTAAAAACTTCAGTATTTCACCTCGAGGAAATCTGTTACTGAGATAACTAAAAATTCATGGATTTTCCCATGATTTTTTACTCATCCTTTTTCTCCGTGTACACGGAAATTTTGCAATTTTAACAACACTTGCTATCGTGAGAAAAACATTATTCGTGACAGCAGGAGATGTGTCCAATAATATTAAGAATATTTGCTGAGATAACGAATATTTTTACCGACAAAAGTTTCACCGCGATCGCAATTACGTTTGCTACTATTGAACATGTCTTTTGCCGCCACAGATAATATTTCTGTTGTGATAATAAAACATTTTCAGCAAACCCTAGTTTAGCTGAGTCTGCAAAATCATGTTTTTCCCGTGTACGATAAATAAATCCAACCCCGGGGTTACCGGATCTCGTGTCGAACGTCAAACTCACTTGACTATCTCGGCGTAACAAGTCGTCGGCTCCGAAGTGTTGGTAGAAGAGGCCAGCGTGCTGGTGGAGTGAAAACGCGCCCGCTCCAGGCGCATTCTCTCCATCTCCCTCTTCTTCGTCTCGGAGAATTGCGTGGCGATGACGACGAGGCAGAGATTGATCATGAAGAAGGAGCCGATCTGAAAGGCGGCGAGGTTCAGCCGAGAATTCCGAGAAAGACGTCGAAAGGTCGAAGTGGGGAAGAGAAGAACTTACGACGATGAGGAGAACGAAGTATATCCAGTCCCAGAAGGAATGCGCGTCCTGCACGTAATACATTATATCCGTCCATCCCTCCAAACTGATCACCTGCAACGAAGACCGTGAAAAATTCCCAAAAAGTAATCCGCGGGGGGACAAGAATTTGTCCGGCCGTGTCGACACTCACGAGAAATATAGCCACCCAGGCCAGACCGATGTTATCGAAGGATATCGTGCCTTGAAAGGGATTGTTTCCCTGTCCCTTGCACTCTGTATAATAATAATTCCAATTGACGCAAGTGTTATTGCTTATTAAGGTAATATTGTTGTTCGGCACGGCTGTGTTGTTGCACTCCACGTTCCCTGCAAGGTTCGACAAATGTTTCGTGACGAGGGAAGAGATCTTGCCGTTATCGTTAATTGCCAAATGCCCGACGATCGCTCCTCCCCTCCCAGCAAAGTGTCTTTACCGATTTTCAGCGCCGGTAAATCCTTGCACGTGTGCATGCCGCTGTCGTCGGGTCGCGAGCATATGTAATCCTGGCCCTGGTACTCGAAGTACTTCTCCAAGTCGCTGCAAAGGAAGAAATCCTCCAATAAAAGCGTCGACCGGCCGGTTCGCCCTGTTCGGATGCATTGGCATGCTCGGTATGCATGTCTCGTTCGACGGTGAGAAAAGTGGACAAGGACCCATTCGAAATTCATGTGCTCGCAGGCAAAATCATAGTCCGTACCGTCGCTCTGAGACCGCCGTGCTGCGACGGTACTTTCGGTGAGTTACGCCAAAAATCGCTCGGCGGTCGAACGATACGAAAAAAAAAAAAAAACGCGCGATCGTCGGTCTCTGCCGGTGGTCAGCTCTATTTCGCTAAACCTCTAGCGATAAAATCACGGTCTATACAGCGGGTGCGCTCGTGACAAACTCGGTGCGTGACTCTTCCTAGTACATCAGTCGACGTGTGACACGTGTAAGCAGGTGTGCGGGATATTCTCGTTGAACGCCGTACGTGGCCTGCGATTAGGCCGTCGAAGCGTCATCAGTTGTACGATTTCTTGAATCAGAGACGGACTGAATTCGTTCGATTCGACTTGAAGTTGCTCCTCCGTTTAAACGAACTTGACGCGTGGATTCGCGAGTACCTATTTGGGTTGGAGTCGGAAAATCGACTTAATGGATCACCGTAATTAATTTATCAATCTCTTCTCGTTCGTTCGAATAACATCGATATCCGAGTTGCGAACTCTATCAATTTCCTTTTGCAGTGACCGATCACGTCGACCTTACGGCACCATTGATATCCTTCAACGTCGATCTTCGCGATGCGAATGTCAATGAAATCGTCGACTCGTCCGAGACTAAACGGTTCGCCTTTTCCTTATCAATTCTCATCCGCTCGGTTACGAGGCGAGTCATCGTCGCGATCCTCGAAAAGTCAGTTGAGCCGTTGAAAACCAGAATGGTGTAAGTCACATTTCATGTGAGCTGAGATTATTTGAGTGCAAAGTTAAGCACAATTTGAAAAATCTGTCTAGATGATACAAACAGATATTTTAAATCGTACATATCTGTTTGATATCATCTAGACAGATTTTTCAAATTGTACTTAACTTTGCAGTCAAGTGATCTCAGCTTACATGAAATGTGACTTACACCATTCTGGTTTTCAACGGCTCAGTTCTCGGCTGCGGGGGTACGTTTGGATCCCTCGCGGGTAGCGCGCCTCGAGCAACGAAGAGGGAATGAGAGAAAAGGGAGAGAGGGACAGAGAGAAAGAGAGACACGCAGATGAGAGTTTCAGTCAACGGACACAGTGACACCGACGCATGCAGATATCGTTTATACCCCACCGTATAAAAAGTAGCTCGAAAGGTCTGAAAAGCTCCGGCGATACGCGAAATAAGGAGGGTTCGACCTTCGCAGTGAGAACGGCACTCGCGCGATATTTCTTTCGACTCGCGCGAAGGTATTTCTACGCGAGGAGAAATATGAGCGAGTCCGCGTATAAATCCCGAGAGCGGCGAGGCACGATGCTGCTGATTTAAAAAGTGGCTCGCCATTGATAGTTGGCGCGTGTGTGTATAGGCGAGCGAGTGAGACAAAGTGAGTGAGTCCGTGGCGGGAGAGAGTGAGACAGAGAGAAGTAGAGAACTGTCGTGTATATAATATAATGTACAAGATGTAACAGGCCAGGTAGCATGCTCTATATAGACACCCAACTAGTACAGTCGTAGTATAGATATATATATATATGTAATATATATGCACAGCACATTTTTCTCTCTACTAGAGCTTACTAAATGCGTGATCGAATCGAGTACTCGTCCGAGAGTAACCTGCAACAGCGAAACAATAGACTGTCACTGCCCCCAGGGCCGATATTTTACTATTACTGCCGAATGATAAATAAACGCATGTGTAGTAGCCTCGCTACGATCACGATTGTCTTCGGTGTACGATACACCCAGGGAAAAGGTCTAGTTGAATGCGAAGCTGATAGAAAAATGTATCAGAGATGAATAGGAATTTATCCAAATCGAACGAAAGTCTAATCGAATTTGATAGATTCGTTTCACTAGAATCGTACTCGATTAAAGAAACGTGCGAGATATTTGTTTGATTTAAATAGATTTTTTTTTTCGATATGAATACATTCCTATTTATCTCTGATACATTTTCCCATCGGGTTCGCATTCAACTAGACCGTTTCCCTCGGCGTAGCGAGCTAAGGGAGCACTGCCCGTATGAGTGATCATTGACACAGGCGAATAAATTGACGTATACGGCGCAGCAGTGTCTAACGAGTGACTGGGAAATGAGCGATGTGAGAGAGGGGTAGCGGGTGAGCGCATTCGGCATAGACATAGAGTGCACAGATTTTTATTCTTCGAACTGTAAATACTCTACAGCGAAACTGCGACGCACGGAAAACTGATAACGATACATTTTACTGTAGGGTGTAATGGAAGATATGGACGTCGAATGGGCATGTTCACGATTTCTTTTTTTGTTGCTCATTCGTTAATACTTGTTGTGCTTATTAATAAGATGCGTTTGTTTGTTTCTTCTGAGCGCTAATTTCTTTTTTTTTTATGTTCAAAGTTTGACTTCGATTCAAACGAAATCCTTAGTGACGTCACTAAAGCCATTGGCAAGGGCCCAAACCCGGGTTTGTGAATGGCGGGGAATCTGTTGCCCGACTCTGATTGGTCAGTTAAAATGGCGGTGAAAGTGCGACGCTATAAAACGAGTGCCTTTTTTAACATCTCAGAAATAATGGAAAAACACTTTTTTTTAACGACCCATTTTTTACCTACATTACCTTAACACCCTAATCTTCCGATTCGTGCACTTTAAACAGTTGTACAAAAAGTTGTGAACATGCCCATTGCATTATTCAACGCGTAGTTTGAAGAGTAAAAATCCGTTGCGTGACATTACGAATAAAATCGATCGTCGCCGGGTCGACGTGTCACAAGTGCTGGACGACAAGTCTGTTCCTCGGAGCAATAACGTCCGCTTCGAACGCGATTATCTCGCTACGAGTGAACTTATAGGCTACATCAATACCGGCTGAAAGTTCAAAGGTAATGAGATAATCGTGCCTAGATTGAACGCTCGATTCTGATATCGATTCGTGTTGCTCCTATATAGGTACAAATATAAATACATGTGCTAGGCGATACGCTTTAAACTACGCAGCAACCGTGAAACCCAAGTCCACTTCGAAGTATAAAGCGCATCACTCCGCGCGTGAGGATTACGCTAAGCTATTATACGTACGCTGCGGCGAAGCGAAAAAAAACAACAAGCTACATATAACGATAAGGCAGTATCGAAACTGGCGACTCTACTCGACAGGACGACGTCGCGTGGTCGTTGCAACTAGGATACAGTGCTGATGGGGAGTCGGAGAGAACTTGTGGAGATCTGTGTACCACACTTTGAAACAGTGGATAGCGTCACTGGTTACGCGGGTGACGGTGAATGTCGGGAGAATAAATCGCGGAAAATCGCGTCGACGTGCATCGAGGCGTCGTTAAAAATTGAGGAACTCTCGTCGCGGAAAAGGCCGTTATTTTTCAAATCATTTCGTTCGGTAACTCATTCCTGAATTATTCGCATTCGAATAGCGTCGTGTCCAATTCCTACTGTTATGTATAATTCCATGCGGAAAAAAAGAAATCGTAGAGTTTACAAAGTTTGTGATTTGTAAACTCTATTGTGTTACGACAACTACAATTTAACAGTAGTTTCCGTAACGATAAATAGACGCCCTCCCGAAATTTACCACAGACTTTGTAAATGCTACGATCAATTTTTGTCCGTGCATCGAAAATCGATTAAGGTTCGGAGCACAACGTGGAAAGTATAAAAGAAGTACTTCTTTATCGCGAAAATCTCGCAAACAGCTGCACCCTGAATGGAGAAGCCGAAAAAATTCTACTTACTCGGGATATTTAACGTTGGGAAGCGCCTTGAGGAAGCAGCGCTGTCTCAGTATCCCTTCCCACAGTTGGACGCCCACGATTCCGAATATAAAAAAGACGAAAAAGCACAGCAGCAGAACGTTGCCCAGCATCGGCAGCGTGTCGAGCAGCAGCATCACCAGGATCCTCATACCTTGCGATCACAGAAGACGCGTTCGAGCAAACGAGAGGGTCGCGCGTCCATGAATTTGAAGACCGAGGCGATAAATAATACAAGACGTCGAAAGTCTCAAATTACGACCGAGAGTTAGGGAAAGGAAAATGAAAATCAATCATTCGAGATAGTTACAGTTTGATAGACCCCGTAAATCCTATCCATCGCGCGTAATTCATCCTCCTTCACCGCGACGACCATCAAAATCCGATAAAATTTCAAAACGAGGAGATCGATTTTATAAATCATTCTAATCGTCCTATAAAGGTGACGCAACGCGTGACGCTCCGGTGCGTCGCGTGCTGCGTCAATAGAGGAGCAAAGCGGAACGGCGCGCCGGCTGACCAATAACGCCTTACTCCACTGTCCACCTTGGCGCGCAAGACGCCGGAGAAAGAGCGGAATAAACCGAATGCGATAGCGCGTACATTGCGCGCGACTGCCACACGCACATACACGGGAATCGTGATAAAATTCGTACTCACTCGGTATCCTATTAATAGCGCGCAACGGCCTCAGTACCCTTATCGTCCTTATAGCGGACAAATTCATGTTCTCTACGTTCAAGCAGTATTCGAGAGCGCTGGAAACAGAGAGAATAGCGTCAAAGAGCTCGCGACGAATGTTTTCCAGGAAGAGCGACGGACCGTAACAGCGCGGAGCATCGCTCGACTCCGCAACCAGGACTACTCACCCGGCCAGAACGATAAAGAAGTCCAGCCTGTTCCAGGAATCGGCGAGATAGGTGCCCTTACCGTAAATTCCCATCGCCACCATCTTTATCGTCATCTCGAGCGAGAAGAAGGCGAAGATGATGTCATCGAACATCTGCGAAACGAAGACGAGGGCGTCCGGTCGTACACACGGAGGAAGAGGATTAGTCGAAAATCATGGGAAAAGCTATGAATTTTTAGTTATCTCAGTGACAGGTCTCCTCGAGATGAAATATTGAAGTTTTTAATAGACCGCAACGTACTTTTTACAGTTCGTAACAGTATAAATATCAGTTTGTACGGTAAGATTTACCAATCTCCCATTAATATAATATGTATATGTACCTATGTATCGGATATTTACGGGTTTCTGGGTATTGTTACGAACTGTAAAAAGTACGCTGTGTCTGCTAAAAAATTCAATATTTCACCCGGAGAAGCCCTGTTACTGGGATTCGCTGTAAAAATTACTAATCCTTTTTTTTCCCGTGTAAATCAGAGAGAAAACTGCTGACGCGGATAATCGCTTCGCCCGATCGACGTCACCGCTTCCGCGCTCCCATGACTTTCCGCGGATCGTACGCGATCGTGAGAGACATCACGCGCGCGCGCGAGAAACTTTCGTAACAATGCCCTCGAAGGCGGAGGCTGCAGTAGGTTTACGCGCGCGCGTGAAAGACGGGTGTAAACTGTCAGTGAGGATCGTTGGGAGGGAAAAATCTCGCGTCTCGAAAAAGTTCGCGCGAGCCGTCAAACGAAATCTCGCGCGCTGGAAATAATTCGATCGTAAACCACCGATGATTTACGCCCCTCGGCGCGCGCGCGCGCCTCTCGCGAACGAGTTTCGCGCGATTTAGCAACTGGGCAATTACCAGCCGCCGGTATTACCTGCAATATCTTACAGCGATTCGTCACGCACATGTCGTCGACGCAGGGCTGATACATGCCCAGCGTGATGCAGTTCAGCAGGATCACCATCATGCTCACCCTCTCGAACCACGTGTATCTCGGTTAAGGAAGGCAATCTGCTTTTTTTCTCGGTCGCGAATTGTATAAATAATAATATTATCGACTCTGATACGCGCGGCGTCCAGTCAAATATCCGAAGGGGAAAATTCTCCGCTGCTTTAATCGTTCCTCTCCGAGCGCTACGACCGTCTTGATGGGTAAAACGATCAACGGACACTCGTACTCCAGTTACGCTGTCGATGAATTATTTCGCGCCCCTAAAATCTCAACCAGAGACCGCGCAATGGTCCGCCGGAAGTGTATTACCGGGCCAAGACGGATAGGTCGGTTCCCCCGGCCGAGCGTCCATCGTCCGAGAGCCCCGAAGCGAGTGTTTCGGCAAACACACGCGCCCGCCGGCGCGACGACGCGGATGTGCTCTCGAAGTTTTAGCCGCACCTCGATGGCACCGCGGAGAGACGCCTTCCCGTGCCGCGTAAACCACGGCGCGTGTAAATACCCCGACCAGAAATGTGCTCGAGAGAGAATCAAAATAATCTCGGGTGCTTTCGAAGCCCCGTCGATTTACGAACGGCTTCGGTCGCGACGGGAATAACTCCGTATCGTTAATGCTGCCGGCGCTAATTTGCGGTCGGGTCGAATCGACGAATATGAACGAAAATAGATTCGTTTTCGAGGTGGGCACAATTGACGCGCCGATGCGCAGGCACGTGTTTGACGACTGTTGCTTTAATCGAGAAATGAATTCGTGTAGATTCGCCTGCGGAGAAAACGAAATTACAGGGATCCGTGGTTGATTGTAGCCACAAGGGGTGTAAGTGCTTTCAATGAAACGCGCGCCGATATGATCCCGGGTAGTTCAACCGTTGGTCGATTCGCGTTGCCAAGTGACACCTGGTCGCAAACACCGAACCCTCTCTCTCTCTCTCTCTCTCTCTCTGGACATTATCGAGCTTTGGGGAACGGTCTAAAAATATAGAAACTATGTGAAATCATCGCTACCCCTGCACTCAAAAAAATGTGGCCACAACTAGAAAATTATGGTAATTGCAGTGATACTTTTCTTCGCAATAGCAAGAATTCTTGCTACGCTAGCAATATTTTTCTAGTTGTGTCTGAGGCGGCCAGAAATATAGCTGGATTAGCTAAATACTTTTTTCAGTGTGTATAGGGCATCCACCTTTGACGGGGTGACGTACCGTCTCGAAACCGTAGGGTGACTACATATCTATATAGTACTCGGTGAAAGGAGTATCGTAGAGACAAGCCCGGCCCAGCTCGCCGATACATCGTCGGGGTGCTTTTCGCCGCTCGACTCCCCTCCCCCTCTCCCTTGCCCTGGCTAGTTGGCTTTTAACCGCCTATTTTTTCATCGCTCAAAGTGGCATAAAAGCTCCGCTTTTGCGCAACAGGTACGACCGATATTCGCCAAAGTATGCGGCTGTCTCAATTATTGCTTAATGGATTCGACGTATTCCGCCCCGTAATTACTCGTGCGTAAAGAACGACGAAAATAGAGCTTCCAATATTCCAAATATCCGCTGTTTCGAAATCATCGGGACGGCTATGCTCGGTGATCTTTCCAGTTATACCCAAGCCATTGAGATATTGTGATTAATCCAAGGCATTTAGAGATGGTGAATACAATTGATTTTAAACTTCAAAAATTACATTTTTAATTTTCATTAGAATTAAAAACTTGATTGAAGTTGTGCCAAAGCCATCGATGTGTGATTAACTTAAGGCATTTGCAGCTAAATAAAATTGAATTTAAGCTTCAAAAATAAAATTATACATTTTATTAGAATTGACAACTTGAATGAAGTTATACCCGAGCCATCGACATGTGATTAATCCAGGGCATTTAGTCGCTCATTAAAATTGTATTTAAACTTCAAGAATCAAATTATCATTTTTTATTAGAATTGACAACTCGAACGATATTACACTTTCAAGATACAGATTCACCAGTAATGGAACAAATAATTTGTTTGTCATGATCATGCTGTACCAATTTTAATTTAAAACAATTTTTAGAGAGAGAAAAAATGTTCTCTCATCTTCACTTCAGAAAGCTTTCGTTTCTAAACGCCATTAAGTATACTATACATTCGAGCTTAGCGATTCGCGGCGAGTCGAATCGAGTGCGCCCGTCCTACACGCTATACGTACCGACGGACAGCCGACGTCACGCGACACGATACGATTGATTCTCGCTGCAATTGTCGCGAAAACAATTGCTCCCCCGTTCGATCGACGTCTAATTGCACGAACACGACACCGAGACGCGGCAACGAGCGATTTGCCCCGCTCGAGCCGATGGAATTGGCAATTGGACCCCCGTGTCTTATAAATTGTCAATTATCGTCGTTACGATCGATCGCGTGGAGCGCTCGTTCGAGCGGGGGTGTCTGGGGGCAAATTTCCCGTCATTCCGCGACGTGCACACGTACAGGTACATACACATACATCGCCTCGTCGCTTCGAGTCCGCGCGCGGGCTCGAAGTTGAGTCTTCCGCGTCCAATCGATATTCCCGCGATATACGCGGCTCGAGATACGTACGTACACGTGTGTATAGCATTACACATCGCACCGTATACTCGACGCTCTCGTCGCGCGTAAAAGTTTAAAGACGCTACCGGGGCGCGTTACACTTCGACGCGAGCGATATCACGGGAAACGGATGTAGGGATGACATTGAATTCCAGTGGGCGTACGTATAAATACGAATGCGGTTTCAGCGGAAATACGTATAGATTGTATTCGAGGACGAGCGTCACGGCGGTGGAAAGCCGTAATACGGCTCACGAATAGCTGTACGCGATGAGGGAGAATCGCTGATTTCAACGAAACGCTGCATTTTTTGTAAAAAGCAATTTCGCTGGGCACAGATTAATTAATTATACAGCGAGAAGACAGTTTATTTATAGTTAATAAATGTTTGTTTGAGTATGGCGAAATAACATTTTATAGGACCAAGTAAATATTCTTTAACTATGTTATTAAAATATCTATATAGCATAATTACATTCTTCGAGGCAACCATTTGAATGAAATAAACACTTGAATAATAAACGTATATTTTCTAGCTCCAACGAAACGTTTATTTCGCCGTATTTGAAGTTACGTTCGAGACGCAATTATTTACATTCCGCGAATTACAGATCAACGTCACCCTGCCCAACCCTTCGCAAATACGCAAGGCACGGCCCAATTCGATTCGTTCGGTAAGCTTCCCACGTCTCGCCCCCGATTACGTATTATATTCCGGAGCTCTTTCCCATTCCGCGCCGGGTTTCACACGACGCGGCAACTTCTCTCCCTTTTTCTTCTCCTCCGACGCCCAATCAAGCGCGGGCACCTATTATACTTCTTCGCCCGTTCCCCTCCCCGCGTGGAAAGCAATTTGCAGAAAGCTCTTCGGCACGTGGTCCCGGAGCGCGCATTCGCGCTGGAATTTCGCGCGGTGTGCCGAGATAGTGACCCGGAGCAGTTCCTCGCGCAGGGCGGAAGAGGGTTCGCTACCCTCATCCCCCGGCGAGTTGCGCGTCCATTACTGAAAATGGGTCGCATCGTGCGGGTGGTATATCCAGGTGTGTACGCATCTTAGGCGTACGTATGCGTACTCGATCCGCCCGCACCTCGCTAAAGCGATCGTTTACACCGAGTCGCTGCACTCGACAATTTTTTTTTTCCCCCCTTTCAGTGACTATAACCGAGTCTTATATGGAAACAATTATTTTGCAGTCTTAGCAGAACTAGGTTTCGCTGAAAATTGTTTACCGTCGTGACAAAAATATATTCCGTGACGGCAAAATATATGTAAAATATTTCGGTAAAAATGTTTACCGTACCAGCAAATATTTTTGCCACTATTGTACACATCTCTTGCCGTTGCAAATAATATTTGTATCATATGACGATACAAAGTTCTCAGCGGAACCTAGTTTTGTTGAGACGGCAAAATCATTTTTTTTTTTTCTGTGTACATTACACCTGTCGTATTTCCTGTCACTTATCCAAGAGATTCGTTTCTATACTTGACTTCCTTGCTATGTTTTTTATAAACGAAAGAGAACGTGTGTAAAATGCGAAACGTGTGTTCGACTCGGAATTCTTTTTTTTTTTAATTCGACAAAATCTCACGTAACATCATATCCGTTACAACTTTTGCCGTCCATTCGAGAAAGACACCAACCCGATTTCGTATACCGAGCGACCGTACTGTTTTTTCTTACATATCCAACCAGATCTCAATATTAAATTGCTCGCAATTCACCAGTTTCCCTCCCCACAACTGGCAGAACAGTTGAGGGGGTCAGAAGCCAAGGGTCCAAGTAGAAATACAAGTTTTCCGAGATGCTTCACATTAAAGTATTTTCTTGTTCTTTAAAAATACCCGCAATTCCTTTGTCTCAAGTGTATAAGGTGTATAAATAATTCATACAGCTTATACACTCGAGGCAAAGGAATTGCAGGTACTTTTAAAGAACAATGAATACTTTAATGCGGAGCATCTCGGGAAACTTGTATTTCTACTTGGACCCCTTGGCTTTTGACCCCCTCAGTTAATGGAAATATCGCCGGTGCGATACCCTCCCGTCCTTCGTTCGCCTCCGAGACAAAATTACTCTCGACTCGCAGAGAGTGACCCGGACAAGTTCTCCGTGCGACAGGGAGAGAAAGAGGGAGAGAGAAAGAGATGAATCGGTCCCTCTTCCCTCCGCCCGGCCGACGGGTCGCGGCGCTCGTTACGGAAAATGGATCGGCCGATATACTCCGCGCGTAAATATGTCGTTACTCTCCCCTTCGCCGCGGGATGGTCGTTTACACCGGGCACAGTTGCCCGGAGTCAACGCCGCGGGCTTTTCTGAGGCGCTCCCCGACTCGCGACGCGGGGATTAATCGTATTCGCGGGATCTGCCCCCGTATTTGCGAAGCAAACACCTGCAGTGTGGGGAGAACCTCGAGCCGGGGGGGGGGGGGGCGCCTGGAATGCGGCAACGATGTGCGGGGAGTTACGTTTTACATTCCATCAGGCGCGGCTGAGTGGCGAAAACGACTCGCGTACCGTGAAATCGTACGAAGCTATGCGTACAAAGAGGTGCGCAATTGCGTATAGAGGAAGAGAGATAAGCTCGAGGGACCTTCCGAAAATCTCGAACCCCTGTCTCCTCCGCACTCTATAATCCAATTTTCTCGCGAGTGATAAATGTCTCGGGAAATCCCTCTAAACGCCTTATCGAGACCGTGTCCGATTACGGGTCGACCGGTCACGGTTGTCGCTTATCGGCGAACCAACGACCGAAGTACCTATCCGCGATTAGACCGGATACGTGGACTGCGAACGACCGACCGACGACCGGTAATCGCGAAATCTGGTGATCCGGTCCTTAACGAATGACCGGGTTTATCGATGAGGTTCTCCCTCCTCCCCGCATCAACGAGAGCGAAAGCTCGCGACGGTCCACGCGCGCGTAGGGTTATGCGCATACGAAAACGCCGCTATGGGGGGTAAGGAGGGGCGCGGATGAATCGTACGCGCCTTCCACGCTCCGCGTCGTGAAAGAGCGCGCGGTGAAACGTTCCACGAGGATCGCTACCGAAGGGGCGGGAGGGAGTATATACATATAGAGAAAATGCGAGGGGAGAGGGGGCAAAGAGAGAACTCGCGTCGAGCGGCGTGGTGGTTTCCACAAACGCAGAGGAGAGTGGTGCCGCGATCAATAAGCGGCTTCGCCAGGCTCTACCTTCGCGTCATCACGTGTCGCTAATGCAGGGGGAGATATGATTACATCCATTCTCTCTCAGGCTCGCGGATGAGCTTAAAAACCGCGCGCGCGCCGCCGCTGGCATCTCTGTTTCGCCCCTTCCTATACGTATACCCGCGCGTCCTTGCGTGCACGTGTGTTTCGACTTGGTCGCGCCGACCTTGGCGTTCTATCTCCGCGCCTTCTCGCTCCACCCCCTCCCACGGGCCTTCTCTTATCTCCGGACGCGCGGGGTATCTCCACCTTGAAAGCTTTACCGGCCACTTGGCGATCCGGTAAATTAGCCGCGAATGCTTCCCTCGCAATTCCGGCTAATTGGCCCGACCGACGACGTCGGGGCGGTGCGCGCGGCGTCGTACATCCCGTGTACATCGCTGTCACTCGCACCCGCGCACATCGCGGCGCTGCTGTGACGAAAAGCATCCGCGACTCGCCGGGGCATTTCACGTACGGTCAACGTACGCGACGCTCCGTATCCAACGCGATGATGTGCGGGCACGTATGTACGTGCGCACGATCGTAAACCTATTTTCGACGCGACCGCAGTGAAAAGGCAGAAACGAGAGCGTCGGATCAAAGGCGTCTCGATTCGAATCTTTCCTTCCGCTGTGAGGATGCGCGCACTCGCATCCCTTGCCGGTAATCTCGCTGACCGCTCAACGTCACGCGCGTGCGGCCCTCCCGAAATTCGAAATATCGAGCGCGTGGCCCGACAATGCCGATTCGCTCTATTCGGTTCCGATCGAACCGCGCGGGCGGCGCCTGCATTGCCGCATTCCGTAAGACCGGCGAGCATTTCGAAAATAGCACCCACCGTGACGCTCCGTCTCACTCGGAGGCGGTTGAGTTCGACCCGCTTGATAAACGTCGAACGCGCGCCTTTGCTCTCGAGAGAGTGGCTGACATAACGTTGTATAATTTCCCAGACGCACGCCACGCGCGGCGGGGCCTCCCGAAGGAAACCTCGATTGATCTTTTGCCGCTGCACCGTTTCCCCGTTGGTGTGCCTCATTAATAATCTACAGGCGCCCGGATTGCCGATCGATCGCGTACACGTGTATCTATTGTTACGCGCGGCTTTTTTTTTCCCGTGATCAGCCGCGCTTGATTGCCCCTGCTCGCCTCCAGCTTGACCTCGGCGACAATTTTGACCTCACCCCTGCGGATTACCGGCGCTATACACGCCGAGAGGAAGCGGGGATAAAGGGAAGCGCGCAGAGGACGAGTCGTAATCGAGTACAGACGGGGAAGGCTTTGCCGTATATCGAACCTGCCGATGACGTCGCGCCTAAAAATGTGAACGTTTTAACTCTGACCGGAATGTTTACCTTAAACTCTTTCAGGCGCAGCTGTTAGCCGTACCCCGTGTACGCGTATATTATGTCGTGGGCGGGAAAGTGGTAGTACTGCACTCGTCAAGAGACGCGGCGGCGAAGAATTCGTCGTTTCGAAACTGGAGCGCGCATCTGCCCGTTTTGCCGTCGTAACGCACTCCGGGTGGTGGTTACACGCGTGCAATCTTGACGCGACGGGCGTACGAGACGCGCCACTACACGTATACGTGGCAAAGGGACGTGGGAGGTTTCGCGCCGGTTGAAAATCGGTAAAAATAACGACGTCACGACTCTCCGCCCGCCGCGTGGAAGCTGGAGCGGTCGGACGTAGGGGGGGTGGGTGCGGGATTCCATCGTGTCGTGATAATCATCCGCAGACGCCACCGAGGCGAAATTTGTACGCGCGCGTTCAAAGTGCAAGCGCGCCCGGCATTCGCAGCGGTAACAGCCCCATTGTCCACGGGCACAATGGGGTCTTCCCTGCAGCCGTGCGCGTGTCGCAGCGACGCTGCAAAAGCCTGACAAAGTTGTGTCGGGACCACGTGTGCGCGGAACCGTATGATTTTGCTCATTGTCTCTTCCGAGAAGAATGTTGCGCGGTGATGTCGGCATGTACGTACACTCGCGCGCGCGACAGAGAGAGAGAGAGAACAAGGCAATCAATGGCCTATTTAACTCGTATCGAATTCCGAGTATCGTGCACGTATCGATGTACCAAGCGACGGAACATCGCCGCTTTGCGAGAGTCTGTTGCCGGACGAATTTTAAATCTAAAGGGGATCAGCGGTTCGTGCTAAAACGTGACACGCTTTCACGAAAAATGACCTCTGTTCAGCTCTTCTCCGGAAGGACTAACGCGCGCGCTAGTCTGATGGAAAAGTATACCGATATATAGACGGTCTGCACCTTCGGGAAAGTTTACGAGGATGAGTTCACCAAGAGTTTTTCCAACTTGGAAAGACGCGAGGCCATTCGTCGAAACTTACGCGTATACCCGTGCAAAATGAACAGACCGGGCTCACAGAAAAGGATATGGGTTGGTGATGAGGGCGAGACACCAGTTGCGCGGTCGGGTGGTCTGGTCGAGGTAACGCAGTGCCACGGGAACGAATCCCGGGTAGGGCTGCTCGTCGCCCTCTTCCTCCTCTTCCTCGCCTTCCTCGTCGTCGTCGTCCTCATCTTCATCCTCGTCTCCGTCACCCTCCTCGTCCTCGTCGTCCTCCAGATCACTCAGCTCGGCTACGTCGCTATCCGAACCCTGCTGTTCACCCGCGCTCTCTCTGCCGACACTCGCCTTCGTCGCGGACCGATAACGATAGCCCTGGGGGTAGTAGTGCAACGACATACTGCCGTCCGAAAGCGCGAACACACTGTTCTCCTCGAGCACGAGGACACTCGCCGGCGAGGGCAACCGATCCCGGACCGCCCGGCTCGGCCGACTCGAGTCCCTGCGCTATTCCTCCTCTCGATCGAAGGACGGAGGCGGTGAGCTCAGGTGTTCGCCCGGAAGGGAGGTACCCGGGCTTTGCTCTTCGGGGTGGACGAGCACGAGCGAAGCATCACGGCGAACGTCGACGTGTGGCCAGCGTTGCGAGACCCGTTCAGGGGTATCCGTCGGGAGAGCGAGCCAAGGACATAATAGTACCTCCCCTATCGCGTCTCTCGCGCGCGTGTGTCCGACCTGCACGTCGACGACGCCCGGCGCAGCGTCGACTAGTGACTGAAGAAACGTCGAACTTCGGCACGACGAACGCATGCGCTCTTTGACGAACGTGCCATCTGCGCCTCGACTTTCCAGCAGGCTCCTCCAAGGCTCGGTTGTCCTCGAGAGCTGTTTCCCCTGCACGTTCGCGCCTCGCATTCGTACCTCGCGTACGGCTAAGGGTGACAAGCTTCGTTTCGTTGGGGGTTTAGCGCGTTTCCCTTTGACGATCGCGAAAGAGTGAGCCGCATTCTTTCAAGTCCGTCACTCACGATCGGTTTATATCGAAGCGGCGGCCCTGTCAAATTTGCAGACGTAGTTACGCGTGAAAGCCGCTGTTCTCCTGTACTATTTAGCTCAAAAAGTAGACAATTCTTTCGTCGCGGAATTCGACTTCTGCCAGAAAAGTGGGAATGAATTATAGCCTCCGAAGGCAAACACTTCGATTGAGGTAGTCACACGTTAATAAATTACGACGTAATGTTTTTGAAACAAGAAAAAAAACAGCGGCTTTCAATGCAACCACCTAATATATGTACTCTTAACGTAGACTCCACCGCGGAGCTTCACGTGGTATCTCAGTCTATCGAAGGAGGCTTGCGAGTAGACCAAAATACAGGAAGAGGATAAAAGTAACTCAAGAGTCTCGAAGGCACGCAACTTCCATATCCCCAAGTAGGCGGATGAGAACAGATTAATAAAGGAGAGGAAGGTCTTCGCGCGCGCGAAAGAAGTAGAATTTCTCTACCGAACGAAGGAAAGGCGGGTCAAGCGAGAGCTCGCGCCGAGCACACGTACGCGTCGACTCGTGGTACGTACCCGCGAGAAAAATGCAGCGTGTACGGTCTATTTTTAACTCGGTATCTCTAAATTGCGAGGCACACCGTACGTCGCTTTAGCGTTCACTTCTACGAGAACTCCCTCCACTCCTTTAAATCTATTAGAGTGAGTTCGTGGACATCGAGACGACCGTTCATTGCCGGATGAACGTACAATTGAGCACGCGCAATTAATGCGACAGGATTTGAAATGGAAACGAAAAATCATCTGAAGCGTACAATCGGAATCTGTAGTTCCTTGTTCCTTATTACGGCAGATGAAATCGTCATCAGAAGGTATCATTTTTTCCAGCAGTTTGTTATTGCATGAATAGATATCTGTATTTACATATTACGTAAAACATGTATCATATAACAGCCATCTCTCTCGTTACATCGTAGTGATGTACGCTAGAAAACCAATAGAATATCGTACCAACTTATTCAAATATACATCAGATCGTGCAGTGTCATCTTAACATTCTATAGCGATAAAATACGGCGGTTCTCTCTCCTCACACTTCTAACTTTTTCGCGAGAATTCTACCTTCACCGTAAATTCTGGCGCGGTCGTAGACATCGTGCCCGCGTCGCAAACTTGGCAACTAAAACGACGGCACGGCGCATTCGATGAATGTACTTGCGCGATTACAGAGCTAAATTAAACTCGTCACCACTTACGTTGTGTTTTATTTTCCCGCTTCGAGGAGAGCCACGAGTTGACTTCGATCCGTAATCGGGAGGGAGCACGTACGATTTCGACAGACGAAGATAGTCGTACGACCCTCCGACGATTTCATATTCCTCATAACTTCGTTCTTGCGAAACAAAATGTTGTCGGAATCGTCGCCGTCCACGAAAAACAAAACTCTTCCGGGAATCAGACGTTCTCGTATGACGCTGAGAAGTTCATCCGTATCTTTCGCACCCTTCCTTCCCGCTATGTAAATCTGCAAACAGAACTCTGCTTATAATACAACCGCAGATGTGCCTCGGCGCGTGAGAACGCTTCCCGGAAACCCGAGTTTTCTTCACCTGCGTCATTGTATCGTGGTATAGCGATAAAGCAGAAATGAGCTCTGGAACTGCGGCGGGAATACGAGTCAGCACCGATTGAAACGAGGAAAGAAGTCGTGCAGCCTTGTCGTTGAGTTCGGGGCGATTTAAATACGATGCGAGTCGCAATAGATTTCCGCAAGCTACCGAATTACCGGACGGTTCTGCACCGTCGTGATCTATAATGATTTAGCAACATTAGGCCAAGTCCGTTCACGCGTCGCTTGTGCGCACGCGACACTATTTCACGTGGCTTTTTACGGTCAATAAATCTTAGAGAAACGATACTTGAAAGAGTCCGCACAAGTGTCGATTTTACTATAATCGCCCGTAAGAAAATCACGAAACATTTTTCACTATCTCTGCCTATCGACATGTCGAAGTATCCGGCCATACAACGTAACCAACTATTCGGCTGACCGCGACGGAACGTTAAACAGGCGTCGCTATAAATATTTTGACATCTTTGAAACAGAATGGCTTTTAGTTAAGTTGATCACGTGACCGTGGGCCATGTGCAACTCGCTATGTTAACGTTTTCACGGACTTATTCGCCCTTACCTTGCATGCGACTGTAGTGTTACGATAAATAAGGAAAATTGCTGATCTCTAATGTAATACAGGTTTTTTCACCCATGCACATCCCGTATACAATCGAAGCGTCGCAGTGAGAAATCGACTCAAAACGTACCATCTTTAAGCCTCAATATCGCTGTCAAGTCATCCTTCGCCGACGCGAAATAGCCTCCGTCCTTTGAATCCCAAAAGAGACCATCTTGAATATCGTGCAGTCGTTCCGCGAATTCCAACCAGTGTACGTTAAAAGTAGCTTCGTACAAATCCAGCAGTCCTTTGACTACGAAGGCATAATCGACGTGGAATCCCAATATCGGTGCGCCGCTGTAAAAATTCAAGGTTCCAACATGTACATCGAATGCCTTAACAACAATTCTACTTCTAACGCTTCATTTTTACATTTGGGTTATCGCATCTCCATCTCCTCGGTAACAGCTACGCAACAATAGGCCATCTTGCTCGTCGAATAAGTAGCGCTCGATAAATCTTGCGGTGTCTTCGGCATATTCGATATACTTCTTATTCTTCACCGCCAATCCGGCGTACGATAAACCACTCATCATGAGACCTGTAAAAGATATTCCGTGGAATTTTGATGCATTAATTTGTCAAACTAAAATAATTTTCTCATCTTCGTACCATTCCATGCTGTAATAATCTTATCGTCCAAGTGGGGTCTAGGTCTCTCCGCTCGCGCCTCGAAGAGAATTTTACGCGCTTCCTCCAAGTACTTTTCCGTATCCTCGATGCTCAATTTAAAATGTTCTGCCGTTTCTTCCACGCTGCCGTAGATTATTAAGACATTCTGCTTCTCCATCTCTCGATGGGGATCCTATACGATACAGATATATGATATATTAAGTAGCTGCAATAATTAATGAGATTAATTAATCATTAATTGTTCAATTATTATAAACAATACATCAATGTGACAAGAGAAATCGAAAACTTATACCGGTAATGTGCTGTGCGCAATGAAGATTATACTAACTTGATGGGGTTTCAGATTTCCTTCCGGCTTAACATTGAAATGATGGCAAAAGATATCAATCAATAGCAAATCATCGTGACCTGAAATTGCTTCGCTCAATAGAGCTTCTACTTCTCCGTAACTCCATACGTAAAAAGCGCCTTCTTTTTTAGCATTGGAATCGTGAGACGGCAAGGAATCCGCATCTTCTGCGCTATAAAATCCTCCTTCCTACAGATAGATGTTAAATTTATACCATATATCACACCGCCCAATGCCGTTAAACAGGGTACTTTACGAATAGATGAACACCCTGAGAATCGGTGAATGTACTCTACGTTACACATGGATGCGTGATACGTGGACGTAGATTATACCTTATGGCGTAAATCACGTGTAACATAAGTAACGATATCATCGACAATATGAGAAAAAAATGGATCCTTGGTTACTAAAAATGCTTCAGAGTACGAACGCAGCAGCTGAGCTTGATCGTACAGCATCTTCTCAAAATGCGGAACGTGCCATTTGCCGTCCACCGAATATCTCGAAAATCCCTTAAAGAATAAGAGAGATTCGAATGAATAATATATTCAATGAAGTCTGATTTTTCTTCATCAAAAGAGCTCAGAAATTTACCTGACCCACGTGATCGTGAATTCCACCTTTCGCCATTTTTATCAATGTATGAATACACATGTTCAAACACTCTTTCCCTAATTCGCTCGACTTATCTTTACTGTACACGTGAAAGAGTAAGTTAAAATTCACTGGTTGAGGAAACTTTGGCGAACTCGTGAATCCACCGTATTCTTTGTCATAACCGCCCATGAGTTGCTTTACGCAAGAATGCAAGCAGTCTGACGACGGTACTTCCTCATCCTATTTTTGGAGGTAAACATTGAAAATTACGTTCCATCTACGCTACTTTAATCTTTCTCCTTAGAAAACGTATATTTAAATATATACACAAGGCATATACGTTCCCCGGGGAAGGGGGCCAAGGTGTATAGAACCTACTTGCGCTGCTTTATCAGTTCCAACAACGCGCTTCAGCACGTCTAGAACTCTACGTCCAGAATCGAGAACGTCAGTTTTATCCTCAAGCCACTGTAAAATAAAATAAAGTGTAATGAACATAGGTTGGTCGGATTCTTACTTGAGAAAATTCGGAGAAAAAGATAATTCCACTTCATAAAGTTATGCTGAATAATTCAAATTTAGCTATTTCACTAAGGACGGATATACCTTGTGCGCAACAGTGAGCAGAACGCTTTTAAATCCCGGTTGTCCATACTTGTCAACGGGTGGAAAGTACGTGCCACCTGTTATCGGAGTTAAATCAGGAGTTAGAAATACACTCATCGGCCAACCACCGTGTCCTGAAATGGCCTAAGAGAGGAAAACGAAGAAGAAATCAATAGGAATATAAGAGAGGAAAATCCGACAAGAGTTTGTTAAGATAACAGAAGCTTACTTGAATAAAGGTCATGTATATCTTGTCGATATCTGGCCTTTCCTCTCGGTCGACTTTTATACTGACAAAAAACTGATTCATAATCTTTGCAATTTCTTCATTTTCAAAAGATTCTCTCTCCATCACGTGGCACCAGTGACACGTAGAATATCCCACTGACAAAAAGATTAGCTTGTCCTCTCTTCTAGCTTTTTCCAATGCTTCGTCTCCCCACGGATACCAATTTACAGGATTGGTAGCATGTTGCAATAAGTAAGGCGATTTTTCGAAAGCTAATTTATTTTTCTCTTTCTTTGAGCTGTGACCTCCTGCTTCATGCGACGTTGATGCCATTCTTGCATAAGACGTAATTACCGACGGTTCACGATAAGGACTACAAGAGGAAACAACGCTACAAGTAACTTTTCGTGTGTTTTCTACGATGGTCATACATTCCATTACCTTTCCCTTAGTTTCCTTCGTTTGTTTAGAGATACATTGCCTACATAAAAAATTCCCCTTTTAGGACTGTTGTATTGTTTAGAAAATTCATTAATGTGGCGAAATACTCCCAAGATAGAGAATCTTCCCAAAATCATAACATAAAGTTATGATAGTATGTGTTTAATCATGAACTGTTACAATAATTAGAAATCACATTTAACTGTAATACATTGTTATATAAACTTTTTATAGAACGTGACAAATTTAAGGCACATAGGTATCTGATGAAACTACTGTGTACAACCCATACATACATCGGTAAAAGAATAAAACCCGTGCGAGATATAAACAGGTTTCATCCGTTGGCAAAAATAGTGCAGAAAGTAGCCCAATATTTTCAATATATAATAGGATATGCGATGTTTACATCTACAGAATCGATGTTCTCATTTGTACTTGCACGACTTGTACGTAAGATTTGCTTGACATGACTCGGTATGTTGATCTCAGACGAAAAAATATCCTTTTTTGACAGGTCACAATTCGAAATGAATGGTCATGTAAATATCAATTATTATTATTATTATGATCTTTGAAAACTCAACAACCGAAGGTGGATTTTTCTAGCCCTATTTGTAAAAAAAGAATTTTATTTATCGTTTGTTAATTTTTTATAAGTTAATTTCTCCAAACCAACACAATAAAAAAAGTTAATAAGAAATTTGGACAAATTCTATTCCATATGTATCGACTAATTTTGGATCTTGCTCTAGGTGGCGCAATAAAAGAACTTCTAGTTTGAGTAGTGAGTTATCCGCCTCTGTAAATCGATGTCAATGCATAAAACAGAATTGAACCTGATAATTGTCATAAACGTAAACAATGGCTGCAATTCATCGAGAAGCAATTCAGAAGCAAATCCAGCAGGATTGGGCGAATCGTGAATACATAGAAGTCATCACAGGCAGTATTAAAAAAATTACGGACTTCCTTAATTCATTTGGTAGTCTATCCATTGTGTTAATGACATTAATATTTATCCGGGGAACAATAATTTTAAACTTAAAACTGATCACTCTAAGTTATCGATGTAACTTAAAAATAATATACCAAATTACAATTGTTTAGAACTTGATCCTTTTTAGATATGTCCTGCAGATCAAGGCTGGCGGTCTTGAATGAAAAGCTCACAACTTTAGAGCGTCGTATCGAATATCTCGAAGCTCGTGTAAGTGGTTCTTGAAAACTATATTTTCGTTGTTTCAAAATAAGTGAATCTCTCATTATCTCGAGCAATTTCTCAAATAAAATGCATTTTATGCTTAGATTTGAGATAATATATTTTCATTTGGTAATTTGTGATAAATGTATTACTCTTATTCAGAAGTACGACCTATGAGTTTTTAAACTGGCTTTAAATTTTATTGCAGGTCACCAAAGGTGAAACATTAACATGAGCCACTCATTTATTTTATTTTACTATTACAACTACCAATTTTAACTTATATGAATATATTTATACCTGTGCATAAAGAGAAATAAAATTACCACATAACACACATTGGATGTTGTGTTTATTATTGATGTTAATCCCAGCATGTGTAATATATATACAATTGCCTATTGGCAAACTAATAATTATGTGGTATGAATTACTAAGATAAGTTTATTAGGTAGTCCAGGTCCTGGGGCGTTCCTTGGTTAACGTCCAATCAATGTCGTACATGCCAAACTCGCCGTAAGCTTCAGGTCTGAAGAAAAAGTCGCCGGTGTCTACCATCTTTTTCTTAAGAATGGCAGCTCCGATTAGGAGAAGCGTCATGTTAAAAGAATTAAGAGGTTTCTTATGCCATGCCCCAAACACTCCACCAGCAGCAATGGCTAAAATAAATCTGCATTATAACCGAGTTCTGGATAACGTACAAAGAAGTTTTTGTATTCAAATTGCACGCTTCGATCGACGGATTAGCATTATCAAATGAATATACAAGAGTAAGAGTATTTATTGTTATACATACCACCTAATATGGGATTGAGGTAATCATTTTTCCCTCTAACGGAAGTGGCCACATATGTGACGGATGCATAGGACGCAGCCATGCCTACTAAGGGTACGCACCAATACCCAAAACAATTTAAAGTTTGAACATAACCCTTAGGGTGGGTGACCAATAAGACATCGCCAATACCAACTAGAACTCCGGTAAAAAATGCATCTCTTGAGATAGCGAACAATTTTCCAAAAGGGTCAGTGCCTTCTGGCGAGTCGTAATATTTACGTCTGAGGATACTCATTTTGGCAGAATCTGTAAAAATAACGAGTTTAGGTAGGATAAGATTTAATAAAAAGAATAAAAATACAGCAATAGCTACAAATACCTTCCTCTCATTGGAAACTGAGCAAATCCTATCACACGCTACATGATAATATCAAAATATGTATCCTAATAACTATTTCCTCTCATTGTGGAAACTGAGCAAATCCTATAACATGCTACATGATATGAAAATACGTATCCTAATAACTATCGCGAGTACCCTTCGCGATACCCTTTAAATTTATTGCTTAATGCAATTAAAAGCTGCCCGTTCGGTATTTAGAAGAGGAGAAATGTCAACATTTTAGGAGAACAAAACTGATACATTAAACGGAGGTTAGATTGAAGGAAACGATTGTTTGCGAATGTACTCTATTCGTAATTTCTATTGACGTCGTGTAACCAAATTAAGAAATAAACGTAGATTAAGAATCAGGGGGGGATTGTCTTTCGTTTTGATCAAGAAAGAGAAATTGGAAATCTCGAAGAATTCCGGGACTCCAATATTTTGAGCGGTTATGTGTGACAACTTCGAATCAAAACAAAATTCCCAGCTGCTTTTGATATTGCTATCGAAAAGCCATATCGTCCTTGTTTCAACGAAAAGTGCTAAAATAAAAAATTGGTTTACCTCTTTATAGGAAAGTTAGAGATCGACAAATGTCGATGACACCGTGGGGCCACCGAATGTTATGTAATACCAACCAATCGTATACCGTCTTTAAAGGTGTTCCCCAATGGGGCTTGCGTTATAGAACTCTGGTTCCATATGATTTTCTAATCTAGTAGACTACACTTTCGGAGAGTTTGCGATTTTCTGACAGTTTTCGAAGATGCTGCGCATTCTTGGAAGATCAACGGTTATCTCGCAGGTACTCGCATATGGTATTCTCAGTATTTACGTCGCACTGTGTTATTATAATAATTTGATTTCGGAAATACACAAATTGCTATTTAACACATTATAACCCTTAATATTCAATTTACGTAAAAATTTTCTGCAATTTGAATGACTATCAAGTTTTGGTAACAGATATGTTTATCGAGATGATTCCATTTACAGAGGTCTAGAAATCCAGTCGTCTTGCGTCTATACAGCAAAGAGGCTCAACCTCAAAGTACGAGTAGCAGTGTCAATGTAACGGGCCTCAGTAATAATTGTGTTAAAATTCCTAATCAGCGTGAGTATGATGAAAAGTTTCCTTCCTGATATCGATATCGACGTATCCTGAATATATAATTACATATTTTAACATCATTGTTTTCAGCTGTCGGACCAGGAGCAGCCAAAGAAAAGGAATACAAAAATCCGGAATACTTTTGCTATCATGTAGATAGTTTTGCAGAGGCTGAAGTTGAATTAGCAAAGTTTAGATTGCCAGCTCCGTCTAACAAGAAAAAATGTATTAAATAAGTGTACTCCTCAGTACTAATGTCCTATATGAGTTAATTAATTTTATTGAATTGTAAAATATTTAGTATAATGTTATAGAACAATAAATTAATTGAAATTAGGTACGAATTATTTAGGGAAATCTTTATTTAAAGAAATTGGCGTTATAACTACAAACATAGATACCTACAGGGTTTGTTTCTCTTATCGTTTTTGATTATTCTGGCATACTGCAATTGTGTTTCTTCAATTCATACAGCTAATAAAAACTAGGCTCAACCTAGAAATGTAAATATCAATTATATATCTACTTATATAAAAAAATGTTTCCGTATCTTTTTAATTGTATTTATAAAATTAGTAACTGATAAGGGAACTACTGTGCATACCTACTCTTAGTTTGATGACAGTAATGATGACATAATACTGCAATTTAATATTTTTGTGATAGTAGTATTCCATTACAGAATTGTAAAAGATACTTATTACCTACACATTACAAATACCTATAATATAAAAACCCTGGTTCATCTCTTTTTAAAGTATTTTTTATTCAATTTGAATTAGTCCTCCAGTGTTAACGATCGTTCAAATACCTGTCGCTAGGTGGCGAATCTTTTGGTTTCTTAAATTATGGCACGTAGACATTTCTCTTATGAATAGGTAATTCTCTGTCCTTGACTTGTTTAGGTAGAAGGTTGGAGTAGGTAGAGATAGGTAGAACGTTCAGGGCTGACGTGCCGGCTGACACTAGTAAAATGTCTTCTTCCGCGAGGTGTAGTTCTTTAATCATAAATAGTCTACTCCGAAATTTAAGCAATGCAACGAATTCGAATATTCTGTTGCACCGAGCAAACAACTTCACATTTTTGCGACACGTCAGGTAAGAGAAAAATTTGTACGAATTGTGTTTATCCTAACGGGATTTTGAACACGTATACCTATTGTTGACAGTATGAGGCTAATGCGTGAGCTTCGATTAAATTGTTAATAGCGATTAGTTCAATTATCTATTTGCAATATTGGAACGAACTTTTTCGCATATAATGTAATGAAAAATTCAGATTAATAGATTACCAAGTTATTGCGTTGCATTACCAATTTTTGTCAAGTGTCTAATTTGCATCTGTAATACATTACCATTCTAATTAAGATAGGTACGTTGCTTTTAATGAAATGCAACTTGAATTTTAAAGTATACCTATACGATAGGCATATCAAATTTTGTAGTCAACAAAATTGATTATATTTAGTTATTTCTATATTAACTAACAAATACTAACCTTTGTCAGATTATTTCCTTTACAATATCTATAGTTTATTTTAAATTCCAAGTTTTCTTTTACTCTAGAATTTTTGTACAAACCATGAGTAAGTGTACAGGTGAATGTTGGATTTACATAGATTATTATTCATGGTAAGTAGTGACAGATAGCAACAACTTCTACGGATGCTAATAACAAAGATCATATATTTGAACTTTTCTAAATACTATATGCCATGCCTGAGGATCTGTTAAAGGCATTAGCATTGGTATCAGAATATAATTAGGATGGTTACAACTATTTGTTCATACATTGCAAGTGATCATTTACCTTCTTGTCGCCCTTATTCCTTATTCTATTCTAATCTCTTCATTGGGACACAAATCATGTAGAAAATGTATACATTTATCAAGGAAAAAGTCAGTAGAGGAGTCAGTATATACTACATGAGGCTAATCTTATTCCTAGGAAAAAAACTTCAATCACTATTATCTCATTATTTATGAACTTTTGGCCTACATCAATATAAGACTGTTGTAGATAAAAATGTAATCTTCAAAAAAGAATTATACAATTATAAGCCAAAAGCTGACAATGAAATAAGAGTGATTGAAGTTTCTTTCCTGGGGAGTAAGTTTAGCCTCATATGTTATGTAGCGCTTTAATGTAACAGGATATCTAATTACAAAACAACCTCACAGAGGTATGCATAAGCTTGACATAAAACTTCACAACATCCTGTACGCCAATGTGATTTTAATGGGGCTCCAACTTTCCCATTAATGAGACAGTACATATGACAATTAGGCCATCCTTATCAAATTTTATCAGATAGGTTGTCAGCCATACCAGCATAGCTTATCAGTATTAATTACCGTGTGAAGCTGGAGAATAGAGAGATACAAACTTGCACTTTACCATTTACTTCATTGTAATAATGGTATTAAGAAAAAGAACATTTAACCATGGAACAATAATTTCTCTAGGGGAATCTATTATCTTTACAGTGTCATGACTTACATCGGTTTAATAATAATATCTAAGAATTCCTGTTTAGAAACGTCAGGATCACAATGTATTTCTGTCTGAGTTCCACGGTGGGTGATTGTTCTTGCGACAATTGATTTAATTGACTTGCTGACGTTGGGATCAGGATACTTAAAGTCCTTGGGGAAAGGAGCACGCTAATTTAAGCAATTTAAGAGATAAATATATAGTTTACTATTAAATAAAGGATCACAAGGCACATACCTTTAAATCTTTCCCCCCTTTGCCAATTTTGCTTCTGTCTTGATTTGACATGTCGCATCTAAGACTTTTTTCTTTATAAAAGGTTATCAGGACTTTGAATCTGATATCAAGCTTATTTAGTTTGACTGTTTCGATCTGCAACTGTTTCACGACTTAGTTTTACTCCAATATTTTATATTTTATAGCTCATTTAAAAGAAACTCTGTATTTGCCAAAGGTATGTTCTTCATTTTTCCCTTTGTAATAGTATTCAACTGCTCAGAAAATATAATTGACATTTCGTTCAGCTTACGTCAGGTTTTGTACAGAAATTTAAATTTATTCACAAACAGAACCTCTCTGGTATCACTCAGAAGTCAATCAGTCAATGTCATCAGTAAATAGTTTTAGGAGGCAATCGTCATCATCATAAAGTTATCAGTCCTAAGATTGGTTTGATACCATTCTCCACCTTTTCCTATCCTCCACTAGTCTTTTCATTTCCCTGTATTTCGAACAACCTACACCCTTAACGATTTGCGAAATGTAGTCTAACCGCGGCCTACCTACCTACACCTCCCTTTTTTCCCGTTTCTGCTTCTAATATGTCTCTTAGCAGTCCCTCATGTCTTAATATATGGCCTATTATGTAGGTATTCCTACAAGTTATACATACTTATGAAAGCAATATTATATATGTAATTGAATAATGCATTTATTAAGAGAGAGATACATATAATTTAACAATTAAATGCACACACGTGTACATATTTATGATATATTTTTAGGATAAATTGTACACGCGTTCTACTTTCTGTTAGGATTGTGAGAGCAATCTGAAAAATATTTTAAGAATCTTAAAAAGAATATATTGAACGCTTAAATTGTTAGCAAATTTGTACTGCGTTTCGTACGTGATATTTGTAAACTAGACTGAAAAACGTAAGAAGAACGACGTAGTTCATATAAAGCGGGTTTATTTATAAACGCGCGATACAAGGTGCTTTTTAACTTGAACCTGGATGTGACCTTTTGCTTTGTTATTATAATACTTTAGTATATATAGCTTGCTGCGCTCCCACTAGGCTATCTAGTTTAAAAGTTTTTTCGTACCGCGTTGATCTTAGCTGCTAGACAGGAAAAATGAGCGATAAGTATGATCCTATAACAGCAGAAGTTTTATTTAAATTGGGCAATATTTGTTCCACAAACGGAAGAAGAAAGACTTGATCTATTTGACTATTCAAGGGGAACTATTCAATTAATCGTTAAATTGTGGCTTGATATTTTTCAACACATTAAATTTGATAGAACGTGACTTATATGGCTTAATACGAATATCGAATTCCTGAAATTCTTAAAATCTATGCTAGTAACGAATTGTGCATTACTTTCAGGGCACTTAATTCCCATTCCGTTCCCACCGTTGCTCAAACAAGCTGGGGCACTGGGACGAGCAGAGATGAGAGTCGTGAAATGATGGCTGTTTGGCCAGACATTGTAAGAGACCTGACAGATGCTGGGCGTCACCTGGATATACCAGATGCTACGAAGTGGATGGCTAAGGTAAATATCATTTCGTCGTATATGTATGCTCGAGGTGTTCTCTCGAAGAATCGGAAATGTCCTACATTTTTCAAATTCTTTGCCCGAAAACTCTTACGTTTCGCAGTCTAATATACTTTTGTTTCATCGTGTCAGGTGCTACAATACAATGTCCCTGGAGGGAAGAAAAACAGAGGTCTGGCTGTTGTTTATGCCTACAGGATGGTTGCATCCCCGGAACAACTTACAGATGAGAATATTCGATTAGCACGAATTCTTGGATGGTGCACGGAATTGGTATGTGATTTTTACAAAAGCATCGTTACTGCTTCCACTATTCTGTATTATTAGAAATTCTTCAAGAAAGGGACAAAGTATGCGTATTGTGCGGTGATCATGGTAAATTAAACCTTTAGGTAAGAAATATTCCAGTAAGAAGTGAAAGAATTAAGAACGGTTTCGATACTTATTCATTTGATTGTGGTATTTTTTTAAAATTCTTTGCCTTTAGCTTCATTTTTGATAAGGCTCTTTCCTGATGAGTCGTCATACGCTTTCATAACATATCTCCAATATGTAATCCGTTTATTCAATGGCTGATCAGTAAGGCTGTGTTCAAGCCGTACGATTTGGTCTAGTTTCATTAATTAATATTCAATATTCGTTGGTATTCCCATTCGAACAGTTTTCGGTACTACATATAGGACATTGTTACCTCTGATTATCCTTTTCAAAATTTCGCATCGACACACGTTCGGTCTTAATTGCGATTGAAGCCATACAATTAAAATACATTGAAGCGTTATTATATTTCTGCATTGGATATATTACACTTCTGTTACCCTGCTATTAGCCACGTCTTGTTTTTTTTTTATTTTGAAGTGCTTTATCATTTTACATTAGACACATATCAATTGTCTCGTCAGTCAATTATATCATCTTCTATATATTCATTTACAAATTAAAGTTGATTCATTTTTGTTTTAAACGAGTTTCTCAGAAAGCAGAGAATAGACTCTGTGTTCTATCAGGTGAATTTTGGAACTGCCATTTACACAATGTCTTCGATCATAGAGATATGAATATAAAGTCCACACAATTCATTGCACCTCGTCCAAGTTAATGTTTTTAAGAAGCTCATTGCGCACTTTCATTTTACATATTTGCTGCGATATACGTGTTAACTGAGATATTAATATAAAGTCCACACAATTCATTGCACCTCGTTCAAGTTAATGGTTTAAGATGCTCATTGCGCACTTTCATTTACATATTTGCTGCAATATACGTGTTAACTGCAGGACATACTGGCGACTATTTCGTACATTGAAATATACATATTTCAATGTTAGGTACACAGTGCTTTAAGGAAATAAAAATTTCGAGATATGCAAATATGTCAAACTATCAAAATGATCGCCATAGCTACTTTAATTTTAAGTACTATCGGTATTTCTGTACATCCTAGTAGTTCTGTTGAATTTTTACATGCTCACACTCGGAAGTCATTTTGTAAAGGTATAAATCCATTCATATTTTTATGGATTCCATGCAAATCTCATTTTTATTATTAGTCTCGTTTGGAAAAAGATTTTTACGCTTCTTTTTTTCTATGTAATGTATACTTTGAAATCTCTACATAGCGCTTAATCCTAGAAGTACAGATGATTTATAATATCATCAATATGTACTTTCAGGATCCTTGTGAAAATGATTAATCTAACAATATATACTATGGATGATTTTAAGCTGTGAACGATTGACCAGTAAATTGTACTTCTGCGTTCACTTTAAAACTCCACGTCAAGCGCTATTAGAGTATAGCCTAGAGTCTACTACAGCACATCTTTTAATATTAACCATTTTGATAAGGACCCTGTGGAATAGGATGTAACGAGGCTGGTTTTGTAGATCTCCATATCCCTGAATTGAAATGTCAATGGTGGCGGCTTTATATAGAATTAGTAGAGGTACAAATTGGTGCTTTACAGCGACGATTTTGAAATATTAACAGTAACTTTGTATCTCAATAATACCAGATCTGAGATATCTACCTATGCCAAATTTTTTCGTCGTTTTCTACATAAGAGTTTTATTAGAAACGCTTAAACGAAACGCGAATGAGAGAGACTGGGAGATAAATGAAATGGCAATAAATTGTGGATCGGTATTATGATCGTGGGAATTGTGTGTTTGTGTAGTACCAGGCATTTTTCCTGGTAGAAGACGATATTATCGATCGTTCGAAAACACGGCGAGGCCAACCGTGTTGGTATCAACAAAATAATATAGGATTAGCGGGAATCAACGATGGAATATTATTGGAGCAATCCATCTATCAGCTGCTTCGAACGCATTTCCGCGACAAACAATGCTACCTCGACCTGATCGAAACATTCCACGAAGTGAGTTCTCGTTTTTCTTACGAATATTGTACAAATCAACAGGGAAGAGAACACATTGTTTTAGCGTCCAGTTAAATAATAGCTCACTGAAATGTTTGTAGAATATTCTGAAAACGACGATGGGTCAAACGTTGGATCTGTTATCCACAAATTTCGGTAATAAACCGAATTTAAACCTGTTCACGATGGACCGTTACAATTCGATCGTGAAGTACAAGACTGCGTACTACTCCTTCGTGATGCCTGTCACTTTGGCAATGTTCTTTGTAAGTACAACACGCCCAATCCATCGTAAAATGATATCGCATCGATACTCATGCCGTGGCTTTCAATGTACACAGGCGGGCCTCAGGGATCCTGAAATGCACAGGCAGGCGAAAACGATTTTACTAGAAATGGGACATTTCTTCCAAGTGCAAGACGATTTTCTGGACTGCTATGGAGATCCAGAGGTTACCGGAAAAATTGGTACGGATATTCAAGATGGAAAGTGTTCGTGGTTGGCAGTTGTTGCCTTGCAACGAACCACTCCTACGCAGAGGAAAATTATGGAAGTGAGTAGCCTTTTTTGGAAGCTCTGAAATCGGACTGGATGTGTCTCGTATATTATAGATACCAATATAATGAATTCCTCACGATTTCAATCTCGCAGGAATGTTATGGAACGGACGACCCGCATAATATCTCGCGAGTAAAACAACTGTATAATGACTTGGGTTTACCTACCACCTACTCGATTTACGAAGAAGAAAGCTTCAACTTGATGAACACCCATATACAACAGATATCTCGCGGCCTTCCGCACGACTTGTTTTTCAAATTTCTTCGAAAAATCTATCGTAGAGATAGCTAAAGATAGCTCATTTCCATTGGGTTTCATGAGAATGACGGTAATCGACGTCGCATCGATAAATTATATTAATCTGGCAATATGTGGTCACCCTTATATCGGGTGAGTTACGCGTAAGCATCTATCTACTATATATTTTATTTTATTTTAATTCTGTAAGAAGCGTATCCACCAACTATACGATTATCGGTTTTATGCAAGATGGTGTGACGCGTTACTTTTTTTTTTGTTTTTGTCCCAGCCACTGGTGTCTGGTAAATGTCGAGTCAAAGATAGTGTTACGTATGTATGTACGCGACACGTGTAATATGTTAAACGTTTTATACTGCTAATTCCTTAAATAGTAACTGATCACTTTGTTTACGTACGTACGCCATCTCTCGAATCAAAATGAAAAGTATCAAGCGCAATTGATAATGTTGTATATTGTTTCGTCGTAGATACAAGAATTTATTATAATCACTGGTCAATGTGGTAGGGGTAGCTTAAACCGTTTGTACTTTGTTCTCTCGAAATTCTCCAACACAAAGCATTTACAATTTCGATTGTAAAAGATCCACACACACACACACACACATTGATGTGATATGTATATCCCACAAATAAAAGGTGTATATTATAATAATTGCCCTTTCCAGCGTCTTTTATTTAGTATTCCTCGTAATCACTCGAAAAATGTATAAAAAACATCACGCGTCTTAGATAAACTATATTGCAAAACATTTTTCGCTCAATTCTTTCATTGAATATTCTGAAATTAAGCTAGGATTATTCGTTAGATATCATCAAGTACATAGATCTATATAATGTGTACATCGTTTTTCTTATGAAAAATATAAGAGAGAGAGAGAGAGATGCTGTAATAAAAATAGGGAATAACTTCGTCCCCCTTGGAGACAATATATTGTTTTAAACAAACGTTATTCCCGAGTAAGAATCTCCCTTGGAACGAATTTTTTTTTCACAAGAGTATATAAATATTCATTTTTCCTTTATGCTATTAAAAAAAAAGACATTAAAGATATACAATAATTAACGAAATCAATGCTCGATCAGAATCAGTACTTCCTTTCAAACTTTTTCTTTATTTCGAAATATTCCGCTGTTTCGAATTTCAGTTGCGATTTGTAACTTAAGCGCCTTGCTCACACACACACAAGGAGCGTTAAAAAAATATTAAATTATTCTTAAAAAGTTCAATTTGCCGTAGTGCTCGAATAACCGATTCATGAAATTGGCAGTATTTAAGACTGTAATGATCGTTACACCAGAGCCGAATTCGATGACATTCGTTAACACACGGAGGTGACCACACGTATTAATATTTTGACTACTATATCAATTATCACTATAGCGATGAGGTAAACAATCATTCCATTGCACATAGTGCAGGGGATTCTCATTTCTTAAATCCTATGCCAAAACACCGAGTCAGAGATCTCATCAATTCAATAATACCTGCATTACGTACTTCCCTACGCGCATAGAGATAAACTAATCTTGATATTGTATTATAAATGCTGTCTACTTAAATCTAACACCAACCAGGTAAATATTGATTTACATTAGTACTTGCATTAAAACTGCAGATAGTCGTTATATTATATTTGTTTCTGTTAATTTAATGCTTTTATAGTAATGCCATTATCGCATATCTTATTGATTGAATATCGGTTAACGTTAGGTGCACTGTAATCATTACCTATTGCTAAAGATTTTTCGCATTAACACTTGCACGTAAGTAATGTACAATAAGTTTAATATTTAGAATTAAAGCGTAGCCATCAGTCAGTGCACTGCGTGGGGATCTTCCCGCTCATCTCGTACAAAAATCTAAAATGATTCTTAGGGTATCATGTGGTTTCGCTACATAAATAATTATTCCCAGTGACTTTACCATATAAACGTAGATTGCCAGTAATTATACTCTCCATGCTCACCTTAACGAGTGCATGATACATAGCGCATTACCACATGCTGTAATCGGAATCATCCTGATCGAATGTCATGAAGAATCCAACTAAAGTAAGATATACCACAACGTTTCCAGCCAAAGTTAAGTAACAAGCTCCCCATTGTATCTGAAATGTTGCAATCACGTTTCACAATGTCACAGGAAGAACGATGTAAGTTGAAGTGCTTTAAAACTAATATATCGCACGTTCGCGTATAAACTACGTTATCGTAACGCGATGATGTTCCTTTGACTTTACACAGTGGAAAGTTACAGACGAAACGATAGAAACGTGCGTCTTTTTACATACCACTGCATCGGGAACCGGAGACCGAGCTAATACAATGGGGAGGGCAAAAGATGAAACCACAAAGCCCATTGTGATAAATATGGCCAATTCCAGACATGGATTGCTGTTGCTACCGGAGTCATCTGTATAACGACGTGCCACCAATGTAGGTATTGGTGCTAATATGTAAAACAAGACCACGAAAAATGGCCACCATACTCTGTAATGCGCGCAAATATAATTTCGTGATTAATAAGACATGTAAAGTAAATAGGGTGAGCAGCATCGCTTCTATCAGCTTTGAAATGCATCCAATTTAGGTACTCACTTGTATGCTGGTAATGCGCATCCGAGGATGACAAATGTCATACCAATAGAGCCAGCGAATGCCAAAGTGACGAGTCTGAAATTATAATAACAATATAACTTAATATACATCAATAGAGGGTTTTGTTAGGAGCTTAACATATATTATACAAATACTTACGCTATTAAGTGAAACCACCAGGAACATCATTTGGCATGAAACAAGTAAAAGATAGTTAACACAATATTTTAAACCTCAATGGAACATTATATTCTAGAGAGTTCAGGATTATATTGAAATCTAATACATGGATAGATAAATAACTTGTTTTTCACAGTGCATTCTTTCAGCAAACATAGTTATAATTAAGTTAGTTATATTAATCGAATTGACGATAAGACAATGAGTTTAGATATAACCTGCTTATGACAATAAGTATATATTATTAGCTTACACTATCCGACTAATGCAATTATTTGTAATTGAAGGAATAGAGAATAAGAGAAAAAACATACATCTCATGATGAAAATGCCAAATGTAAATAAACGTGTATTAGCATCGGCATTAAGCAACAAATCCTCACAACTCAGGGGGGTTTGCGCAAATAAATTACTCAATTATAAATGCATTCCGAATATTGAGGGTACAGGTTTCCTGTGCGGCCAAAAACATTAAACGACACAAGGTTATGTTTTAATACTACGTCGACTTCTTGATCTTATCGTACAAATACGCTATTTTTAACAGCGGTTATCAGTATTTTATAAGAATGGAAGCATATTATTGGAGGATCAAAAATGTAATAACCTTTAATTCCAGCCATTAGAAATCGGTTTGACAGTTTACGTATTCATCGAAATCTCACTCCCTTTTGACAATAGACTAGAGTTTACATAGGAGGGTGGTTTATTGTTCCTTGAGGAATCAGGTTAAAGCGCGGCGAGGTTAGTCCTGAGATCAACCGTTAGATAACGCCACGTCATAAAGTACGCTGGTTATTCAGGGCTGTTACGACCTGGTCTAATCCAGTCCTGTAGGCCTATTCTGTAACTCGTTACGACCCGTAACGACGGTTGTCGTTAGCATTAGTCCAATCAGGATGAAGTATTCCGTTGTGATGGGGGTCCTGACTGGACTAATGCTAACGACAACCGTCGTTACGGATCGTAACGAGTTACAGAATAGGCCTACTGTAGGCCTATTCTGTAACTCGTTACGATCCGTAACGACGGTTGTCGTTAGCATTAGTCCAATCAGTAGGCCTATTCTGTAACTCGTTACGACCCGTAACGACGGTTGTCGTTAGCATTAGTCCAATCAGGATCAAGTATTCCGTTGTGGTGGGGGTCCTGATTGGACTAATGCTAACGACAACCGTCGTTACGGGTCGTAACGAGTTACAGAATAGGCCTACTGGTCGCTTTGAAACGCGAGGCGCTAGGATCGTTTTACCGCGTGAATTGGTTACAAACGTGCGAGTAGCGCGAATTCCGGTAAAATTCAAGGACACAAGATAGAAGTTAATGCAGAGGTTGCCGACAGGATTCAAAGTTTTATTGACTGTAGAAACACACTGATGATTGAAGAGGCACTGCTCGGTATACTACACTGAACACAGAACAAAACTATACTACCTACACTACGCCCTTCTCGTATTCGGTTGGGGTTTATATATCTTACAACAGCTAGATAGTGGGGATTCGCTATTTACATTAAGTGAAGCGCTCTCTTGTGACGAATTTTGAAACTGCTGTTGGTAGTATAGCCACAGCAGCGGAGAACGGGCGACTCCCTAAATGTTCGTGTTTTGATTTTATTAACAACTAGGCGTTGCTTTCAAATATTCGAACAGCGTTTGTAGTGATAAAAACGCCATGGTTTGGCTGCAAAAAGTTGCAAAACTTGAATGGAATATTAAGCATAAAAGCAGTCTAATTACTTACGCCGTTAAGAATGTAACCGTTGTTAACTTATAATAATCTTTAATTTTCACCTTCAGGTCATAGGGACAGTGCAAATATGTAAATAAACACACGAATTCTCAATTAAACGCATACAAAATTAAAAACTTTATGGCCGCGATTGTGTCTATACTTCCATTCGCCGCCATGATACTTACGAACGGTGGCGCCACCAACGGTAATGTAAATAGCGAATAGCGTGGGCAATGCGGAACGCTCTAAGGGCGGGTTGTAACGACTTGGTTCAGAGCCGGTTCAGCTTGAACCGCCGTTCTTGGTATATTTTGTGTCACGCATAGGGCGGGTTGTAACGACTTGGTTCAGAGCCGGTTCAGCTTGAACCGCCGTTCTTGGTATATTTTGTGTCACGCATAGGGCGGGTTGTAACGACTTGGTTCAGAGCCGGTTCAGCTTGAACCGCCGTTCTTGGTATATTTTGTGTCACGCATAATGTCATACATTTTGATGTGAACTCAGTTCAAACGTGGTTCAAGTTAGAACTGAGTTTAAACCAAGTCGTTACAACCCGCCCATAATGTCATACATTTTGATGTGAACTCAGTTCAAACGTGGTTCAAGTTAGAACTGAGTTTAAACCAAGTCGTTACAACCCGCCCTATATGGCTGCAAAGTGGTGTGAACGCGAGGGATGACGCTCCCCTGAGTCACACACCTAACGGGACCAAGCGGTGGTTGCTCGTAGCGTACGCAGGGATCGGAGTTCGTCGCTATTTCTCCGTAAAGCGGATTAAGTAGCCGACAGCTGGCGGTGATTAGCAGAATGATTTCGGTGACGCGTGACATACTAGGAATCGTCCGGCAATTAGCCTTCCGCGAAAGGTACGGGACTGCGAGCACATTCCAGCCCCCTGCTTGGCCTTATCATATCCCATCTTATCCCTCGAGTGACCTTTGTTCTACTAGAGTATACGCAAAGAAATATGCTAATAGCGAGAATTTGTAATACACGAGCTTTGAATTTGAGAGTCCTTTGAACACCCCGCGTTCTTTAGCGGAAAATATGATGGTTGTCGCTTCATGTAGGCTTGTCCAAAGAACTGTCGTTCCATGAAAGCGTGACGGAACGTCACAGGGCCAATGACCACAAGTCCTCTCGAACTTAAGTGACACTTATTTCCTATGGAACAGCCAATAGCAAGGCAGTTGCTGCTAGAGATTGCTCTGCTATTGGCTAGTCCATAGCAGTTGGTCGAGAATATGACCCAGACGAAATGTACCAATAAATTTCACCGACAACTATTATCAGATTCTGCATCAAGTTTGACGTTCAGAATTTAAAATTAAATTTTCCAATCGGTGTATCACAAATGTCATTTCCCGTTTCGCGTCGTTCATGTTGCTGACTTGCCTATTTTGGTGTACATTTGGCAACAACGGCGGGTAGCCATGACAGTTTCGAATGAAGAATATTCATTGGATTGGTTGGCTGACTGTCGGTGACTCGTGTCGAGCTGCGAGACGGAACGTGATCGTTGTCTTTGCATTTTTCAAGAAGTCTAATTAAACGATGAGTGAACCGAAGAGGTACGTATCTAAGGTTATAAGGGAATGAAGCGGTCGATGTGGCGCTAATTAATTTTGTCATTTCTTTGCTAAATTCGACGATTGTAAAATGTATACGAGACAAACGCGACTGGTGACTCCGGCCCGGTTGCTTCTCAATTTTACGTTGTCATCATGTCGACGCCGCACGCTGTTTTAGAAATTTTCCTTACTTTTCGTGCGATTACGCGATTTGATATTTAATATTATCGCCCCGATCTTGAAATCTACGAATATGCATCCGCTTCCAAGTTTATAATTTTCGTGACAGGTGATAATGGCGGAAAACACAGTAAACATGACAAAGAATCTTTGCCTGAATGATAATTCAATAATTTTTCGAAACCAATCACAAAGGGGCACGAAGACTTGAGAAAATTGAAATTACAAAGTGAATATTTGATTGAAGTCAATTTTTGCCTATATTCTTTTGTCAATGGCCACTCTCCCCTTTTTTTTTATATAACTGATTTATATTTTGAAGTTTCCTTATCTGTATTAACTAATAAACTGTACAGTTTTTCAATTTAATAAATATATTGAATTTATATAATTACAGGGAGATAATTGGTTTTGTTTCTTAAATTTGTTACAGTCTCAAATATGACTCATTACTTTCTAATTTTTTGCTTATCATTGGAATCATACATCACTATGCATTCATTTTGTGCACATTTTTTTAAAATAATTTTTTAAATTACCTTATTACTAATTTTACACTTTCGAATACTATTATCATTATAACATCGTTATCTTTTGGAGTTTCATCTTGTATAAGAAGGGACCATTCTGTATTTAGACTTATAAGCTTAATACCAATATAGTTATAATACTAATATTTATATCTTTATAGAATGACTGAGTTTTTTTATGCAAAGAAACTTCTATCATGTGAAATTCCTTTATCTGACTCTTTCATTTTACAGTGGAGATGATTTGGCCACTGCGATTTTGCGTAAAAAGGACAGACCTAACAGGCTGTTGGTCGAGGAGGCCATTAACGACGATAATTCGGTAGTCGCCTTGTCTCAGGATAAAATGGACGAATTGCAACTGTTCCGAGGTGATACGGTATTATTGAAAGGAAAAAGGCGTAAAGAGACCGTCTGCATTGTCCTTTCCGACGAAACATGCCCCAATGAGAGAATTCGAATGAATCGCGTCGTTCGGAACAATCTTCATGTACGTCTCAGCGATGTAGTGTCTGTTCAAGCTCGCCCTGATGTACAGTACGGAAAGCGCATCCACGTATTACCTCTGGATGACACAGTTGAGGGTCTCACTGGGTAAATATGCTTGTGGTGTTGTGACACATATAATCTTTCATTCGAGTAGAGTTAAAAATATTTCAATAACGTTCATTTTATCTGTAGCAACTTATTCGAGGTATTTTTGAAACCATACTTTTTGGAAGCGTATCGTCCTGTTCACAAAGATGACAATTTCATCGTACGCGGGGGAATGCGAGCAGTCGAGTTCAAAGTAGTAGAGACTGATCCCGGACCATGCTGTATTGTCGCTCCTGATACAGTCATTCACTGCGAAGGTGATCCCATCAGACGAGAGGTAGGTGGCGCCTTCTTTGTTGTTTTTGCAAAATTTGACCAATATGACAACTATAGCTGTACCAGGCTGGTATATCCCATAGATTTTTACAAATGTACAGTTTGCTCTCTTGAGGAGAAAATAGGGATAACTGCTTCTCTGCGTTATTAAGTTTTGTTTACAATGTTGGAATGTTTTCTCGAATGCTACAGGAGGAAGAAGAAGCTTTGAATGCGGTGGGATACGACGATATAGGCGGTGTTCGTAAACAGCTAGCACAAATTAAGGAAATGGTGGAGCTGCCGCTACGGCACCCATCACTTTTTAAAGCCATTGGTGTAAAGCCACCAAGAGGAATCCTTTTGTACGGGCCACCTGGCACGGGAAAAACTCTCATTGCACGTGCGGTCGCAAATGAAACTGGAGCATTTTTCTTCCTCATCAATGGTACGGTTGTTTTAATGATCAATATTTATAGAACTTAAATTTTTTATGGCATTTGTTGAATAAATCTGGATACAACGTTTATTTCTATCAGGTCCTGAGATTATGAGTAAACTTGCTGGCGAGTCTGAGAGTAATTTGCGCAAGGCATTTGAGGAGGCTGAGAAGAATTCTCCGGCAATCATATTTATCGATGAATTGGACGCCATTGCTCCGAAACGAGAGAAGGTAATTTTTTTGAATTATTAAAATTTCACCTTCATATATTTTCCCTGTAATGCAACTCTTGCTCATTTTTACAATTTAGACACACGGAGAGGTTGAGAGACGTATTGTTTCGCAATTATTGACGTTGATGGACGGCATGAAACAGAGTGCGCACGTTATTGTAATGGCTGCAACTAATCGGCCAAACAGTATCGACGGTGCTTTACGTCGTTTCGGACGTTTTGACAGAGAAATCGATATCGGTATTCCCGATGCCACTGGTCGTCTGGAAATTCTGCGTATTCACACGAAAAATATGAAACTCGCCGATGACGTCGAATTGGAAGAAGTTAGTGTTTCGTATCATTGCTTTATCATTTTGCCATAAACATTGAATATAACATTTCTATTCCAGATCGCCGCTGAAACGCATGGTCACGTCGGTGCCGATTTAGCCTCCCTCTGCTCAGAAGCCGCTTTGCAACAAATTCGTGAGAAAATGGATCTTATTGATCTGGAGGACGATCAAATAGATGCTGAAGTCTTGGCCTCCCTTGCCGTGACAATGGAGAACTTCAAGGTAACTTAAATAACACGACAACACTTGCATCATTGCGTTAATTAGCGATAATAATTTTTCCAATTTCCCGTTAATGTTCGCAGTATGCTATGAGTAAGAGCAGTCCAAGTGCTCTTCGCGAAACAATCGTGGAAGTTCCTACCGTTACTTGGGATGACATTGGAGGTCTTCAAAATGTCAAAATGGAATTGCAAGAATTGGTTCAGGTTGGTAGTCAGTTTTTGTCGCAATGCATAACGAACTAGAGACACACACTTGGGGGGGAAAAAGTTTCTCGAGTACGTTAAACTTGAATTTTTTCTTCTCTTGACATAGTATCCGGTCGAGCATCCCGATAAGTTCTTGAAATTTGGTATGCAACCGTCGAGGGGTGTTTTGTTTTATGGCCCTCCTGGTTGCGGTAAGACACTGTTGGCCAAAGCTATTGCCAACGAGTGTCAAGCAAACTTTATCTCGGTGAAGGGGCCAGAACTCTTGACCATGTGGTTTGGTGAGTCAGAGGCCAACGTTAGAGATGTCTTTGACAAGGTGAGTATCTCTTCGGTATATTACATTGACTTGCAATACAGGCTATCATCGGCTGGAATGGTCTCTCGAGTGTGAGTCTACGCGAGTGTTATTTCATCGATATTCATATTGTTTTCAGGCCAGGTCAGCAGCCCCTTGCGTGCTGTTCTTCGATGAACTCGACTCGATTGCCAAGTCGCGCGGTGGAACGGTAGGAGATGCGGGTGGTGCAGCGGACCGAGTGATTAATCAGATTTTAACAGAAATGGACGGAATGGGTGCGAAGAAGAACGTTTTTATTATCGGCGCTACGAATCGTCCGGATATCATTGATCCTGCTATTCTGCGACCCGGTCGATTAGATCAACTTATTTATATTCCACTACCGGACGAAAAATCTAGGGAAGCCATCTTCAAGTCTAATCTACGAAAATCTCCCGTCGCCAAGGTGCGTTTAACAAAGATTGCATTTAACGTCGTTACAGTGGAATGTAGAATGCAATGTATAATGACGTTCGAGGGATCGATTATGCGTTTCAGGACGTGGATCTGACTTACATTGCAAAAGTAACGCATGGATTTTCCGGCGCTGATTTAACAGAAATTTGTCAACGCGCTTGTAAGTTAGCCATCAGACAGTGCATCGAATCGGAACTTCGCAGGGAAAAGGAACGTGCTGCTAATCCCAGCGTTTCTATGGATGTAAGTTTACAACTTGTATGAAAGGTTTCCGCGTCTTGCTTATGACTGTTATTGTCTTTATCTTTACTGCTTGCGAAATATCGCGAAAATATATTAATGCAATTGAAACGAATTTTGTTCATTATAGATGGACGAGGACGATCCAGTACCAGAAATAACGCGGGCTCATTTTGAAGAAGCTATGAGGTTTGCACGCCGATCAGTTTCAGACAACGATATCCGCAAATATGAAATGTTCGCGCAAACTCTTCAGCAATCTCGTGGATTTGGAACTAACTTTAGGTGAGCACACGCACGTTGTAGCGACCTTTCATGATTCATTTCTGTTTTCCTATTGATACTGTAAACGGTGACAACGATTGGCACCTGAAGGAAAAATCATGATATATTTCGTTTTTAATTCGCGCTTCTAGATTCCCTCAAAGCGGTGGAGCTGGCGCGCAAGACACGACGCAAGGTGATCAACCTTTCCAGGATGACGGAGATGATGACCTGTATAGTTAGGCTTCCGTTTTTCCCGTATCTCATTGTCGCAGTGAGCGTACAACAAAAGGGCCTGCCTGTAATTGAATATATTTTACACAGCCATGATTTTTGAAAGTTCATGAAAATCGGAATAAACTTACTTAATGACTTACAACTTCGAGTAAGCATAGTTAGCGTAGAACCTCCATCGATTTTGCGTGTAGGTCGTTTGGCCCAAAACCGCACTTGTCGTATAAACACATCAATAGCAAAAGAGGAGCTGATAAATTTCGTGCATTTTTAAATTTTGTATATTTGAACTTTGCAATGTAAGCGTTTGGATAGTGACATTTACAAACCAGTAAGTTCGCGTGAATTGACAGTTGAAAATTTGCCGATATTCTTTATACAATTTTCTATTCATTAACGTACTCCATTGTATGAAAGTCTTAAGCATAAAACTGGACAAAATCGACAAACACATTTGTGTCAACTCAGACAGATACTGTACGTAATATCAACAATGCATTGCATTATCGTACCGTCATTGAAATGTAAATCATGTTGTTCATTTTAGTACCCCGTCCTTCAATTTTATAACAAATCGCAGACGGACCCTTTTGCTACATTGCCGCTCTTCTATTTGTCGTGGGACGAAATTATTATCAGATCTCACGCGAACGCGGGAAGTACGTCCCGTTAGGATCGTTTGTAACATATTACGGCCAAACTATATCTGAGGGTGAACCCAAGGTTACGTGGATCTACAGAGATTGATTCCCTACGGGGATCTCGATGCATAGGGAATTTAAATACTGCGCGTGTGAACCCCCTCAAATACTAACATTAAAAAGAGGAGTAAAGTTGCTATCCATGATAAATTAAGCATTTCAATTTTATAAAGTGTAGTCGTAAAATCGTCAGTTCAGATTCCTAGAACAAAGTACAGCCGGGCGAACAAGTTTGGATTCATCGGCGTGCGAGTCAAATTCAAATTAGGTATCATCGTCCATGTCCCATATAGTATACACGAAATAATATAATTGAATTATTTATCACTCTTATTTTTTTGAAGAACCTACTAAGGTTACTTCACTTTTCCCATGATTCGTATATTTTTAAAAACATTCAGTCGATTCGATCCCCAAGGACTGGTTGAAAACTTATTACTTTATACCTCTGCTATTGTATTAGGTAACTGTGAGTCCTGCTTTTGACTGTTGATCTGTAATTCATAGCGTGTTTCTATGAACGTCGATGTATGCTCTTGCAGAACAAGAAAATAGTAACTGAATAAAAACTAATTAAAAAAAAGAGATCGGTAGAAATACACGGAGTCGTCAAATCATTTTAGCGTGAAGTTTTTTGTTTCGAGATGTATACGCGAAAAAGTGGAGTTCTGCAGATTTTATGAGATGCGAAGAAAGATGGCGAAGATGATCAGCGGAAGGCATTAGGAAGGATTGATTACTCATCCTATTTGTTCGTACCGGTCAAAATATAAAAACGCCGTCGTAATTCCACGGGTTGTATTCCCGAAAGCGGGGCCCCGTAAAAGAACCTACTGTATCATCGAAGAATCGACATTAGGTGGACAATTTTTTATATCCATTTTTTAAATCCGCAGAACCGATAAGGATTGAATAATGTACCCATTTTTTTTCACTACCACATAATCACGTGTATTCATACGAAATTATATTTAGCAACATTAATACGTAAGCCTTTATATTTACATCGGTTATTAGCATTTTATTCATTTTTATAAAAGTAAATCTATTTACCAAACAAGACGTGTTAGTATAAAACTGTCAACGAATATCGTAGATCCTGGATGGCCTGTGGCTCATTGCGTTCTCAATAATCCGGCCCAATCGGATTTGCTACGGTAACTCAAATTCTAAGTTCCATTTGGTTACACATTAATTACAGTTACGATAAACACAGTGCTCGCTAATCAATATACAATTAAATCATTTGCAAAAAAACGTCAGGTTCGCTCCAGCCTGAGTCGATCTACAATTGGCACCGATTTTAATTTACAAGTAACCTAAATTAGAATCAATGAAAATAAAAATGCTGCTCCAAATATTTTTTGGTACACAGTAAAACGCATTTGCTCTTCCAATGTACTCTTTCTCGTTGCCATGAGAATAGTCGGGAGAAACATACGATCGTCGTGCAACCACTTTGCTTTGCTAAGAACTACCACAATATGGTCCACTGTGTGCATGTGTTTTTTATATGTTGTCCTTAAGGTTTTTTTTTTTCGTATTGATATGTGAAATCATATACTCAGTCAGTTCTCTGAGTAACGGGGGGAAATTCTGCGTCATCGTCCAAGCGGAATCCTCCTTTCGGTGGACTCTCGGTAGCGGCTACCATCTCGTGATACTTTTCGGATTCTAAAATTGAATTTATATTTGTTAAGCATTCATTACAATTTGTTGCAAGATTGACAAGCTATTGATGGCGAACAAGGTAATCGGTAGTTTATGGTTTTATACCTTTGGATGTTCCTACTTTTGAGAAATTCGTTGTAATGCCATTTCTAGAGAGGGAATCGAGGACTGCTCGTTTTTTTTTCCAAATTTGAATGCATCGATGTAATGTCAAGAATTTCACACCAGGAGAGCATTTCCAAACGGAAACGTTCTCCTGTATGATTTCTTCCATATTATCTACCATCATATATCATCTTGCTACATTTTCGTGTACACTTAATCACGCATATGAAAGTTTGTAATTATCACATTTGTCATTCGAAACTTAATAATTTATAGCGTGGATCATTAACAGAGATAGTATCAAGGAATTTGGTTCCGCTTCCATATTTTGCGATTTACAGTTCTCTTCGTTCAAAGGAAAATTACATCATTGGGAAAAATAAAAAATGTTTGACATTGATACGTTGTAACGTACATAAATATTTATTTCCATGTCAAACCATTCTCTGCATTTCCACCCTATAGTAAGTTGTTGACATGAAATGTAAATGCAATGAAAAGAGTGTAATACGACAAAAAGACATAAATACCTTGTGGATTGAACTTATCTGCTGAAAGAAAACATCATTCTAAACTAAATTATCAGCTATGCAATCGTAACCACGTAGATGCACCGGAAGGAGAACACCAACGTGGTATGAATTACTGCCAGTTCATTAAGACTATTGTCATTCGTGCTTAATACATGCATGTATATGATATTTGCCTTTGTAATCGCGTCTGTACTCTTTCAGGAAGAAATGAATTTATAATTGCTCTCTCTAATGCTACAAGTCAGCATTTACGCTAAATAAAATAATTTAAACGGTTACAACAAGGCTTCGCCAACGCATGCACCATCGGTAGGGAGAGTGATCGCGTAGAACCACCTCTTTTTGAATACATTTCTACGTGGGCTATTGTGCAATAGTTACAGTCATCGAATAAATAAAAGAGACAGGATTTAAAGAATGAATAATAAACGTGAGAATGAGAGCGAAAGAGGGGGAGAATAGAGGACATACCAGTACCTGACATGGAGTCTGGCGAGCGGCCGCGCAACGCACCCGCGTAGCTATTTATGCAGGCTTCCACAGATAATAAAAAGAAAAAAATAAGTCAAGTGAGATCAACTATCAGGGACCCCTATCCCCTTTGAGATCGGCAGTCTCGTTAGGGGTTAGAAGCGGTAAGAGCAGACAATAAAATCGCTGATGCGATTATTATTGCAACCCAGGGGTTAATTTACATAGGAGCAAGCAACTAAATCGATTATGTACAACGATATCAAGCAAATTACAGTCTGCTTGTTCCTTTTTCAAAAATTCAAATACGAGTTATGCCAAGGTTCAAAATATCTTCGCCCGTATTAGTCCAAAAAAAAAGGTACTAGGTACATACTGCATTTGTAAAAAAATCGTGAATGTCTCGACTAAATTAGATGGAACGAACAGCTATGTAAAGGCAATTGAATTCCGTTGCACACCACGCGCGAATTTAGATTCAAATTCTATTACTTTGAGTTTAGCATGGCCAATCTACCGGCTCTTTAATAAACAAGCATAGACATACGAGTAAAATCTGGGTAGGAGGAGACTGGAAAATTAAATAATTTTGAAATAAATTATTAAAAGCGGTGTAGCTTTGAAAAACAAGGTTTAAAACTCTAATGGCCTATATTCATTGACATCTAGTTTAGAATTAGTAACCCTTAAAGCAGTTTGCGACAATGTAAAAAGCATTGCCACTGATCAAATGTAAGGGAGATTAATTTCAACGATGCCTGAATACCGACCGTAAATAGTTGAGTACTTACTAAAGATATTTTCTCTTTTGTTTGTGTCGAATAGTCCTGAGCTTACTGAAGGGCGTGTTTCGAAATTTCACGAAATGTTTTTTGATACAACCGTACTAATGGAAAAAGTTAGATCGTAAATTCGGTAACTGTAATGAAACTTCGAAATATCCCCTATATAAATGTGTAAATATTGATCATTGATTAAGTTGAAGACCCTATTATACCCGTCTACTTAATTGACTACAATTATTGCTTTGTGTGTTAACTCTCTTAGAGCATAAATTAAATACTACCAACCATTGAAATAAATTCAATTTAGAATATCTTATCACTAGTAAAGCTAGTAGTTCACATAAGATATACGAGTGAGTAATAAAAGAAATCTGTGTATACGTACATATAAAGCTGTAGTATTGCATAAAGTACACTCTTGAACGGTAAAAAATCTTTCAAATTCACCGAATTTCTGAATGAGGTTATTCTGAGATTAGACAAATTATCAAACTTTGTTTTGTGAGGAAACTCCATTCTTGAATATTTCAAATCACAGATCGTATAAAGAAAAGGCACTATAAAATTAGAATTCGTATTACGTGTTTCTTCATGTGAACCCGTTTCAAGTTGCGCTAAACTTTGCACATCCAAAATGAATATACATATACACGCGCTGTTAAAATATTAGTTGGAAAATATTTTGAACCACAAAACAATCATGCATCGAAAAGTTACTTCTCCGTTTACTTATATTTTAACACTGTATGGCATTTTCTCAACGCAGAAAAGGCTACGAAAACCTAATCTGCGCACGCTCGATCGTGCGTAAAACTTGTGTACAGAAGCATTTGGGACTAAAACAACTTGAAATATTGTCAATGCTATCGGAAACTCGACGTACCGACTTCATTAAGAATACAAAGAACAAGTCTTAGTAATTAAGCCACTTCTTGGCTGCAAATTCGTTCCAAACGCAAACGTCTTTCGTTCCTTGCGCCAATCCCGCATTCGGTAAGAAGCTTTACGCGCTCGAGTATTTCGTCTGCCACATTTATTGTCGGCAACTAATTCTTATGAATTCATTTCAATCATGCAATATCAACATGACCTACGACCAAATAACTCGTAATAGGCAAAAACTGAAAGCATAATGAGGCACGTCTCATACCTGCTGTATTCTGTACTGGTTGGGCAGCAGTGGGTACGGATGCTGGTACTTCACCGCTGGTAGATCCAGCGTTGGAAACACTCGCGCCGTCCACTTCGTCTTGTTTACCGTCTAGCCTGTAAAGAAAACAAAATGCATTTATATGAAACTAACTATACACGTGCTGTAAGATTTTTTATCGTGAAAAAGAAGCGAAAGTAAGGTTTTATTTCTCATCTATACGCCCCTACTTATTATCTGCTAAATCAAAATGAAACCGGAAACAAACCTATGCTGCTTCAACAGATTGCAGTCGCCCCCTTCGGTCATGTCTAGGTTGTACACATACAAATATCCATCCGCACTAGCCACGAGCAATCGAAGTATCTTTTGTATCCTACATATTGTTGAAATACGTTCGTTTTTAATAGCAATTGAAATATATATATAAGTAAAATCTAAATATAATAAGCGGAAACTTACGTGGTGATGGCACAGACGTTTTTTAACCCTTGAAAGGGCAGGTGTACACTAGCAAAGGCACGACCTTGGTTGAAAACGTCAGTTACTTGCGAAGGAAGGTAATTTGCCGATGCGGAAACTGCTTTAGTCAAATAACCCATCCAGCTTTGCGATTCTTCCGGAGCTTGACGTAGTCTGGAAAAATAATGTCAAGATATTTTCTAAATTACTATCAATGCGGGGACATGCTCATCCATATAACATCTATATACGTACGCCTCCTTGGGTTCTTCTAATTTGAAAATGTGTACAGTCTCGGTATTGCTGGAACAGCACAAGAAAACGGAGTCCATACTGAAAGCCAGACTGCTGATGGACACGCATCTCTTGACACCTCGACGAAATTCAAATAATTTTGTACCGTCGTGTACCTTTGGAAAAAAAAGCCATTATTAAAATCCTATTAATATCATAAATACCGTTCTCAAATAATGACACTTTAATGACTAACACCAGTGTACGTATATCCTGTTTCAATATATACCGTTCATTTACGAAATCATTCCCCACCATAGATGTTTCGAGCAAAAACTAAACTCGTCCAACTTACGTGAAAGACTCTAATTACAGTGCCTTTCTCCGAGGCTGTGGCCACTTTGCTACCATTAGGACTAAAGGCGAGAGCTGCCAATGGACTGTCATGCGCGGGAATCATTGTCTTAGCTTGCTGTAACATTCAAGATACATGTTGCACGTGAAATAAAAATTCAGTCGAAAATGAAGCTCTACTAGTCTTACTTGGAAAAAAAAAAAAAAAAACAATACTTACAAGGTTGATGGCGTCAAATATCTGGACCTCTCCAATAGTATTTGAGCCAGGATACGCGAGATAACTATTATCACTGTTAATGGAAAGCGTGCATAGCCCTGCAAGATTTGGTGGTGTATCACGGATCGTGTGTAATACCTTCATGTCTCGTATGTTGTGAATGTACAATGATTCTTCCAAACATACTACCAGTCTCTGTAAAATGTTTATTTCAATACGCGTTCTGCGTGTAATAGCTAACAGTAAGAACTACTTTACGAGCGCGAATACTATATGCGAGCAATCGAATTAAACGCTCCAAACTTGACGGTATATAATTCACTTTCTACGACATATCTTTTTCTAGCTCTCGCAATAGATGTTATTCGAACTGTTGGATTAGATTGCGCCAAACGCTACTAACCGCTCTGTTTAATTTCACAGCTAAGATTGTGTTGGAGTAACTGTAGTTACAAATTTCCGTGCCCTTTCTAAAATGGCAGACTTTGAGTTTCCGGGGGGAGGAAAGACTAACCACCGCAACGAGGCTACTGCTGAATAACCGTTCGACGATGCATATATCCTCAGTATCTGAAAGTGTGACAAAAGAATGAGATGGGCGATTTTTTAAAGCTGGAAATCTGTAAAGATACTTTGGCACTTGAGAACGTTACCATTTTCATATATTTTTTCAAGATGATCAAGTGAATTGAGAGAGAAAAGTTTGTATCCTGCTTTAGAACCAACAGCTAAAGACCTGAAATGAAAAGGACGATGTTTAAGTACTATGCTCCTCTTTCTGATTTATAATGTTATTAAAAGATGAAGTGTTATGCGCGTGAAAACATGGCTTGGATTTATATATCTTTTATTTGTGAAAAACTGGTATAAAATATGCTTTAAAAATAAGTTATTTTATACAGATAGGGTATGATTTTAACAAAAGTCTTTGCCACGGATATCACAAAACTATATTATTCCACTCCATAATGACGTTGAATTTCTATTGGATTCAAAATAGCAGATTTAATGGGCTCTTTTTTAATGACATGATATCGATAGAAAAATATAACGAGTAAGAATTTACTTTAAATAAAAACGCCAACTGTACCAAGGATACGACCCGCATTCAAAAGCCAGAAGTTGTTTGTCTTCCAAGATTTGCCAAGTTTTAACCCCCGAGTCGTTTGAGCATGCTGGGTATCGTACTTTTTACAATTTGAAAATTTTTCTTGCACAGAAAGTTTAACCTAAAACCCATCCCACAGTTATAAATATACTAATGGACGAATTACTTCATTCCATACGCGATTACCTCGACAACCCATTGTTTGATTTTGCCAAATATATTAGGTGGATGTAAAAGCAAATGATAAGCTTTGAAGAGACTCTTTGCGGTCGATATCCTTTTTACTATGGGCACAGAAACTGATGAAAGCAAAGTAGTTACAATACGATTGGTTAGTATTTAAATTCAAGGCTAACTGAATGAAAGTCACTTTGCCACAGGTATAAAGGCAAACTCTCAAGAATCTCTTGTGCTCTGAGATAATAGGTAAATCCCTGTAATATACGACCAAACACATTTCTAATTGATTCAAGCAAATAATTAACTTCCATAAAGCAATTGCCTTATTTTGTTATTAAAAAACAGTGACAGCGAAATTGATATAAGAACTTAAATAGAAGCCTCCCTATCGAAAGAATTTAGGTTAATGACATTTGAGGTGATTACCATAATCATTAATATCCCAAGGTTTGTATATGTACAATAAAAGTTTGAAAAATATGGAAGGCTGGTGAAGAATGTCAAAAAAATGATTCTACATATGGAACCAAGAGATAAAATATTACAAAGAAGTTGGTAGGACATAACAAGCTTGCACGCATCTTTGGACGATTACAAATGTTTCTGTAACGATTTCTACATCAAAAACGAATATAATAAACGAAAACGTCTTCGGCTGATACGCAATAAAATAGTGACAAGCCTGAATATTCGTCGGACAAAAATTTCTCGATGCGATTGCGTTGAAGAAGCGCGCAAGAACGATGCGTGACGCCATAGGCAAAAAAAATCGTCGTATCACTGTTTACGCGGGACAATTGTCATTCGTAAGATCATTATGCGAATGGCAGCATCTAAAGTGATAAACTTGGCGAGCGAAAGAGCGGAAAGAGAAAGGGATTCGTCGAAGGGACAAAACGAATGGAGTCCTTTACTTACGTGCAGTCCTGATTGAAGTTAACAAAGAAAACACCACTCTGAGGATCTGCGGTTTGATTTGCGAGGTTCATGAGTCCAGATATGCCGTATTTGAGTCCTTGTGTCAATACATCCACGTTACGTGCTAAATTTTGCATAAATCGAAGGTAATGGGTTTAGGAAACTTGTTTTCCTTCGGATTTACGCGATCTTTCGAACGAGAATTCCTACAAGTGACTGCACAGCTATCATTCCATATTGAACTAAACAGCTGACATTCGCAACTGTTTCAAGGAACAACGAATTATGAAACATCAGACCGCGTTCCGTCGTTCCGTTTCCATGGTAACGAGGCCAAATGAAATATGTAAATAACATCCTTGAAAGGGAACGGAGCATTCCAAATGCATTTTTATACAACTGTTGCACTTTCATCTGACTACGTTCATTGGACGTGAATTTTTCTTGTATACAAAAATTGGATCACAATTTTTCACTATCTAATTTTGACCTGGCGAACATTAAATCTTCTAATTTTTTACTGATTAGACTTTCTATAATTTTAATGCTTCCTCTTTGCTTACTCTTCAGCGGATGATGAAACCGCGTGTTTACGTATTTCGTAATGTTATGATATTTCTACATGCACGTACGTATACTAAAAAGTGAGTGGGAACAGACTGGCGAATGCTTATGCAGAGTACGTCACACACACAAACACACACAAGACAACACATAACACATGCAAACTTTTTGTAAGTCATACCTACATTTTTTTAATACATACACATTTGCTGGTTAATCAGTTTTCACCCCTCTGACCTATACAAATTTACGACGTCTTCTACGGCAAATGACACATTTGCAAAGCTCTCAATCCAAAATTCAACGAATAGGTATTGCTCTAGTAGTATGTATCATCCCAAATTAAACAAGCAGATATACCGACGTTACCGAAACTTTACCGACGGTCAAGAATTTTATAGTTAGAGTTGGCTTGAGAAGAGTGCGCTGTGTGTGCTGCGTGAGAGCGAAAAGTGTCGATAGCTGTCAATTCGGACAATCGAAGTATTGAATAATAGGTAGACGAAACACTTCGATCGGGCCCGATTCCGGGACGAAAAACACAAACGCAAACTTAGGTACGCACGCGGAAGAGCGCTGATTGGCTGACGGTCTTTCCGCATTCCGCACTCCGCAGGCCTTCCGCACCCATCTGAACCACGCTTTAATGTACCTGTATGATCTGTATGATCGACTGTTTCATATTACAAATGCAGCGACAAGACTTTCATATTTCACAGGGAAATAATACGCGTAATCGAAAGGTGAAGATTTATATAAATTGCCATGAATTTTCCTTACACGTGCATCAAATGATAAGTAGTTAGAATCGACAATAGTTGTGTTCGAGCGGTTCGGGCATAGGTCGTTCCGATAAGCAGGCGGCAGTTCTGGGTGGTGTGTGGTGGTGTGCAGTTCGCTGTGGTTGTGCAGTTTGTTGCACTCACTGCTGCAGTTATAAGCTGAGATAGTTGGAGTCGTAGCGATTGCAGTTCTCATGGAATGGAGGTGAAAAATAATTAGTTTTCTCGATAAGGTGAGACAATTATCCACGACATGATTATTACCGTTCTTGCAATGGCACGTGCATTGCGAGTAATCTTTACAGAATAAATGTAACATCTTGAATTAGCAGCTCCTAGCCCGTATGACAAAGAAATTCATGACGTTCAATACTTTCACTGGGTTTTTTTAATTCGGAGATTACTTTTCGTTGCGCATATTACGTATTTACCGTTACCCTCGTTGGAAATCTCGTTTAATCTTGTTATTGCATTTACAAATCTAGGTATCATTTTTGTGTTTAGATCATATACATAAATCAAAGAGACTGTGTATTTACAATGAAGAAAGTATGCCGGGGAAGCGCTATTTTAGTAGAATTATAGGCAATGGTAATTGAGCCAGAATCTTAAAGTTATTCAAACCTCGTTGGCAACGATGAATCTCGAGATGGATGGATCGCGTCTGCACCATATCATCATTGCTCCCATTAAAAATCTGCTGCAATTACATTGGATTAAAGAGTAAGAATGGAGTCTTTTTGACCTAATTAGATTAGTCTTTATTCACTAGTAGAAGGCAGCTCTATTAGAAATCTTTGATGGAGTACAATAGAGATGGTTCTAATGTTATTTTTATACCTTTTTTTTCCTATGATCTCTTATCGAAGATTGATAGCAAGGAAGATGTATTTGATGCTTATAAACAAATGCGTATATTGAATTGTGCAACATTTTTAAGTAACGCTGGATGGGTTTTATGCAAGAATTGGTTGTTATCAATCTACTATCTACCGTGACATGGATGTACTCTTATTCGTATCTAGTTTTCCTAATTTCATCCACAAGATTTCGAAAAAGCTTGTTCGTATAATTTAATATTGTTTCAGCACTGGTAGATGCTATATTTCCATCATTATTATAATTTTACTAAATAGAATAATGAACAATAGAATGAGTTATTCATTTCTGTACTTAGACATTTAAATTCAATTATATAGATGTATCTCAGTCCATACTAATTCATTGTATAATCTTAGTTGACCTTTCACTTTCTTCGTTTTATTCATGATTATTTAAACAAGGAATATCTTCATTGGTTTACTGCACATTATTTCAGGCAGCTTTATATAATAGCTTATAACATTTTGCATGTTCTGGATAAGTAGAATGATAGTTTACAATAGTACATTTAATTGCTTGCACAAGGGTATAGAATGGAGCATTATAAATTGTTTTATCTTACGAATTTATGACACTATTCAGAAATCCGGCGCCACACTGATTTTCAGAGTTCAATTTTCCTAATAATTATGATAATAAATAATGGTGATGTGACAAATATAAAATTTGTATAGAAAGCAATTTATTTTGCCATTGTATATTTCACATTTTATTTATATTCACAGATATTTCAATTGTGGCTCTTTCTTTTTTTAAATAAATGCATGTCCTGCTGGGTCATGGAAGCCTTGAAAAAGCCTCCTTTTTTATTATTCCTTTACTTATTATATTTAATCGGGACCTGTATTGCATGTGCTTGACTAGATACAATTAATGTATTGATTCTGCGGTATCTTATATAAGAACATTCTCAAACACACCTTTACGTATGCTGGGACAACTTGCAAGCCGCATAAGTATCCTATTATGTGCTTTCCTTTTACAATACGTCCTCTCGATGAATTGAAGGGTGATCGTTAATTGGAAATACCAGGAAATTAATACATACTCCAGTTCTGTTGGTCTACTTAAATATTTAAGGAAGTTGCGATATATCTTTCGCAATAGTAAAACATGTTTAGTAATTTAATGGATTTATTGCCCCGCATTGATTTATTGCTTTGAAGTCTAGAAGAAAGCATTTTTGGTTTTATGACGTTAGAGAAGTATATCCAGTTGAAGGTAAGTTGTTACAATTTTTGCGAAAGTAAATAACGAGATGCTAACGTTTCGTCATGTTTTGCTGCATTTGTAATCAGGGTCATAAAGTAAGAATTGGTCGCCTCCTGCTGCTAAATTACAGTGAATTAAACATACTCCGTTGATGTATTACTAGGAAGTGCAAAGTACGGGAATAATCAAATTCCCCATCTTACAGAATAAGGTGGATGAATCCACGAGCATGCATGAACGAGGCGTATGTACCCACTGCTGTGGAGCATATGGCGAATGTAATAACTCATGGTATGTGGGTACTACCTTCTTTACTGGCTGGTTTAGAATTGGTATTTCGTTCTTCAACACCAACGCAATTTGTGTCTGCGTGCGTGTACGGGACTGCTTTACCGCTAGTCTTCACCGTATCAACGTTCTTTCATAGCGTGCACTACTGCAATCACAACAGGTATGCAGATGTACTACTAAAATTCGATGTATCATTAAAAGGTGCATAATTTATAATATACAGTCAGCTCAAAGACATGCTCCATCGTTGCGATCGTGCCATGATATACGTCTTCATCGCGGCCACCTACTTTCCATGGTTGAATGTCAAGGATTTACCAGAAGATGGATTATTACCCGCAATGCGGTATCTAGTCTGGATAATGGCGATGCTTGGAATACTTTACCAACAAATATTTCACGAGCGCTACAAAATGTTGGAAACAATTTTCTACCTCTTTATGGGAATAGGTCCGAGTGTCGCAATTATCAGCATCGTAAGTACAATACTCGTACTTGTGATCTTTTTGAGACTGAATAATTGGTCCGAATTCAGTTTCGAATCAAACACAAAATGTGTTTTATTTGAATGTAACTTATATTTTAAAGGACTGGAATGCACATTTCAATTTCTACTTTGCATTGATTTTAAGTATACATACACGTAGCAATGTAAATTGGCTCGTCATTGGCCCTCTGTTAATAAGTTGACGATTATGGTTTTTAAAAGTTTCAAGCATGGTTGACAGAAAGTGATTTCTTTTCCTTGTATCATGGAGGAGTCGACTTTTTCGGTAAACAAATTCTTTTACAAATGACGTATGCATGTAGTACGTAAATTAGTGTAGCTCGAGAAGAGATACGTAGAAAAGCTGAGAAAGTAAAGTGCTAGGCGGAGGATATTATTTTGATCGTGACAATAATACTGTCTTGAAAAAGTAATTGGCTTTGTATCTGATACATTTTTATTGGTTCCCGGATATCCGTTTCTATCGGTGTAGTAGTCATCGGAAGTTCCCTGCAATTGGCATGTTGGAGGATACACGTGAATTGAACTCTCCTGTAGCATATGTATTCGATTTTCAGAATGATCTCAATGGTATCGAAGAGCTGAAGGCAGGAGGATTGATTTATGTAATGGGATTAATCTTCTTTAAATCCGACGGTAGGATACCATGCGCACACGCAATTTGGCATCTATTCGTTGCAACAGCTGCTGGATTCCACTATTATGCAATTCTCAAACATTTGTATCCTACAATCGGTGAAAAACAGGATTTCGATGCACCCACCGTGTCTCCGCTACGTGATATGATAGAAACTCATCTGCAATTAGAACTGTAAATTTTACAACGAGAACACGTCTGAATGTATATGTTCCACTTGCCATATACTCGCCGTTGCAATGCTAGTGTCGTTATACCAGTGTCTCAATTTAGTATTGTTGGATTTTAAGGTTTCGACATACTCGTAAATCTTGAATATCTTCAATACGGATCGTATGTTAACGCAATGTAATCAAGTGATATTTTCAAAAGCATGATATTAGAAACTCTATCAATTACATTGAAATTGAATTATTGGCTCGAGCCAAAGAATTAACTTAAGTAGGTTGACAAAGAATGCGTCGAAATATGACGTATCAGCTTTAATTCGATGTTCGCAACCAAATATGCAAGGTAAACTTAAAAAAGTCTCGAGGATGTAAATATAGAAGGTGACATAGTTTTAATAAGTACTCGCGATGAAAATTTCTAGCAAATTATTGTCAAGTGTGTTGTACATCTAATGTCACAGACGATTTTATAGTACATTATTTTCACGCACCTAGAATACTGCATTCAACTCGCTTTGTGACGTAGCTAGGTGCTACCGAGAGAAGGTAGAAAATGAATTTTTACTTTCATCAACTGCTTTTACTTTTAAAAAGTACTGCAACATATCAGTCTAACGTTTATATTATTATCGTAAAAAAAGAGGAATAATCATTAGTGATTTACGATTGGGAATCACTAATTAATATCTTCGTAATTCGGGGACTCGCTTTCCAAAAAACGAGCTATTCGCCAAATGAATAAGGTTTTCGAAAGTGTCTATGTATATCTATTGTACAGCTCTCAGAAGACGATTTATTAAAGTTGCCATCGTGTGACTCACATTTAAAATATGGGTGCCCCAAAGGAGAAGCATTCAACCATGGCGTTATAATGTTTGCCATAATTGCATAAGTATATAAGTGGCAATTTAATCTTTTTCCGTGGTAACTACATGTATATCTGTAATATCATAGTATAAATATACTGGACTTGGGATCTGTATATCGATACCTTTTTGCCAAAGTATACATTTCCAAGAAAGTCACTTACGATACTTTGGCGCAAAAAGGTATTGATATTTAAATTGTATATCTATGGTGGCAAATCAAATAAGCAGTATACTAAATTGCATAACAAATGTTATAAGGCAAGGATTAGCGTAGAAACATAGTAGGAAATGTTGTAAAAAAAAGATTATAAAATATCTATACTCGTACTATACTGTGTATTCGTTTTCACTTTGGGACTTAAAAAGTCTGGTATCTACAACAACTGGCAATAGTTGCAGGATGCATATATGTATGTAGGTATATTAGTATTTGTAGGTGTCTCGCGGACACTTGAAATAATATTATAGCCATTAAAAAATAAACGTGTTTAATAATGTTTGCTTATTGAAGAATTATCAAGTTCGCAAAATAGTACATCGTGCAACACTACAGGCGATAAAATCGCTGTGCATATCTAATACCGGATACATTTAATAACCAATTCGATTTATTGTTCTCTGTGATATTCTTGGCAGAATTTAAATAACACAGTCTCACGTTCATCACAGATTTTTAAATATACCTAGTAATTGCAGATGTGTTATTTAGGATATGGATAGGCATAACGTTAGCAAGGTCAAATTTGTTAAAAACAAAATTTTATTGTTTTGCAGGCTGGTGGTCAAACCACCTGTATTACCTGCAGCTAATTCCTAGTACAAAAATGAAATTATATGGGATCGACATATAACTTTAATAAACTGACTATGCAAATCAGATATAGTTGTTTTCTTTTAATGAATTGACTTATGCTTGATTTTGTCAAGAAAAGGTTTCTAAATTCACTGGGCATTAGTAATAGATGATCCAGTGTGTATCATTGACAAAAAAGTGATTGTGTTTTGACAAGTTATTTCTTGACCGGTCGAATTTAGAGTTCTGGTTGGTCGTAGTAGTATCATTACGCCGTTGCCATGGTAATAGTTTACTGGGACTACTTTCGGAAGTTCACTTGTCAAAAATCCGAACTGTTGAGCCACCGGTAATTTTACCGGTAACACCATTGGATTCTCTCGAAATTTACGCTTTGAATCGCGTACTTTTCTAGTTTTTTCGTTACTTATACGTTAGCTGACATCGGTTTTCTGCGCGATGAGTACAGTCAGCGGTTGAATACTGCATTTATACGAAATTATTGATTGCCGTCCATGAGGGTGCTCTGCAAGTAAGACGGTTTAGAGCTTATCGTGAAAGAATATAATTTCTACATGTAAGTATACCGTAAAAATTCTAATTCTACTCACGAAAGGCTTAATTTACACGCTGCATTAAAGTATCAAATGCTTCAACACATCTAATTTATCATAAAGACGTGAGGAGAGGAAAACTCGCCATAATGTCATTCCTGTAGAATGCACAAGTCTCATGCAACTAAGAAAAATCGATAATTGCATTGTTTGAAATGCTAACCGTTATTCCTATCGTTATATGCGTAAACCTTGAGACTAGTTAAATTTAAGTTACCTTATTAAATTTACATTAATTTGATACATTAAAGAGTTATTTCATTGTGGCAGTGCATTATGAACATTTTCAATTAAGTCTTCCTCCTTATACGTTTAATAAGTTATAAACCAAAATATAATTTTTACCATCAATTTCATATATGCTTTTATCATTATAAGTATATCAAGTTGTAATTGAATTTTAGACTTTTTTTTTTTTATATAACTCGAATGGAGATTAAAGGAGTTTATAAATTGTCAATGGATATGGTAAAAGAAATGTGTATACCTAAAGTTTTGCAAGATATTCTTTTAAAAGTTGCACTAACTTATGCTTCCACTTTTCCGCTTCCTTCTTCTCGCCACAGGTTTAGCCGAGATAGAGATCAGAGCAGGGGTTACCGAGGTGGCGGAGGCAGAGGTGGTGGACGAGGAGGAGGTGATCGTGGAAGTAGCGGAGGAAGATTTATCAGTCGAGGGGGTGGAGGTAGCGGCGGTGGTGGAAGTAGTAATGCTAGAGGAACATTAAAAGGAAAACAACCTGGTGGAGCTTTAAAGAAGTTGAATTGGGACGTTCGAACCTTGGAACCGATACGTAAAGACTTTTACACCGAGCACCCTGCTGTTAGAAACAGGTACAATTGGTATGGGACCGACGTGGAGATTTGAACTCAGTAAAATACAATTCGCCATTCTATAGGTCAAAAGAAGAAGTTAACAAATTTCGACAAGATGCCGAGATTACAGTGAAGGGTGACGTCATTCCTAATCCGATCCGATTCTTCGAGGAGGTAAACTTCCCTGCATACGTGATGGATGGAATTCGCAAGCAAGGCTATAGTCAACCCACAGCTATTCAAGCACAAGGATGGCCCATTGCTCTCAGTGGGAAAGATCTCGTGGCGATCGCTCAAACCGGTTCTGGAAAAACTCTGGGGGTGAGCATCTCGGCCAGTAATACTAATTTTTACTCCGAACGGTATTACCGATAGCCGCGGATAATTGCGCCGATGACTCGTGAGATATTGGCCAACTTTTAGTCGATGTTTCGTTCTTCTTTACTTTTCTCCAGTACATTCTACCCGCGATTATGCATATCATACATCAACCACGACTGAACAGCGGCGATGGACCTATAGCATTGATCCTTGCTCCGACGCGAGAATTGGCACAACAAATTCAAGAAGTGGCCAATTGTTTTGGCGAATCCGCATCGGTGAGGAACACGTGCGTCTTTGGCGGCGCTCCGAAGGGTCCGCAAGCGCACGATTTGGAGAGGGGTGTCGAGATTTGCATCGCTACACCTGGAAGGCTGATCGACTTTTTGGAGAGAGGGACTACTAATTTGCGCAGGTCAGCGATGAAATGACTTGATGTTTCGAATACTTCGAATGACATTAGCGATACGTTCTTTTGCGTTAATCGATAATTTTGTCTATCCGTGATTGCAGATGCACATATCTCGTGCTGGACGAAGCCGACAGAATGTTGGACATGGGTTTCGAACCGCAGATTCGAAAGATCATAGAACAAATTCGGCCAGACCGCCAGGTTTTAATGTGGTCGGCAACATGGCCAAAAGAGGTTCGAGCTCTAGCCGAAGATTTTTTAACCGACTACACTCACCTCAATATCGGTTCCTTGACATTGTCGGCTAATCATAACATCATACAAATCGTCGATGTCTGCCAAGAGTTTGAAAAGGACGTGAAGTTGTACAGACTTCTTCAAGAGATCGGAACCGAGAAAGAGAACAAGACCATCATCTTCGTCGAGACAAAGCGGAAAGTCGATGACATTACGAGGAATATCAGGCGCGATGGCTGGCAAGCACTGAGCATCCACGGCGACAAGAATCAGCAGGAGAGGGACCACGTTTTGCAAGAGTTTCGCAGTGGTCGTGCCCCGATTTTAGTTGCAACCGATGTCGCTGCACGGGGTTTGGGTAAGTGTGAGGTTTGAATCTCCGCAGTTGAGGAATTAAAGTAAATATCGGTAGTAATGGGAATTGGCAACACTTATTGGATTAGCCAGGGATGCGTTGCGGCACTGAGACCGGCCGACAGCTGTGTACGTAGCAGTGTGTGGTGTATTGGAACTTTTATAATCATTGTTCTAATCTACATTATGGAGCCCTGCAGAATGAAACGTTGACTTGAGTTTTGTGTCAAAGAGATAGATATTTCTGCTCAGCGTTAAGAGTAGAGGATCGTATTATTCATTTGCGCCTTTTATTTTTTATTCGTATAGTACGGGTCTTTCTTTTTTCGCTTTGGCATTCTAATAGTTATTCAAATATCGTCGAGTTGTATAATGGCGTCGATAACGCTGTGTTAAGATCGCATTCGATGATTGAAAAAATATAGCTTACTATCTCTGTAACAAATTGACCGTTCGAGCAAATTGTAAAATTGATTCAATGAATGGCAGGGCTCTAGAAATGCACACAAGCTACCACTAAGTCTGTCTGGTTTTCTTTTTCAGAGGCACAGAGACCCCTAAATCAACGCGGTGTACTGCCAGCATTGGGCAGACACAGTGAATTTTTTATTTTTATTTGCTTACATTCTTTCGTTGTCACTTATATTTACAGTTTATCAATGAAATGTCAGAATCTTCTAATGTTGTATAGCATTTCAAAGAGTACCTTACGTTTGAGAAGATGATAAAATCCAGGAAGGATTGTTGTTTACCTAATGCAAGAGAAACATTATCGAGCGCTCTCGCGGTTATCGATTTCATTGAGAATGGAATGAAAATATTTCGAATTTCTCAAATGCGATAACACTCGATTGTGGGTTATTGTTCAAAGGTGCCTTTAAGAAAAGACATTTTTCCTTTGATGTGTACATCTTCTTGCCTATGGAAACATTTTTCCAATTATTCGTGCCGTTATGTTTCGTAAAAATACTTTCCGGGCTCGATATATCTAGTGCCTCTACAGTAAGATCAATGCACTCAGGCTTAAACCCTAAAATGCTGCCTTTATCCCAAGCCAGACACCACCGCTGTGTCTGTCTAATTCCTAGGCCGACACTAAATTTTCGTTAAACACCGACCGAAATTGCCCCGCTTTTAAAACAAATGGAGCCCTTCTCGCTGATTTCGAGTCGGGATTTCCAGTAAAGGTGGGTGTCATTTTAACGTCTTTAACCTGTTGATCTTCTTAGAGAATTACATGAAAAATCACGTTAACGTGACAGTGGTGCCTACCCGTTGACATTTGCAAGACGAGAAAAGTATTGACTTGTAGTTGGACGCGAGCTAAAAATTATTCCTATTGCCTATAAAAATTCGAACACGCGAAACTTCAAGTTTCTGCACTATTTACACTTATGATATGATGGGATCGTATTTCATATTTAAAAATGTGTCATCAAGAAATATTTCATGCGTAAGTGATAAATAATTTCACAGATGTGGACGATGTAAAGTACGTCATAAACTTTGATTACCCATCGTCGTCGGAAGATTACATACATCGCATCGGCCGCACCGGACGCAGACGTCAGACGGGAACGGCGTATGCATTTTTCACGAGTCATAATATGAAGCATGCTGGCGATTTGATAGAGGTGCTACGCGAAGCTGGGCAGAACATCAATCCTCGACTCACCGAGATGGCAGAGATTGCCAAGACCAGCAATTTTGGCGGAAGGAGTAAGTTCTAAAGTAGATTTTCTCACAAAATGTGAAGTATTTGAAACTAGTTCACGTCATCTAATGACAACAATAACAGATTGCTCTTATCGTTTCTTTTACTAATTAATTCTGATTATCATTAACGTTGCAATTTAGGTGGTAGACGTTTTGGCAGCTCATCTGGTGGCGGCTCCGACAGGGGAAGTTCGCGCCGCGGGGGAAATGGGGACGGTAGGGGACGCGGTGGTGGTAATAATCGAGGACGAGGGGGTAGCCGCTCGGGAGGCAGCTACCAATCGGGATCATCTGGATATTCCGGATCCGATTATAATAATTTATCAAATCAGCTAAGTTCCTCTGCGGGCTACGGTTATAGCACTCAAAGGAGTTACGGACCGGGCAGTATGCCTCAAAGTTATGGCGGAGGTGATAATTATGGAAGTAGTTATCAGTACAGAGGCGCGGCTTATTAATTTTAACGTTTAGCCTCGCGTCGTATTGACGGAGAGTGGATATATTCAGGTCAGACTTCGACGAATTGAATCCTCGCGAGAACTGAAGTATCTACAGTTTCTGATGTGTTGTTATATTGGCATCTGTACTTTTTAGGCACGATCGTGGTTGCCAATGTGATTGTCACTGGTACTTAGTAGTTGAAGGAATGCGACGAATATGTCGCGAATGTCGTATGTAAACAGGGAAGACACGTTCGACCAGTGACCAATGCGAGTGAAAGATATGAAGAAAAAAATCGGAATCATTTGAGGAAAATTTTTGTTTTCATTGGAGAGGTGATAAGACGTAAAGTAGGATCTAACGATAAACTCTAAAAGAATATGTTTTTTATGAGACTCGTCTCTCTCTTACGGTCGAAGACCGATAATGTGAATGCTTTATCAAAAGTGAGAAAAGGTGCATACGCTCAAGTTTAGAGGTATAAGAGAGTTGGAGTATACACTGAATTCTATTTCTATTGAACGGAATTCATTGGATGAATACGTATACAAGGCATGTGAAAGTTTCAATATAGGAAGAGAAAAATTATACGTACTTAAACGTACTGACGCTAGATTGATCACTTAAATTACTCTGCATATAAGGATCGTGCTTAAAAAGCAGTATTTCGCAATAAGTATGTCAAGAATGCGTAAAATGACTGTGCCGACACACAATATGTTGTACGTTATGAACACTCGGTATTAGTCCGATTTCCGTATGATAGAGAACTAAAAAATCTAGATAGTTAAAAAAGTACACGATATAATTTGTTTCTAGCACTAGGCATGTCGATTTAGTATGATATACGATATTTGCGATACGATACCAAAAAAATGATAATTTATGATTTACTCTGTACGTGCTGTGACAGTGTAGGAATAGGTAAAAATGACGTTCTTTATTTATTTGTTAAAGAGATTGCAAGATGGCTTTGTACTTCACACGTACATGTATTTCACTTACGAAAAACTCTCAGAAAGAGAACGAGAAGAGTTGTATTTGCGGTGGGACGTATTTTCCCAAGGGTTAAAGTGATGAAATGCTCACTCTCTCTCTCATTCTTGGTAACTTTCGTATAATATCTAACTGCTCTACCGATCGAATCAGAAATCTGAATACTTTTTTTTTCACTAGTCTTAAATTCATACAAATATATAACGCAACATACACAGACCGCAATTACTGCTAATTAACGGTTTTACTTATTTTGAACTCTTAAATTAGATAATATTGCGTATTGCACTTACTATAAGTATATCACGATGTCCTGAACTGAACTCGAACTTTATTCCTAGAACTATTTTCTGTGATTTCGAAAATAAGAAAATATAAGCTTTATGTTTTATGTTAGATTGTAATTCAAGATAATAAATAAAGTTGAGTTTACATTTGTTTTCTTGTAAGTTATCAAGTTTCAATGCACTTTTCCTACAACCAAGAGTCTTTTATTTCTTCATACTTGGTGATGAAGATTAGACTAGAATTTTCGATAATCCCATTGTTTTACTCAAATAGGTATGGCATATCGTATGTATTGATCATTGTATGAGGGAAGAGGAAGCGATTAGGCAGTAGGATATTACGTAAATATGAAGGAAGAGATATTGTATTATGATACGATATAATTTATTATTACGCGTTGCTCATTAATGCGGGCTCATTTACTTTATGATGATTTAAAGCACCTAACTAGTCTGTAAATACGAAAAAAATTCATTGTTTCTCTCGTTCTTTCCTTCCTTCCTACCCTACAGGTGAAGTACACTCTATCCTATAATATGTGACATCACTTCCGCTAATCTACTTCAATCCTTGATTGAAATTTGTATATTTCTGCCGATCGTTCGTATAAAATGATCCGAAAATTTATCTAAATATTTTTCCCTGGTGCTCGAAATATTTTAAGTAATATTTACGAAGAACAAGACGAGTTGATGGATGAATTATTGTCATGGGACTATTTCTTGATGGAGCTATCCTCATTATGTGTGGTACGGCCTACAGGAAAGCCGCCATTACACTGCCGGACATCGAGTTCTCAGCTCGTCGACGTGTAGGCTGTCGTTTCCATCATTATAACGACAAACATTTGAAGATAACATCCAAATTTAGTACGGACCGACGCTCTTATAACTTCAAAGATAATGTAAGTGTCATAATTCACATAAAGTAGTTGTAACAATCGAGAAGTTTCGGGGTATTATTGTTGATGCTCTGAGCCGCCTTGAGAACTGACAGGCTCCATATTATTCGCTCGGTGACTAATTCTTGCAAGTATAATTTCTAAAATATACAATATTATTGAAGTAGGTTTAAAAATGATATTGCCAAATAGTATTTCGAATGAAAGTTTAAACAAGTAGACTATTCTTGAAAGACACAAAGCCTTCCGATATATGCTGGAAGATACTTGGGCTCATGCAGTCAACGAATTTTTATATTTTGGTGTAAAGAAAGCTTCACAAATTTAGTTCCAAGAAATTCAGTGAATCGGATGCAATTGATCGAATCTATGCAAGTCTGACGAATGGTTCGCAATTTAGTAATATCCTATATGTATGATTACTTAAAAAAAAATGAAATGTAGATCGAAGTAATACCGGAATATCATCCTTGATGGTAATCAGCATTTGTGTTCTCTGTAGGATTACATTTGATTTATCGTTTACTATGATTTTTTTCTATTGCTTTTGCAATTATCATTAGGTCTTTCTTTTCTTTATTAGGTCAGTTTGCACATAAATATGTTAATTTCCATTTTTAACCCAATATTAGGTGTATTGAGTAAAACCCAGACTTTTTTTTGTTAAAAAATAAACGTGTACTTTAAATAATATTTATATTATTTACATACAGGGCATTTAGAGACCGTGATCGTGGCGACCGACGCACCGGCGGTAGTAGCAGCCGTGGGGGACGGTTCGGTGGTCGTGACGGGGGAGGAGGTAGTCGTTTCGGTAGCAGTGCAAGTCGAGACGGGGGTGGCTTCAGCAGTAATTCCTTTAAAAATCGCCAACCAGGAGAACGTTTACGTAAACCCAGATGGGATATGAGCACTTTGGAACCATTTAGAAAAGATTTCTATCAACCGCATCCTAATGTCGTGGCTCGCAGTCTCCATTCCGTAGAAGCTTATCGTTCCGACAAGGAGGTCACTGTAAAGGGAACCAGCATTCCGAATCCAAATATCTACTTCGAGGAGGGCGGATTTCCCGACTACGTGCTGAACGAAATTCGTAGACAGGGTTTCACGGAACCAACCGCAATTCAAGCACAGGGCTGGCCCATCGCGTTGTCTGGTCGCGATATGGTCGGCATAGCGCAGACCGGTTCAGGAAAGACGTTGGCGTACATCTTACCGGCTATCGTCCACATAAATAATCAACCGCGCCTGAACAGAAACGACGGACCCATCGCCCTGATTCTCGCTCCAACGAGAGAACTCGCACAGCAGATTCAACAAGTCGCCGCTGATTTTGGAACGTCGTCTCAGGTGAAAAATACATGCGTCTTCGGCGGCGCACCGAAAGGACCGCAAGCTCGCGATCTAGAGCGCGGCGTAGAGATTTGCATCGCAACACCCGGACGTCTCATCGACTTCTTAGAACGCGGCACTACCAATCTGCGTAGATGCACCTACTTGGTACTGGACGAGGCGGACAGAATGTTAGACATGGGTTTCGAACCCCAGATTCGAAAAATTATAGAGCAAATCAGACCCGACCGGCAAACGCTTATGTGGTCCGCGACGTGGCCAAAAGAAGTTCGCAATTTGGCTGAAGAATTTTTATCGGACTACATTCAAATCAACATTGGCTCCTTGCAATTGGCTGCCAATCACAATATATTGCAAATCGTGGACGTGTGCGAGGAGTACGAGAAGGAAGGAAAACTCATGAAGCTCTTGGAAGAAATTTCCAACGAACCGGAAAATAAGACAATCATTTTTGTGGAGACCAAAAGAAAGGTGGACGATATCACGCGAGCAATCAATAGATACGGGTGGCAAGCGATCGGAATACACGGCGATAAAAGTCAACAGGAAAGAGATTACGTTTTGAATCGTAAGTTTACGCGTTGGCATGGATTCGCTACTGTCGAGATTGTGGCTAAATAAATAAAAATAAATTCGGCTATCGCAGCTACTCGCAACTCGCTGCGATAGTTGAATTTTTTATTTCGATTTTGTACAAATCGAAGGCGTTATCTGTTACTAACGCCAGCTATTCTGAAACTGTTACAGAATTCAGAAGCAGCCGGTCCGCCATACTGGTAGCTACCGACGTGGCAGCCCGAGGTTTAGGTAAGAATTTATTGATGCAAGTTTTTGTAGGATGTAAGGGTCGGGCTGCGATGGTTAATTCACGGTCATAACGGTCGTAATATTCAAACGTGGCACGGATAACGGCATGTGCCAGACTGATCGACATTGGGGCTCCAACAGTATGAATGAGTCATTTGTGAATAAGTTTAAACGCCCATTAATTTTTGGCGATCTCTGCTCGTCAGTACGTACGACAATCGAGCAAATGCACGGTCTAATTTCAGTGTACACGCGTATTTCCGAATTTCTATTAATTTATTTTCGGGGGAAGCAATCTAATGCTCCTTGTTTTTAAATGTATGCGTGACAGTTGGAGCCGCCACTTGTAATCCATTTTTTCAGGAGTGTTCCTTTGAAGAAGAAACAAATCCTAATTTATCCGTTTGGTTTCTACGATAAGTTAGCGTAGGCTGATTCTGAAATACTTTTTAAATTTTCAATCAACGCTTGGTTGTAAAAACAATCTCCCCATTCAATCTATCTAGTTTGATTTTATTTGAAAAAAAAAATGTCATAAAAGTGCACTTGCCAAATTGACTCGATATCCGCATGAAAAAGTAATTCAGAATATTTCAGGCTCACCTTCCAGTCAGAAGCGCAGGTAAGTCGCGTAGCGAGGGTCCATTCTCTTTCCATTTTGCTCTGATCGAGATGAGTCTTGTCAGTCTGGTAGTAACGTGCTGTTCTATGTGTTTTCAGAGGCACATGCGACGGAGTTTTATCAATGATAACAACTCTGGAGAGCTTGCTTGGGAATAAATAATTGAACGGGGCGTGACTGCTGGTCTCTGCCCCCTCGCAACAAGCTACCCTTACGCTGTGCCTCGGCCCGCTGTGCCACTCGAAAAACACACTCTAACTCTATACCTGCAACGGTCCAAAGTATGGAAGATGTAGTGTTAGGGCACATAACATGAGGCATTCACCACACGGAAATATGTGGGTACTTTTCACAGTCTTAGCTCAGGTCAGCTAGCATACGGCATCAAGTTATCATTTGCATTGCTCTTAAATTAGTGAGTTCGATAACGATACATTTTTCGAACGTTTCAAATTGAATTATAACTCGTAGCTGGAATCAATTGACCAGTGTTTACGAGGTATAACGAATATGTTTGGAAGACATCGGGCAACTGGCAAATAATGACTTTTGCTAGTTGAAGTATCCCGCTAAATTAGGGAAATCTTCGCGATCAGTTGGCCGTTTCGCGAGACGGCGACATTGCGAATCGTATTTCTTGATGCTGGACGTATAGCTAGGTTTACGCAGGCTTGAAAGGAGAGTGCACGTGGTGTGCCTCTGGTGCTCCGATTTCACAGAAGCCATGAGCGAGGAACAAATTTTCTAAGACCAGCACAGATCCATACTTTGGTGCGGGAGAGAAGGGTGTGAAGTCGCTAAGACTAAATCTAGAGCTCGCTAAAGCTTGAGCGAGACTTCTATGAGAACCATCTGAGCTCTGATTCCTCTACATTTCCAAAAAAAATGTATTTACATTTCCAGCTCTAGATCAAAACAGGTAAATAAATACGTGCTTGTGCTCTTTGTGGTCAACTTACTTATATGTTAGTGGCAATTTGCAAATGGAACTAAAGTCATTGCTTGGAGGTAATTGGTGTGCATAAGCTGGAGGTTGGTAACAGATTGAAAGATAGAAAAGGTTTGCTTTCGATGCAAACTTTGTGCCATCATATTATGTTGTTCGATTTAATTCGAGCAATGCGATATAATAATTCATTAAATTCTGTATAGTGAAGCGCTCGGTTGCTATAAATGGGGCCAAGCGAAAAATATCAATTAATGAAAGGGGAATGTAGTTAGTATAAAGTGCAAAAACCAAACATTCGAGTGTGAATCGAGGATGCACCGTGATTAATCAGATCAGACGTTATCGGGTAATTGCGTACTGTCTTTATTTATTATCGCTCGCACTATTCCTGACGTATTTTTTAAAAGTGTAGGTAGTCACTACTTCTCTCTGAGACTTCACAGGTACATCATACGACATAAATATCCGAGGCTGTTTTCGGAATACCATTCTTAAAACAAAGTTTGCTCTGTCTTTAATTCTATTTGCATATCATCCATGATATGTCACTCCGTTAGTGCTTTCGATGAAGAGTTCGCTTTATAAGTTAATTGAACCACAAAGAAACAAGTAGGTTTTCTTTCTCCGAACTTTACTAGTCGTTTTGGCACAGATGTGGAGGACGTCAAATTTGTGATAAATCTGGACTACCCGTCTAACTCTGAGGACTATGTGCATCGCATCGGGCGTACTGGACGATCGCAACGCACTGGTACCGCCTATGCCTTCTTTACTCCGGGAAACGCTCACAAGGCCAACGATTTGATCCAAGTACTCGAAGAAGCTAAACAAGTCGTCAATCCGAAGTTGTACGAGCTGTCTCGTAATCCTGGTGTTTTCAAAAGTGAGTATCAGTGTTTCACTAATTTTACCTGACATCCCTTTTCGTCCTGGCATGTATCTAGAGTTTTGTGATTTAACAATTGTTTCACATCGCAACATATTTTGAACCTTTTTCGGATTACATGCTAGAGTACCCGAGGATGTTATCTTTTATCGAATCTCTTATTCTTTTCACAGGGGGTCGGTACGGCGGACGTAGCAGCGGGGGAGGATCTAGAGGAGGATCCGGTGGTCGCGGTGGTGGTATGCGCGGGTCTTCTCGCGGGGGTCGCGATAGCGGAGACAGAGGAAGGTTTGGTGATCGTGCAGGGGGCATTGGAAGTGACCGCAACAGCAAATGGGGCGGAAGTAGCGGTGGTACGTTTTTCTACATAATCAGTTAACGACCTGCTCTATAACATCATACGTGGAAGTTATTTCGATGCCCGCTTCGTTATCGTGCGTCACCTTTTAGTAGAGTATATCGGTGACTCGGTTTCTCACCGTTACCCTTTTGATATGTAGGTGGAATGGGAGGAGGTGGCTACGGTAGTAAAGGATTCTCTCAGAGTAGCTTTGGAGGAGGTAGCGGCGGTGGTGGCAGTTACGGACAGAACGGCAATTCGTACGGCGGAGGAAGCGGCGGCGGCATGAATAGTTATAGAACACAAAATGGATATTGATTTCTTATTGGCGCGAAAAATTGTATGTGTTGTACAGAGAATAGAAGAAAGAGGAGACGGTCTTATCTGAAGCAGTGATTTTTGTTTTAAATATTTCGCTGTATTCGGGAAACGATTGTATGTACAATGTTGCTGCTTAGAGCGCGACGCATAATTATACTTATGCTTCGACATTGACGGATCGCTACAACTTTTTTTTTCTCTCAGACATAACTTACGTATTATATTCTCCACGTAGAAATAGAAAGTGCTTTTTATTTCTTTTGTATAGACATAAGGAACTAATGAAGTTATTGGTTGTACGGTGAAGTACCATAATTGTGTATTAGGAGTAATTCGATCGAAAAGCATATAGATTCAAAATCTGACAATGTAACGTTGAGCAAAATAATAAGTTTGGATATTGTAGGATGTGTGCCGTTGTTTTTTACCCTCAAATTCGCATTATCCTCGAAAGCCACTTGTACCTATTTCCTCATCAAAAGTCGCGTGATGTGCAGAGATTTGTTTAAATTTGATACGGTATCTATATTGTCATTCTCTTTTACGAGTCCTATCGATCTTCACTATTATTACATTATGAACAATGTAGTTTGATGTACAACAAACAAGTGCGTAAGAAAATATCGGTCTCGTAGAGGTAAATTCTTTCAGATGCTTATTGCGTATAGTTTTCTCTTTTTAGAAGGCATTTCTTATCGGATGAGTAGACAATATACATATTTACTCTACGCTGTAAAGTTTGGCAAAAAAGTCTTTTAAACAACGTCAATAACAATAGATAACTCTTGTACGATTTACGTGGTCATCAGTCCTGCATTGCCAGTTCGCGATCTTTGGTAGAGTTAATTAACTTACATTCGGAAAAACAGTATTAAAAACAAGTTAATCGCTTTCAATAGTAATGACCTATTTTATCTATAGGTATAATAAATACCTACATATTCGAATCAATGGTAGATAACTTTTAGTTATTAGAACTGACAACTCAACTAAAACCGAAACTGAACGGAAAACTGAGCTGACCGTCTGAAAGTACCTTTATTCGATAAATGAAACATCTTATTACCGTCGTATAAATATGAATCACGATTTTAACGCATTCATCTGTCAATCAAATAAGTAACGAACGCCTGGTCGTTAGAGGAAAGAGAATCGACGATTTGGATACACATTTTGCTTATCAATCGGATAAATATTATTCGAAAGTGTATTTTAAAATCGACTATTCGAGCTTTTGCCACATATACGTTAAACTGAATAAGGTGTATTTATAATTTATACTAGTAAAATTCATTTTAGATAAACGTTATTGTATAAGGTCTCTTCCTCTAAACTTTGGCGCCATTAGACATTTTATCCTTTCACCTGTCACGCCACTATACGTGTTATTGGGTGGGGAGAGAGATTAAAGAGGCGTGACGCGAGCAGACGTCAGCACCGACCGGCGAAGGCAGTGTATTTTAGGTGGTCGAAGGTGGAGGTTGTCGGAACGTCTGTTTCTGAGAACGTAGTCGTTTTACGTGAATTTTATAAAAGTCGCTACGAGATAAACAATTCTAGCTATCATGACGGAAAGTCGTAAGGAAGTTCGCGTTTGGTGCGATGGATGGTAAGTCACTTGATATACATGTTTACTCGAAAGAAATAAGAGAATCACTCCGATTATTCCGATACCTATAGGTATATTCTGTCGGTTGACATTGACGGTTTCACGTGGAGGCCGCCTTGTATTTTTCCACGCCTTATTGACTAGTTTTATGACTACTTAAATAGAGTGAGACCGAATAAAGCTGCGGTAGATATCTCGCAACATATGTATGTTAGACGCCAAAGGAGGCCGGGAATTTTCTTTTAGTCCTTTTTTATCAGATCTGTATAAGTACGAGTAGGACAATATATTTCGTCAACTCATAATTATAAAAATGAATAAAATGTTCTGCTAAAGAGGCGTTACATTCCTGCACGCGCTGCTATTATAAGTATACTTGTTATCAGCTGTGTCAAGAGAAGTAACAAACTTAGAGTTTTTACGTATTTATTCACCTGAAGCAATTAAAATAGTCAATAAGTAAAAGATCTCAATTAGTTAGGTGTATCAGCGTTTATATCTGAAGAATACCTTCATTTTTTTATAGCTATGACATGGTGCACTTTGGCCATGCTAATTCGCTACGACAAGCTAAGGCCCTAGGCAATTATTTAATTGTTGGAATTCATACGGATGAAGAAATTGCCAAGCATAAAGGGCCGCCCGTTTTTACGCAAGAAGAAAGGTACATGATATAATCATTCTTTGGTAAGAAGTAAATCCCAAAAAATTGAGCATTCATACCAGCTTACCGTTCAAGCACGAATATCGCTTCCTCTTCCCAGTATGCTACATAACAAATGAAAAAGAAAGTCCTTCCTCAATCCTTGAACTCTTCCGATCGTTATCCCGTCAATGATGAATGGTGTAATACACGTGTGCTATGTCTCACTCAATCAATAACACATTTACCTTCCTTAAACTGAATGAAACTGACCTTACGCATACAGTACAAATATTGACACATCTCGTGGAAGATTCCACCTCATACTATAAAGTAGTATACTCCGTTTAATAACTGTACTATTCGAATTTTATTTGCAAGTCTCATTAATGCGAATAGGTATAATGTACAGTCCAGAAAGTATTTAGTTTTACTTTGAAATGTTGCATTTGAGAAAATGCTGGATCATTGAATGACTAGTCAAATTGTTGCTATTACTACCAGACGGGTATTATTATGAAAATGCTTTCATTGATATCGCTTTCTGCGAGAATGTAACACACGAAAATAGGGAATCAGCTTCCAAATGATGTCATTTTCGTATATGGTAATATATCATGTATTTATTAACTATAGAATCGTTTTATTACAGATACAAAATGGTCAGAGGTATCAAGTGGGTTGATGAAGTAGTGGAAGGTGCCCCTTACGTTACGACATTGGAAACGCTAGACAAGTACAACTGCGATTTTTGTGTGCACGGCGATGATATCACAATGACGGCGGACGGCGTCGACACATATCATTTAGTCAAAGCTGCTGGTCGTTACAAGTAAGACGCCTTGGAATTTATTGCATCACGAGGAAAATTTTATTCGTCATATGTATTACTCTTCTTATACACGTGGCATGTAAAATTGTACGATAGTTTAGTAGTACGTATAGAACACGTACTTCAATTTTATCGCGAAAATTAGGTATATCAGACGTCGTATCGGCCTAGACGACGATTAGGAAGAATCCGGTTTGCCATTTGGAATGCTATTATCAGTATGCATCAAAATCATTCGATATTACGTTTTACAACGCGATTAGGCGGCGCACGTTTTACCGCAATCACACGAGCAGACGTGGTTGAAGGCAAAATCGATAAAGGCATTCCTTCACGTTCTCGCATACCTTATTGTCGCTCATCAATACTTTAATAGGGTAATTTTCTCGGTAGTCGACCACGTTATTTCTTCCTTCTTTAAACAATGACGTGCGTTGTTTATATCACCAATTACTACTTTTCCGAGAAAGTAGATAATTATTAAGAATCAATGAGTGCCTCGCGTTCCACGTGTTTCACTACGCGAACGAGGAGTAAATCTAATCGTGGCCAACTACTGCTGTAACTACTCTACTGAGACTGATACGTATCGCGCACGCATTCTCTTTCGGTGATTGAATTCGCAATAAACCTGCATATTTTCAGAGAAGTTCAGAGAACTGCCGGTGTGTCAACGACCGACCTTGTAGGCCGAATGCTTTTAATGACGCGACAGCATTTTAAGCAAGGCGACAGCGAGTACACCGTCGACAGAGAACCTAGTAAAAGTATGGGGCAAGACAGAACGGCTCGCTGTCCGTGGACGGGGTGTTCACAATTCTTACCTACAACACAGAAAATCATCCAGTTCAGCGATGGAAAGAGTCCACAGCCCGGCGATAAAATCGTTTACGTCGCCGGAGCCTTCGACTTGTTCCACGTTGGCCATTTAGACTTCTTGAGGGTCGCCAAAAAGGAGGGCGACTATCTGATTGTCGGTCTGCACACGGATCCTGCGGTCAATCGATACAAATGTGGCAATCACCCTATTATGAATCTCCATGAAAGAGTACTCAGTGTGCTCGCGTGCAAGGTGAGTCAGCTGAGAGAATGCTCGATATGTTTATGTCTTGACCTACCTTTCCGTACTTTTATCTGACGCTATCGAAAGGTGCTCGTGTTTCGAGTACGGTCCGACTTCCGAGGAGATTGACTGGCTCGGGGAATTCTTTGAGTTTGGCGGGACAGTTTTATTTTCGTCTGTGTGTGTAACTTTTCAGTTGCTTGGGCATTCCATGTGATGCGTCATCGTGACCGCTTACGTTTCGTTTTGTCGAAACGGGAACTAGCGATGAATCGTAAAAATGCTAGTGCGATTCTGAGGAATGCTTAATAATGGATCTATCGATTCTCCAGAATCTGAATGTACTTGATTATCTAAATCATTAATGTGTAATAACTCATTTTGGATCCTCACTTTTCTGTGCAGTACGTGAACGAGGTGGTAATCGGAGCACCGTACGAAGTAACCAGAGATTTAATGGAGCATTTTAACGTTTCCGTGGTGTGTCACGGACAAACATCAATAATGCCGTGTGAAAACGGCGCGGATCCGTACGCAGAACCCAAAAGGCAAAATAAATTCAAACTATTGGACAGCGGGAACGACATGACCACTGAGAAGATAATCGAAAGAATCATTCTTCACAGGTATGTTGATTTTTTTTTAATGAAAGATCTAGAAGCCTGAAATTGCAAGTACAAAGCACGACATTTATAAATCGTATATTAACTGAATATTCGAGGTGACATCGCTGTTTGTCATTTATTTAAGTTCTGTAAAATTTAGTTAGCCAATTTACGCAAGGACAATATTTTTTAACTATTACAATTTCCGTCATACGATCTTTCATGTTATCGTTGAAATGTAAATAAGTTTGGAATCAAAAATCTTTTGTCATATATAATATCATTATGCTACTTATATAGAAGAGTTGGTTTTCTTTTCAATTTTTATCATCGAAAGAATTTCTTTCGCACAAGAAAATACCGCAGTTTCAAACAGTTAGCTTCAAACTGTTAAACTTTATGCAGTATTTTGCCCCTTTAGGTCCCGGGAGCTCTGCACAATCATTAAGAGCTTGAACTCCAATTAACGCATTGCATCTTCCTGTTTTGTAATCACTATCCATTTTGTAATAAACTTCTTTTTTATTATGTTAAGGCTTTATCATTTTTTTCTCATTGGTGCAATTTTATAATTTTTCTGGAATATGCAATTCACAGCTTTTGATTACATAGGGATATGCTTTTTTTTTTTAAATAAGCGTGAAGTTTGAAATTTCTTGCAAATTTCATTTTCAACCGTATCAACGTTACATAAAAGTTATTCAATCCTAATGTGTGCTTTTCACAACTTTTGCAATAATGACTGCTATATTAAAATGATCAAGCTTTTAATTTTTCTTTTTAAGTAATTTATCGTCTCATAACTTTTGTTAGGATCCGTTATTTAGCACGTTCAGGACTACAAGAAAATACGTGAAATCTCTGAACTATATGAGAGACCTATAAAATTCGAAATCTCTCTCGTTCTAAACGTGTTAAAAATTACGTGGCATACGAACATCACACTTGCGTATTCCAATCGCCGAAAATACGCCTATTACATGTTGATGTAGCGTTTAATTGCAGGTTGGAATTCGAGGATAGAAATTTAAGGAAGGAGAAAAAAGAACTCGCCGCTTACGAAGCCCTCGTCAAGTCGAAAAATATAGAAAAACCAGAATAATCTTTCATAATTGTCAATCTCGTACGCTTGTCATATCCATTTGGAATTAGCATGTAAATATGCTATCATTTTATGAATTTACATGGCTTGGGTTTTTTAATTTTTAATCGGCTTTTATATAGCGAATGCAAATTAAATTGTATTGATTCAACTGGGTGTCCGACAATATTGATTCTTGCAGAGTGCTCAAATTATGATATTTATAAATTGAGCTGGAAACTCTTATCTGTATAGCCGATAATAGTCGTCTTTTGGGTATACCGCGCGTATTCGTGTTCTACTCCTGTTTAGTGATTTTTATATCGACGGTGTACCTTAGATCGTAGTTTGAACGAGATGAAAGAATTTTGTATAATTTTTGAAGGCAACATGCAACTTTCCCCGACTATCAAATTTTGACGAAACTAAGCTTTAAAGGAATCAAATTGCAATATTTTTTTACGCAAGTGCTATTCAGTATGTCGTTAATCTCAAGTGTGTTATGATTAGAGTTAATCGTAATTCGGATTCAGTTACGATACGATACGATCCCGTATCAGTCTTGCTCGAGTGGTATCAGTGTTGAAGAACTAAGAGAGATCTCTTAGAAAGGTGATTTATCTATTTGGAAAGTCTCCGGGGTGAAGAAACGAACTAACTATACAATTGTAAAAACGAAGTAGTGGTAGTAAAAACTATCGGTTCCGTTAATTGTGAATTTGGGACAAGAACAATATGTTCTGTAATTATACTTGTAAATACGAACGCGTTTTACTACTGTGGTAAGATCGGCTTTTCGCATACCTATAGTTGCGAGGAACCAATTCGTTGCTTCAAAATTCCAAACGTTTTTTGATGAGTGGAATTCGGCGATCTAAAAATCGAACGGCCTATTCGATTTCCTTGTTTCGATTTTTAGACTAATTAGTCATGTATTTCTCATATAGCTAATCCGTTAGAACTTTATGGCATTATTTCTTATTTTATTGCACGAGCCGTGTGTTTCTTGACGACTGCCGCGGTTGATGAGCTCCTAAAATCCATTCGCATGCTGATGAAACATCATTTTTTTTTGTATATGTATAAAGCTTGTGTCAGAACCTTACCACGCGACAATAGGATTAACATGCCGTGGCTATATTCCACTACCTATAATATTCACGTAAGCTTGGCTAAGTAGATTTTTTTTTTATAGAAGACATACGAGTACACGAGATAAATTTCAGCGTACTTGTGAGATGCAAATGTTATTCCGTTAAAAGTGACAGGGGCTGTAGGTGCTTCATTTTCCTTCAGTGACACTTTAATAGCCTTCACCCTATTTATTTATTAGGAAAACATTACGTTAAACGTGCCATTTTTACGATTATTTACTAAAACTCACTGAAAGATATAGATACTCATTGTGAATGCGTATGTTTACAAGCACATTCTACCTACAGCCTTTTATACATATGCACTGTTTTTAATATACGTGGATGGTACCTACATCGATATTTGTTTTATTTCTATTATATTAATTTATATTATCAGTCAACTTTATTTTTCCGTGCTACAGAAACTATCGACAGGGAGAAAAAACGTTCCAAGTCGTTTAATATCTGAATACTTTATTTCTCCAATGACGTTACAATGTTGACAACATTTATACCTTTTCTAAGTGTATTTAATCCAAAGAAGGTGTAGAAGATGGGTAATTTGTGATGCAGTAACATTGCCACTATCGCGCGTTTAGAAATCCAAACCAAAGATAGTGCAAGAGAAGAACGGCCGTTTGTGTAAACATATAAGACACCCTAATAAGGATCGACTTAGTTTTAAGACAAATGTACAATCTCGCAGAATGCAAAATTACTTTCCTCATTTTGCTACTGCGGTGCACTTTACGATCTACATTATACAGAACAATCAGTCCTGTATATCTACTCTTAAAACGATACTGTAATGTGGAAGAGTTAATATTTAGAACTGTTACTTCGTTGTTCAATAAATAGAAATCGCATATCAAACAAAATTCAATTATAAACGACCTGTGCTTTATCACTTAGGATAAGAAAATATGTATTCCCCACTTTACTTACGCTCCTTAATTTTCATTCCACCTACAAACTTTATTCAGATCCACGTCGGTGTAATGCCTTTCTTTTTCATTTTTATAAGATTACGCCTTGAAGAATTATTTGTACCAGTGTCCGTCAGGCGTATCAAGGCAATGTATTTGTAAGAGTCACAAATTATGCCCTACATGTATTTCAATAATTACACCAGCATGCGTATATTTACCGAGTTTTGCTCAGGTCGCATCATAGCATTGCTCGGAAAGAAGCGTTTCCTTTAATTTGAAACGCGAACGGAGACGAATTCGGCGGACGCAAAACTAACGCGATTTAATAAATTAATATCGATAGTGAGTACGCGCGATATCATTCTACTTATTTCTATATTCGTAAGAGAAAAAGAAGCAGCAATCGCACGGCTGTAAGATCTCATCGTACAGATACAAAGCACCTGTAGACAAAGTCGCGACGTCGCCTACAAGTACCTTAAATCATGTTTTCGCTCCGCGCATCGTCCGTGCGAAGCAGCAGCGATGATACGTGCATTATCAATACACGCGGGCGATGGAACTACGTACCCGTTCAATGCACGTGTTCGATATAACCGACATAAATAAGTGCTGGGAAATTACTGCACCGTGGCACGACCGGTGTACCCCGGCAACGACTCACAGTACTTCCGAGCACGATCTCTGATCAGTTCGTCGATCGACTTGCTTTGCGACACGGTGGAGGTGATGCTCTGTAAACGAGACGCCAGATAACACATGATGAGCGCGGATAGCGCGAGAAGTATTCCCAGGGCGACTGCGACGTAGAGGAAATTTCCGCAGCTGCCATCCAAGCCTGCGGCCACTTTTTCGTACAATTCTGTGAAAGGAAGGAGTTGAGAATGAAAGGAGAGCAAATTATAGCTATATCTTCACGGTCTGATATGTCCGATAAGATTAAGCCACTCAAGATTAAAAACTCATTTTCAAATCTAATGTACGATTAATTGATTTGTTTTAAAATCACGTATTTAACGCACGATGTGGTCGATACGGATTAAAATAATTGGTCGAAGAGATACACTGTAATACGAAGTGCATGAACGAGTTCTCATACCACCCGGCATCATAACGGTGTACTCGATGTTCTCCTTGATTTTGGTGAACGGCACCGACTCGTTGAATCGTTGCGTCAAGCGTTCGGCTTGCGGACGATCGTCGCTATCGGTTTCCCTTATCATCCGCTTCTTCCTCCTCCCGTGACCCGACGGTTCGAACAGATCCAAACAGAAATCCTGTCGACGGAACGACTTTCGATAACTACTTCCACCCTTATCGGACGCGGGGAGCGTACAGGGGCTAATTTAAAAGTGGCTTTCCCATTCATCACATTTCGAGTATCTTACAGGCTGACAGTCCTGCGGCTCCATGCACGCCTTTATCTGCGAGTGAATCCACAGCGTGGACCTCTCCCTCATGGAGCTCAGCAGGAACGCCTCGAAGTCCAGAAAGACCTCGTTCTTCCTCTCCCTATACCTGGCCGGCTGATGGGGGATGATGGACGCGAAGTCTCGATTCCTGCAGCCGTCCTTCACCAGAGACACGCTTCCGGGTGCGTGAGGCTGATCCGGATCCGGACTCACGGTCACCTCCAGCAGCTTAATGTGTCCCCAAGCGCTCTCGGGACTGATGCGAGCTCTCAGCTGAAGCTTCGTGCCGATCGGGACGGCTTGATCGACGGTCTGCGATCCAACGGATTGATCGGACGCGTTTCCGGTCGCTTCCCTGTACAGCGCTACTTCGTACTCCAAACGACCGGGTGTCTCCTCCACCACGCCGGAAACGCGGGCGCCGTGAGGACTGGAAGGGAACGGATACGCGCGATGAGCCTGGCGATTATCTCTCGATGCGGCGGGAGGATTCTCGCGTTCGCTTACAAAGTACCGGCGAAACCGGCCGCCTTGTGTCGCAGCAGGGTCGGTTCCGGCGGTCGACACATCAGGATCAGTTCTTGATCGGCCAGCATCACCACACCCGGGAACGCCGGGAACCACACCCTGAGGTGTACGAATCCCTGAAATCGACGCGGCTGGCTTATTCCGAGCGCGCGTTCGAGCCGAGAGCACATCGGAGTCAAAAATTTTAGGCTTTCCCGGCCACACATTGTCATTATAGTTACGAGTATAACTACTCTCGGCTTCCGGGTGGTTAAACCGCGTTCGAAAATAATATTTTGCCGACGTTTCGCAAACATTGCACATCGAAGGCTCGTCTCCGACTCGACTCTACTCACGTTCCTCTTCAGTATACCGCATCGCGAGAAGTCCGTCACTCTGAGGGAATAGTTGTCCTGCTGAACGTCCTCCGGGTCCGGTCTTATCTGGCAGTGCGGATCGACGAGGGGATCGGCGGATCTGTCGTCCGCGAAGAGCGGGGCTCCCTTGAAGCCCACGGGCCTCCGGATTTTAGCCGTGAGCAAATCGGACGCGGCACCCGCGCCGCTGCACTGGATGTCGGAGACCTCGTAATCCTGAGCGAAGCACGACGAGGCCTGGAGAAATCGTTATGAAGTTACCGACTAGCGCGTGCGAGGCGTTGGAAAGAGGGATGTGACGGCAATCGAGTAGAAAATCTTTGCGAGCGGGACAGAAATCCACTCTGATCTACACTGTGAAAAATTGTATTAAATTTCATATAATTGTATATAAAGCTTTTATCCGATACGTGATTATGAAAATTAGTATATTCCGTTATGAAATTTATCGGGGCAATTCCATAAGGAAATATATTAATTTGCATACCCACAGGCGGAAAAATTCCACATGGATTATAATAATATATAGTCCACACACACACACACACACATGTATGGATTTGGTTCTCCGTGGATTATATGTATGGTTTATAATATAAAGTTTACATATATAGGACCAAATCCATATATGAACTATGTACAAACCATATAAGATATTTTGTCCGCCTTGGTAATACATTACGGGGTATATTAATTTCCATAATCACGTATTTGGAAAAAAGCTTTATATAAAAGTACATTAAAAATAAAAATTTTGTTAACAGTGTTAATAATAGCAAACATTATTCATCGACTAGCAGTTCAAGTGAATCGTTCGAATCGCAATCGCTCCCACCGCTACTTTCTTTGGGCACGCGCTACGAGACGCTCTATTATCATCTTCCGAGAGCGCAGACCCGACGCACGCGTACCCGTCCGAGTGTGACCGGTTAACGGTGTAAAGTGCGGAGAGAAAAAGAAACGCTCCGGTGCACGCGTATCGCGTATTTGCACGTGTACACGCACGACACGTGAGGCGCACACGAATGCAACGTTACGTTTGAAAGATGATACAAAGAATCGCCAGGGTTGAACCGGTAAGACGGGCGCGAGTCATGGGCAAAAAGGATGCGGAATATATACCGGAAGGAAGCGGTGTACCGCGGATATGACAACGCGTAGCCTACGTCCGTATCGCGCGGGGTTGGCGACGGAAGCGAGTGATTGGGAAATACGCGCAATGATCGTCACGACGTTCGTACAAATTAAAAGAATCGATTGTTCTAAAGTCAAACTTTTTTTGCCGCACGAATTTAGACAAATAATTGTTCTTCAAAAAATTGTTAGATTTACATTATCGTGCGATTCAAATTAATCACTGTATTTATTGTAGCAACATATGTACGAAAAATTGTGCATATATTGAATCAATGTTTAGCATTTTATTCGCATCAGTTTGAAATCATTCAATGATGACTCGTGAAGCGTACAACTTTGACGCGTCTGATGAGTCATTGCTACCTAAAGTTCCCGTGCGATTTACGTACATTGGTCTCTCTGGGTTGCGATGCATCGAAAGGAGGTGCAATTTGCGCGGTGATACTGGTTTGAATGAACGGCCAGTGTTATTTCGGAGCGCGTAACGGGAAGAGGCTGCTGCGTCCGACCGAAGACATTTCGGCCTGCCTTTCGTGTGGGTCGTTAATTCGAACGGTTCGAATTTTGTTGGGACTGTTATACGCGGATTGGGTGGGTTCACCAGAGTCGGCTTTCATCGCGAAAGAAGGTCGACGACTGATCGACGCGCGATGGAAAAGTAGGTTTTAACGCTATTGTGTACGATCAACGATATTCGACGTCGGGGTCGGAACACATTTCTTGTGTCATAAACGAATAAGCAACCAGCCGCTTACAATTGGATAATACGCATAGCGAGATCCGCTCTATAAGTCAAGATCGAATTCTAACGCATAGCCAATGCCAAAAAACTTTCTACACGGAAAAAAAAGTGATTTTGCAATTATAGGAAAACTAGGTTTTGCTGAGAACGTTTTGCTGTCGTGACGGAAATATCATCTGTCGCAGCGAAAGATATGTCGAATAATAGTACCTAAATATAACTCTGCAACCCCACAGTGAAGTTTTTTCGGTACAAATGTTCGCTATCCCAGCAAACACTTTTACGACCACTTTACATATCGTTTGCTGCCGCAGATAATATTTTCGTCATGATAAACCCAGTTTTGCCGAGACTGCAAAAATAATTTTTTTCCCGCGTACTCGTGCAATTTTTCGCGCGATTGATTAAATCCGTAATTTCATCGAAGTCACCGTTACGTTCCTCATCTTCGTACCGCGCTATAACATCCGTACACTCTCTTCCTCCCCTCGAATAAAACCCACCATAAGAAGGGTACCGATCAAAATCCCCCACATCTTTCGCACTCTCGATATTATCCCTCGCGCCGAAAACAATATCTTCCCGCGCGCGTCCGCAAAGCCTCCGACGGCAACCGGAAGAAGTGATCTGCCGCGACAACCGGAAGAGTCTCGATCGTGCGCGAATTCGATTCGCGATCGTCAGGTGCAATTTTGACGAGGGTTACCGAGGGACTGACTCGAACGGCGGAGAAGAGGATCCTCCCGAGCGGACCGCCGCGATACCCCCCAGGAGGCGGGAGGAAAAGCCAGGGAAGCAGAGAACCGAAGAGCCCAGAGAGAACCCACCGGCCCATTCAGAGTACTGTTAATGCATGCCCGGTGCCCCGGCTAACGACCGTCCTTATACTTCGACTTCTTCGCTCGCGATGAGTGGCGGAGTCGAACGCGGAGCTCCCAGAACAAACGCTTTACGCGAGATGCGAACGAGGAAGATACGCGTACGTACACGCATCGATTGCAATACGGTTTTTGAGCAATTATTTGTATCGCAGATTCGAAAAATGCGGGCACAATTATTTACCACGCATTTTTTCACTTCTCATTCACACGGCCATATCTAAGTAAGCGGGAAAACGACACCGAAATACAGCTACGTCATCGTACCGTGAGTCTAGCTCTCTCGCACTCGCAAGTTAGCGTAAGTGCGTCTCTCTCTGGAGAATTTCGATGAAATTATAACTCAGCGAATAGTTATTTTTTTTCGGATATTTTCTTTTTCACACGTGATATTGAATATGTGTGCAGATTACAAATTGAATTTAAAAATATGAATATGTTTTTTATTTAAAAACCAATTTGACGTCGGGAAGTACAGAGTGACGCTTTTCTGTAAAAATTGTACAATATCGGTTCGCGGTAGATCGTGCATCGTATCATATTTCTCACGTATTTCTTTATCTCATCGCGACGATATATTCGGTCTCTCGCTCGTTTACCTCGGACTCGAGCGTGGCTTCCACTTTTCGCAACGCCGCGCCGCTGCGTACGTCTCTCCCTCCTCTCGCGGAGGAACACTTCGGGGAGTCGGCGTTCGGTCCGGTCGCGTTTACACGCGATTTTCATGCGAAGCTGTAACATTAAATAAAACTAATGAGTTAAACAGTTACCGACTCTCCCGGCGCATCGATTGTGGGTCAATGTCGAGTATACACGGACTCGTATGTATATCTCGTTAACCGCGGGGTTAATTGCACTCGTATTCACGTCGATTACGGTCCGATCACTCTGTTCGGGTATTTCTGTTTTATTTCTCAAATGTGCAACTGTGCCGGTCGCGCGGTTACCTACTTAAATCGGCCTTCTTACATTCGTCGACGTTTCACGAAGTTATCGTCTCCACACGGAAAGAAATGATTGTACAGGCTTATTGTTAGTAAAACATAGATTTTCCTAGGAACTGTTTGCTATCGCGAGAGAAATATTGTCTGTGGCAGCAAAAGATATATTCAATAATGGCGAATGTAATTGCAATCATGGTGAATTTTTTTGCGGTAAAAATATTTGCTATCCTAACTGTAATAATATTTTTATCATTATAGGACATGTCTTTTACTGCCACAGATAATACGAGTATTTTTGTTATGACAGCAAGAAATTCTCAGCAAAACCTCGTTTTGTCAAAACGGAAAACTGTTTTTTTTTCCGTGCAGTTTTTTTCGTAATTCTGTCTTCGTGAAAATCGGTAGATAACGCTGCCGTAACGATAAACAGGAACATCGACGAGCATCGCGCGGTATGCACCGAAAGAAATAATTGCTGATGCCAAAAAAATGTTTTCTTCCAGCAAAAGCATGATAGGTATAATTTCAGGATCAAGCCGTAATTTTATTCGCGCGAGAAAATACTTGATAGGTTCGAGTAATTATTTCTTTTTTGCGCAAAAAGAATTTCTCGTTCCCACGATAGTATATTCTTGAATTAAGGATGTCAATTCTTCGATCAAGAATTCACATTTTTTTAAATTTGCAAGATCATCTGTTCTTCATCCAAGAAACTTTTCTCTGTGTGACACTAGTAATTATTTTTCCTAGTGTAGAGAATACGACGCGGTAATTTCACGTTTTCATTCCGCATCCGATTTCGACACTGCAACCGCACCGACCGCGCGGAAGAACGCATCCGCAGCTGCCGCGCGAGAAAAAGCGAAGCCGCGTCTCGCTCCTCGACAGGGTAGGAGAGGACCGTCCGTCACACGCAGACCGCGCGCGAGTGAATGACTCGTCGTGACGTTATCGCTTTACCTGTCAGTGACGGACGAGCGAACGTGCGAGAAAACGTCGCACTCCGTCATCGTCGATGCAGCGCGAAGTACCTTCTCTAGTTCCCCGCGCGGAAGATTGCTCTTCCGTCACTTCTTATCGCCCTCGTAGTACGGCGAAGAAATTCGTCGGAGGACGGGATGCGGTCGTCGATAAAAAGACGGTAATTCCGGGAAAATCGAAACTATATTTCTTTACCTTTGAAATACAATTTTATTTCAAATTAAACATTTCGAGTATTTCAGATCAAATAATTTAAACATCCTAAATATAAAACTTGATACTGCTTCGAGCCGCCTCCCACATTAAGAATTTATACTAAGAAAAATGGATGATTGCTGGCGTCAGAAAAAAATGTTTTCGTCGATCAAAAACATTGTATAATTCCAAGACCAAGCCGCGTGGTTTTCTTCGCTCAAGAAAATATTCGATGAGCTTGAATAATTGTTTTTCTCGCGCAGGAAGAATTTCTCGTCTCAGCGAAGATATCGTTGAATCAAAATACATATATACATATTATATTCTTTGACCAAGAATCTGTATTCTTAAAGATGTTTAAGATCATGTTCTGGATTCAAGATAATATTGTTTTCACATTGCCAATTATTTCTCTCAATGTGTGTGTAGTAAATTATTCGTACAAAAGAGGAGAAGACTTTTTCTTCGTTACCGTTGCACCGACCTTATAATATTGCACTCGACTCGGAACGGCGTACGCGATGCGTAATTACTAATCGCGCTCGCGCGATATAATTATCGCCCCTCTGCCGCGGCACGCGCGAGCGCGCCCAACGGAATTCGCGCGTATTCCGATTTGACGCGAACGAGTGCCTTTCGCTCGGCGCTCCACGACGCGACGCCGCGCCGCGTAATGGCACGCGTACAAGCAGCGGCGTCGCGGGCCATAGCGGCGGTTAATAGCTCGAGTCTGCGGTGTAATCCGAAGCCGACGATATAATATTGTAGGTGGCGCGGCGGGCTTCCGGCCGCGACGGCGGATTTTCTGCCTGCCGCTCGCATTGGCCGATGTATGTATAGGTATGTACTGATAAATGAAGCTTGCCGTAATGAACGCGGGTTTTAATATCAATTGCGAGTCCATACATTGATAAAAAAAATCGAGCACCCTTGAGATTTTGGCAAAAATCGAAATCTCCGGAATCGATCGCTCGATCACTCGATCTTATGTATTTCTTCGCACTGATCACGAAAAGCGCGGTTATTAGTTCGATATCTCAAAGGAAATACGCGATATCGATGTTTCAACGTAGATAGGTACCTACAACGAATTATTTTCCTACAAAAAATAATCGATACATCGGTATCCCCTTAAAATTATCTCGATAAATCTATGTTTTTCGGAATCGACGCGAAAAAAAATACACCGAATAATTCAGTGGAAATTTCGATTTCAGGAATAACAATTTTTGCGAAAATTCGTACCTAGTTCAATTATTAATTTCCAACTTAAATGCCTTTCCATCGCGCAGCCTCCAAAGAGCAACATCCCCATCTGATCGACCCATTAGTCGCGCCATCGCGATTACAGACTCGCGCCGCGGTATCGCGCAGCGGGTATCTAACAGTCAATTAGAAGAACCCACCACGCGCTACATACTACCGCCTCACGCTCCATCATCCGCGTTCGCCGCGCGTTCCGACAGCCGCGCTGCGAGCCGCGCTGTTCCGCGAAGCTCGGCGCGGGCGCATGCAAAGTTAATAAGCCGAACGCCCTCGTTAATGATCAACAACCGAAGCGAAAAGTTATCAAAAAAATCGCCGAGATTCTCGCGGCGCACCGATCCGAGGCGAGTTGATTCACCCTTTCGTCGCGGATCAACGCGAGAGATGCAACGCGTGAAGAGTCTTGCCATCCCTATTGAAAAGATTCCACACAGAGAAAAAAAGAATCAGTTGGATCTACTGAAAATGACTTGCGGGGTCGCCTGGTCATTCTTTATTTTTATCAATGAAATTTGTCAAAACACATCAATTTGATGTCTCTTCGTTACATTCACGTGAAACGATATATTGTGATTGCGAGGAAGAAATATTTGAAAGGATTTAACTGATCTAAATAAATAATTGTGACACCGCCAGTAATTTTTAGTAGATTCAACTAATCCTTTTTCTCTGTGCATAAATTTCCATAGATGATTTTTTAGGGAATCTGGTGTGCTTCCGACACGGCCATTCTCTCCAGATATCCGATAGAAAAGTTCGAGAAGGACGAATAGGAATTCATTGGATTGCATGAAAAAAAGATTTAACGAATTTTATATGTATTCGTAAAAACGAACACAGAATGCCATAAGGGTAATAAAGAGCCGTACACGCCGCTCTACTTGTAATTACTAATGCATAGCCTTGAGAGATTTTATTTGCTTTTACGCAGGTACACGCACAGAATCCAATAGATTCCCATTCATTCCTCTCAAATTTGTATCAGTGGATATCTGGAATTACCGTGCTAAAAGCACATGAAATTCCTACGGGAATTCTATGGGATTTTAAAAAGTTTTCTCGGAGAATTTATAAGAGAATCTATGATATTTTGTCAATAGGGATCCATCGGCCCTCCGAGAACTCGCGCGGATTGCCGGGCGTATAAAGAGGGGTAAGAAAAAGAGAGGAAGCGCACTGCGAATCTCACGCTCCGTTGGGCCGCCGAAAGAAATGTATTTTCGCATTCGTTTCCATAACGCGGACGCGCGACGCTTCGCGCGTTACACTTTTGACACGGTTTCTGGCAATCCGTAACGGGGCGATAACAGTTAACCGCGTCGGGGCACTCGTACGTAACGCGCAACCAAACGTGCCCGCCGCGTGTACCCCCTCGCCGCGTGTGAAGCTCTTTTTTCTCCCATCGCCCGTATCGGTTTGCGAGACGCCGTGACGTCCGACCTACACGCCCGCTCCGAAACAAAGGGAGTGCACGCGCGCGATTCTCGGTACGGATGCGCGTATGTACCTATATTGGGTGAACCTTAACATACGATTACCATGAGGCTTACTCGCGAGGGAAGAAACTTCAGTTATCATTATCTGTGAACTTTTGGCCTGCGTCGATATAAGACTTTATTGTAACGTGGATAAAAATATAATCTTTACACACAAAAGTATTACACAAACATCAGTCAGAAACGTATAGGTAGATAATGAGATAACAGTGATTCGAGTTCATATGACATGAGGCTAAACTTATACTCGCCAAGAAAGAAACTCGAATCACTATTATCTCATTACCTGTCAACTCTTTTGGCCTACATCGATATAAAGCTAGGAATCCGCTACACTCGACGCGACTCGACACGACGCTTTTCTGATCGTATGATTTTCCACGTGTATTTATTTAAATGGCGTAGAGATCCACTAGGCTCGACACGACTCTACTCGACTCGACTCGACACGACAATTTTCTGGCTGGCCAGAGAATTATGAATTATATTCTCTCTTCCAAAGCATAATATATCAAACTGATGAAATGGACCACGAGAGATTCGAAACGGTTCAACAGCACGACGGGTTGATTATTCTTGTACGAGAAATGGAAAGGGCAACGTAATATTGACCCCAGAAGCCACTGTGCGATGCAGGAAAAGTGAAATTGTATATGGCCACATGTGGTGTGACAATCACGTCGTCGCGGATGCTTGTAGCAATTCACTATCATGAGCGTGACATCACAGTGCGCTCGTAGTGACGAATCTTGGCTATCGGGGAGATGGGACTTATACCTATATACGGCACCCTACGGTGCGATCGACCGACCGAACGGAGTCCAAAGTCCAAAATGATGACGAATGGATAAGAGGGAGAGATCCGTGACCTGGCCAACGCGACGTGGAATACGCTGCACCGAATCGTGCAAAGAAGCGCTTTATCCCCGCGGGGGAGGGGGAGGGGGGGGGCGTTTAACCCCAATGTAAAGCGGAGACCGAGACATCGCCACTTCGGCGTGCGGACAAGACTTATCGGCAACGCTAATGGCGCGCGAGCGCTAAAATCGAGGATGCGGCCGATGTTTTATGCTAAGTACCCGATCGTCACTCGAATCACGGAACGCGGTACCTAATAACGGACATCGCCCGTCTTTTCGCGTCCCTCGTCTCGAAACAATGACGGGTGTCTGCGGCCGCGCGAGCGAATCGCCGATAAGTCCTTAAAAGCGAATGTCGCGCGAACCGGGCGCTCAGTCTCGGTTCGAAAATCGTGGGAAAATGCGACCACTTCGGCAATCGGGGAGCGGAAAGCGCAAAGTGCGACTGAGAGAGGTGCGTGAGGATTCGATCCCTCTTAGATCATCCCCCGTCGATACGCGCAACCGTTATCGTCCTGTCGCGTAGGGGGATTTAAAATGCAGTTGTTTTTTCGTCGAATTTATCTCGTAATACGGAGACCCTGTCTTCCCAGATCACTGTAACCTGGATACTTCTGCTGATCGCGACGAGCGCTTCCGGAACGAGCTCGGAGAACGTCCAGGAGCCGTCCGCGCCGACGGCAGGACCGCGGGAACCGGTCCTGATAAACTTTCCGCGCAGATCGATCGCTCTCCGGCCGACGCCGCCTCTCGAGTCGCCGTACCTTCCGCCCCCTCCGTCCGCGGGGGTCACGCTACCGGAAGTCATCGACAATCGCGCGAGGAACTCGAATCCCGCCGATCCTCCGTCGTCGTCGTCGTTCGTCGTCGACAGCGTGACGGAAATCGACCACGACGCGACGCCGGGACTCCCGGAAGCGGAGCTGGAAGCTCCCGGCGAAAGTGGCGAACGAGACGGTCGTCGTTACGTCTACCAAGCCGCGCGCTCGCGACCGGAACTCCTGAGAAATTCGGCCAGATCGAGTTCCGGCGCGGATACCGGGTCCGCCGATGTATTCGTGAGGATCAACGAGATGTCCTGCGACGATACCGGGCAGGAGCTCCGCTTCAGGGCCACCCTGTCGCCGTCCAAGAGTTACGATTATCCCGTGCTGGAGAACGCCGCTGCAGGCGACGCGTGCAAGGTCACGAAAGCGAAGAACGAGTACACGATGGACTTCGAGGGCGATCGATTCTGGAATTGCGGGGTGGTCGAGTGCTCCACGGATTCGGGACGGTTCTACTGTCTCAGTCTGCGATTCCCGGCGATCTCGGGGTTGAAGCTGAAGGAGGACCTGAAGATCACTCTGCAGTGCAAGGCGCGAGAGAGGATCGCTTCGCACACGAAGAGGATCAACGTGAAGTCGCTGGACACGTAACGAGAACACGGCTCTTCATTTTTTTCTTTGAGGCGGGAATACATTTTTCTTTATCGTTCGCACACACACACACGCTGCAGAGTCTGTATTATTTTGCAGGACAGCGAGAATGGCGCCGAGGATAGCGCAAGGCGGTCGCAAGAGTCTCTTCGAGAGCGACGTGGGACTGTACAGGAGGACGTACAATTCGGAAAATATCTTCGACGCGAAGATACAGCCCGGCGGAAGCGTCATTTTGGGCGAGGAGATTCTCCTGCGCGCTCTGGTGCGAGAGGGCGACGGTGAGTGTCTCGAGAAAATCCGCCCGGGAAATAGCGGGACATCGTGGGGTTCGACTTGTTTTGAATACCGGCAGGCTGGAAGCACTCGAGAATCAGCGAGGTCACGGTCAACTTCGTCGAGAAGACGCGGCGGAACAAGATCGTCAACAGCCTCTCGATTTTGGACTCGAGCGGATGCCTGAACCCGGACATCCGCGAGATCTGCTCCAGGGAACAGTACCGCGCGTCACCGCTCGAGAGTTACGTGATCTTTCGGGCCTTCATGTTCGAGAACATGAGGGAGACCGACGAGATGGTTTTGAGCGTCAAAGTCACGGGATGCTTGGACGGCGGCGATTGCGCGTTGAATTGCCCCGCGGGTCACGCGAGGAAATCGAGGAGCGTGGGAAATCGCAATTACACCGTGAATTGGCAGGACGACATCGCCTTCCGAGTGGTCCTGCCCGGGAGGGAGCGCGAACGCGTGCGCGACGCTTATCTGCTGATTCCATACGTGCTGACCGTCTTTGCATTGGTGGCGATTATCGGCATACTCTATTCCGTCAGAGTCTTGCGGAAACAACGCGTTAAACACTGAATAAAGATTCCTGTTCGGTAACATCGCAGTGGTATTTTTAGTAACAATTAGCGTCGATAGGAGCAATCAACGTTGTGGGAACCGATTGGACGAGGGTCGATTTTATTGTCACAGAGCGTCATCGTGTCTGATGACGATTTTTGATAACACCGATGATAAGACGGGATAAATTCATACATCTCTCTCGTCTGATGGGGGACGATGCTACGAGTGAAACGGAATGTACCAAGCATCCATCTCCCAGCAGACTTTAATGCCTAAGATGAACAGAACCGCGGAGGCGAAGGTCTTTCTGCAGAAATCGTCGTTGACTATTTGGCGACCGAGACAGATCAAGGAGCAGGTGCACATGTCCTCGAAATAATTCCAGCCCTTATTCAACATGTAGTTGTCTATCGCGGTCTGTTTTTCCTCCGCCTTCCTTCTGAGCGATTCTAAGAGAGGAAACGAAAATCGCGAGATAAATAATCAGTTTTCCTGCCGATAAAATTCGTGCGATTAATTCTCAATGATGTCGGATACCTTTCAATTTCTCATAGGGGCATTCACGGGGGCAGGGCGAATGGTCGTTTGGATTCCAAGCCTCGTCGTTGTATCGACTTCTTCCCGAACCTTTGAATCTTCCAAAGCCTGAAGACATTTCGCCATCATCGTCGGGTGATTCCTCCCTGATGTATCCAACTCTTCCACTCGCGGGACTTCTTCCTGGAGTTCCGCTAGGACCCGCCATTGGACTCCAATCGTGACCTCGTCCAGATGACGATGGACCAGTCCGTCCGGCAGAAGTGCCTCCTGGAGTTCTTCCGCCTGACTTTCCGCTTGGGCTCCTTCTGGGTCGTTCTCCTGGTACTCCCTCCGGGGTTCCAGCAGGTCCACCTTGAGATCGCCATCCAGAAGCATGGCTAGTTCCACCTGGACTCCTTCCGGTTCTTCCTCCTGGTCCTCCCGTCGGGGTTTCAGTGGCTGCACCTTGAGACCGCCATCCAGAAGCGTGGCTAGTTCCTCCTGGACTTCTTCCTGGTCCCCGTCTATGATCTTGGTCGTATTCCCCAGCAGGAGTTCCTTCTAGTTTCCGGTCACTACTCGAGTCACTTGTAGAATAAACGGGCTGTTCTTGTTCCGCTCCAGGACCGGTTCTCGGTTTCCGGTTCTCGGTTCTTTCCGATGTTCCAATTGGAGTTCTTCCAGATTTTTCATTTGGTCCGATCCGATCAACGTGATCGGTAACGACTGCAGGGCCTGCACCTGGATGTTCACGTCATATGGGCCTAATTTACTCTCGTCAGAAAACTGACCTGTCCGAGCGAATGAAAATTTCTTTCCCACGTATAGGTATAATTTGATCGTTTATGGAATCCATTGAAGCTTTCTTTACACAAAGAGTCGAAGAATATATTCACATCGTGCACACAAATGAAATAAAGCAATTTTTAATCGTGATCGGAAAGAAATATCAAATCCTCCTATATCGAACTTACCTCGTCCAAGACGTGCTACGTTACTCTGTACTTTAGGACATGTCTTTGGACACTGGGGCATTTAGGAGCACAATCCCTTCATACGGTTTATCGTTAATCGTAGTAACGATCACTTTAGGTGAACGATAAATATATTTTATTTCCACTATATTAAACTTTAGATTTTTATCATTCGATCGAGTTCCCCGTTGAAAAGGGATCTTTGACGTTCATCGTGATTTTGACGCGTAAGATCAAATTTTGGCAGTCTTGAAGAAACAAAGGAAGCGTTATTTCGAGTTTTACCCGATGACCCTCGATGAGATGAAGCGTAGCTGAACATCTCTGTGCGGTCTTTATGACTGGATAAATGTCAAGTCCATCATACGTTGACGAATTTCTTTCTAAAAATACATGTGCGGAAATGTTCAGTACAAGTTCATCAGGGGTAAACGAAAGTTTATCGAGCGACTGCAGAGAAATCGAAGAGAAAACGGAATACAGATGCGCGTGTATCTCCGAAACGGACGTCGAAGATTCGGACGTCTGCGATGACATCGAACCCAAGCCTCTCTCCTTATGGGAAAGCATTCTTCAAGAGTCGGAGGCTAAGGCGGCTCCGTACAAAGAGTGGATGAGATCGCAGGAAGACGCGAGACCTAAACCGCTGTATCGAGAAGGACACGTGGAATATCTGAACGAAGAGATATTCCCCATATTATTACCAGCTATGGAAGATATGCTCGTTCAAGCTAATCACTGGAAAGTTCTTAGAGTACAGCCACCACTTGCGCTCAATCCCTGGCGATTCTCCCGAAACATTCTGTTCCGGAAAATCTTACTGTATATTTTATAATGGAACGACGTTATCCGTAGATACAAAAAAGCCGTTTTAACGGTCTAGACTTTCTCGCCGAAGTACTTTGGAACAAAAATCCGCGACATCGGAGAGGATCCGAAAATTGGACGGAGCTTTTCAGTATTCCACAATTTAAATTCTGGTTGCGATTGCAGTTAAGAGACGTATATAAACTTACGATATCGCGGGTGTAGAGCTACGGTATATTATACCAAATTCTCCAGTCCTAGGCCGATTTTTCCAAAATCTTGGCTGTGGTCCGAGGAAGAAGGCGCGGTCTACATTCAAAAATGGGTACGCGGTTGGATGGTGAGAAAGCGAGACGACGTTCAGGAAATGCGACAATTCTGGAAGGTATTCACGGGCATTCGCTATTTCCGCATTTCCGGTCACCAACGTTTCGCGATAACGATATCTACGTCGCTTTACAGGCGATCAGCGCGGAGAAAGAATTGAATAGGTCGATCGCGAGAAATGCCGATGATTCAGGTAGACTTTTTAGGACAGAGTAGATCGAAAAACTATCGTATACATGTTTACGCGCGCGATATCCGTCGTTTAGAGACGAGGCGAGAGACGACCCCGTGCGAACGCGTAAAGCAGAAGGCGCGACGCAGAGAGAGACCTTTTTAAAGATGACATAAACCACTAGAGTCCTGGTATCGAAATAAAGATACTTTTTTGCAACATGTTATTTCACGTATAGGTATTATTAATATTTTGTATTTACTCCTTTAACTTATTGGCTATACATATATGTACAATACTACGGAATAAGATATCATTTCTTTACATTCGCGTAAAGACTAGGACTGGCAGGAGTTCCAAGTCCGTAGGAAATTTCGACGTTTGGCGTTTCGCCCTCTTCCGCGACTCTGTACGTCTTTACTCCGAACGGGGCATACTGGAGCGGTAACTTTAAGTCTTCCGGAGGACACGTTCCCGAAGCTCTCATGTCTCGAAGTATCATCTCTTTCATGAGAGGTGGAAACTCCATGAATCTGGGAAAAATTCGCGTAGGAATCTCTTCTAAGCGCCGAGTAAATTCGATCTCTTGATCTTTGGGAATCAGCATGTAGTCAGTTTTGTAAGTCGTTTTATCCAACTGGCCTAAGCGCTCGACCTTCTTCCCTCGAAAGACTCGTTCTACGAGGACCGTTACTTTGCGAGATTCCTGAATGAACGTTAATCCAGTTACAGGCGGTCGGGATAAATTAAGTGAGACGTTGCGCGAAAAGTGATATTTGGTTTGCTAAAAAAGAAACTTACATTTTCTTCCTGAGGCCACGCCGCAACTTTCACAATACGCATGTAGCAAGGTTCGGGATACCTTTGATATTGGTTCCTAATTACCATTCGGCCCACTCCGAAATTTTTCAAATTCCCTAAAATCTCCCATAGCGTTTTACCCTTCCAATCGGTTGTGCGACCAATGTACTTTATGGGCATTTTGTAATTTCTCTTTCGCACCGGCTACTCGTCCTAGACAACTTTGGTAAACAAACTCGGTACAGAGGTTATGTCAGATTAGGCGAGGCGAGTGAAGTCACCGCGGGATTCACAGCTGGCGCTGGGTTCGCGTACTACGTAAACGAACCACCATCTTTTTCAAGTTCAATCGGTTGCTATTCGAACTGGAGTCGAACTTTCGAAAATTTCGCGAATAAAGTCAGTTACGGCGAGAGACAAGTCGCAAGAATAAAGCGAGCAGAATCCTTGGCTTCCGAGTGTTGTGATTGTGATCGTGATTGTTAAGAAAAGTGCCTCTTGCGAGAGAAAGTTTGGTGTAAGTGCAGTGCTTCAGTGGCCCTGGGACGGGAGGCTCTACGGAAGAGCGCAGTTTTCACCGGCCGGCAAGTTGAAAAGAAATGTCTGCGAGCAATGTAAGTGCTTATTGTTCATACTCGTAAGAAGTCCTCGCGAAAGAGGTTAACCTCCTTGGCCCCTACTTTTCAAACACTGGGATATTTTGTAAAAATCATAAGGCCGTGCTCGTTCGGCGACTTTAACTTTTAGCAGCAGGGCGGAATTCGTATAATGAAAGGACAGAAATTGTATCGCATAAACATATATTATACACATTTTTTAGAAATATACATCGTACAATTATTACAAATCATTGTATAAGTAGCCTGTACTTGGCTCATCAGATCACGGTGTTGAATGAGTCTTGGAAACTTAAGTAGGGAATATTTCATTTTTATTAAACACTGGTCGAAGATATGAAAATTGGATATCCAACTACAAAGTTACACTTTTCTATAAACTTTGGAAGACCAGCGCGTTAATTTCATTAATATGGTACGCAGTTAAATTGAGAAAATGCACGATGGGTGGTGGCGCAAATATAATTTGTATCTTTAAATAGCAACAATTATAAACTTAACTTTGCAAAATGCATATATGGTAAATCAGAGTAACATAACGACCTCTAATAAAATATCAATGCAAATATTAATGCAAATATTAAGAAGTTTCAAGAGTATCTTTGACAATACGCATGCGTGAAGGTAACATTTTCCATTATAATGCTCTCGTCTCATTTTACGTTCAAGGAAAAAAACCCACTTATAATATCGCGAAATAAATTGTTCATAATTCTATCAAATATCATTTCTTCCTTAAATTGGTCATGTACCGTATAATATATTTGTTAGTAGTCCGATACCTCTTTCTGGTAATCAAAGGCTTTTTAACATCTTTGCATAAGTTGTCAGTTCTAGCCTTCGCGAATTGCTACTATCCGTCAAAAACATTAAGAGAGTTTCTAGTGCTCTTTTTTGGCGACCTAGGAGCCATTTCTTCGGATTAACCGCTTTTTATAACTCATTTTAAAAATACACCAATGCTTTGAATATTCTCAAAAGTTTTAGTCTCACGTAGCTTTCGCATTTGAAATCAATTAGTAACTCAAAGCTGTTAGAGATTCACATTGATAGGAAAACAGTAATTACAATTGAACGCCCGTATTCCTGTATACTTATACTATGTACAAATGTAAACCTGCTCCTTCGCGGATGTATACAGCGTGACGCGATAAGACATCGTAATGTATATTACAAAGGACAAAATCGCCTTAGAGACATCTTTCATCAATAAAAGTTATACAAAATAAATCAATATATCTTGCGTCACCATTTTCATCCAATGGAAAGGCTCATAAATGCAACAATCTTTTGCACAAAAAGTAACAAGCGCAACGTACACCGATATATACAAAGTCTAAGGTAGTCTAACGTCAACGCAGTGCTCGTATAATATCAGCGGATTGTAAATGCGTGCAACGAAATGTTATATAGCTTTTTGGAAAACGACCTATCATTTGGCACTCGAATCGATCCTCTCGACCGTTGAACTATGGAGCATTTTTTCTCATTTTAAGATTGCTTTTCACGTCAAGGTATCATGGAGATTGTTCTAAAGCATTGCCTGATTTATAGACATTCCTCTAAGCAGGTATTCCTTCAAAAGCAACGTTCGAAGGACATCAGTGAGATATTTAAACTTACAGATATATGCAGTTTTGAACTGCATAATGCGAGCAATACTTTCAGGTAGCGCGTATAAATTGAATTTCGAGTTTCAACTTTGGAAGAAAATGATTCTGGGTTATTTACGGTTCGAACTAGCGATAGATTGACAGTTTGTACAGTGTATTTCTCTCGAGTCATGTGTTAGGGAGTGATCAAGTCTATTCACCCTTTCATCGAATTCAATAACGTCCCTCTAACCATTGAGATTCTATAAAACAATCTTCGAGTCGGGAAGTGTGTCGAGTAGGAAGTTAGGGGCATCCATCGACGCGAGGTTAGCCTCTAGCAGGGCCAACTGAAGCTCTCTTCGAGCCTTTTGCACAACGTAGACCATTAATGATACGCCTACAAGTATCTGCAATAGAGACCACATCGTCGCATAACTAACGTTACATTATCTCAAACGCTTGGCCACTGTTAATACTCTATAATTTTTCCATTGATGGTTTCAATCAACAGAAATAGTCAGACAGATGTATTTCAAGACATTATAACACGCGTTTTAAATACGCTTACTTTCTTATAAGTCTCACACACTCTCGACTGAAGTCTACAGTGAGATCAAATTATCTAGTCCGAAAAAATAATACAGACGGTTCTCAACTTCAAGGAGTAAAATTGATAAAGTTACCTGAAAAAAGAAAACAACGTATCCTGTTGCGGCTGTTGATTTATCTTCCAACACGTCTTGCATGGATCTTAGACTGCTACCCAAATAAACATTGATAAGTTGAGCGGGAAGTAAACCTAGCGCGCTGGCTATATGGTATTTGATGCCACTAATATTGCTTACCTAGAAGGGATTAATTAATTCGTTTATTAATAATTAAATTATGTGCTTCTAAAGGGATTTAATGTATACACGTAGGAACTGGAATTACAAGGAAATGATATTTGTAGGAAATATGAAAATCAATCTATTGAATTGCGACATACTTTGAAACTTTCTTTTAAAAAATAGAACGATATTAATCTCAATGCGCCATTTCGAATTAAAATTATGGTAAACTGCTAGGGACGAAAATTGTCCTGGTAATTTAATTTACACATTCATCAGATTTACTTTACTTGCGCTAATTTCTAGGGCAAACTCAGTAGACCGGTTCAATTCCCGATAATTTGTTCATTTTTACGAGAATCTCAGAAGCTCTTAAAAGTGATAATAAACAGCAGTTTAGCAAGTTTTAAATACTTACAGCGAAAATTGTGTTCTGTAGTCCAAACGGAATTGGCGTAAGTCTCGTGAAGAGCACAACTTTGAACGCCTGCGGTCCGCAAATGACCCTCAGTATAGCTCGCGCAGAGTCACTCTGCAAGAGTGCTCCGATCGGCAATCTCGAGGATAGAGCGCTCAGAGTCACGTGTGCTATAGCAATCCCGAGGTTTGCAGAAAGTACCACCATTAAGATGCCTCGAATAATGCCGAAGAGGTAACCACTCGCGATAATTAAAAACAGATAGCCAATGACTATTGGAAACGAAACGAGGGTGAACAGGGCGATAAAGATAACAGTCACGATCCAGATGTTCTGATGTTCGATCCAATAGAGGAGTACTTTGATGTAGTCTCGACATATGAAGACTATAGCCCCCAAAAGAGCCAGGGTTGCAATGGTAACCATCATATAACACAGCGAATTCGAGCTGATGCAGTTACATCGCACGTGAGATGCATTTTTCGAGGAACGAGTTCCGATTTCGACAGTTTCCAAGTTAATAATTTCCATGTTCGACGCGTCGGACCGCTGTACTCTAAAATTTCAGTGTAGATTCTCAGTATCAGACATTCCTCGCGCTAAACCTATATAGTTGTCGCGTAAAAATAGAATTTTATAGCACGAGCGGCATGCAGGGGAAAAAATACGTTCGCCGAGCAAATAAATAATTATATACAGGCGCGGGGGTGCGAGCGAAAGTAACACGAATGTGTAGGTAGGTTGCGAATGACGGATAAGGTCTTATATTTACCGTGAAACGTGATTTAAATTTTATCGAGGCCGGTTTCGCCCGCACTTTCACTCATGATTATTAGAGGTGCCCATATGCAGGCCATCCTTGATGAATTAGAAAAACGAGGCGCGTCGTTCGGACCATCGAACGAGTCGTAAAAACATAACCTATAACAACCGATAGCTAACATGCCCCAGTTACGGCGGGGACGTTAATGTTTACACCGTCGCGGTGAACTAAATTGAATCGTAACATTACAGTCGTCGCGTTTCAGACAAATCATCTGGATAATAAAAGTTCGATCGACACTCGTACTTCGCGCTGCTCGTATTTCACATTTTTTGTCAACCGTTCGCAATCCTCGATTTAGGAAAAATCATTCTCCACCGACCCCTATCGTGTAGAAAATTCGTAGTACAAATCGGGGGAGAGAACGCGATCCCTCAAAATTTCGGAGCGCACTCGAAGTCTCGCCTGTCATATGAGTTTGCCATTTCGGACTTCGATAATCGATCTCTAGCGGTATCATGCGTACCTATGCTAAATACGATGTGCCTCCAAGTGCTGCACTCTTGTGAATGCAAAATAGACTTACGTGCGCGTAGAGCGCAGTATAAAAATGATATCGGAAATACGCGTTTACGTAAAAAATAATATTCAATTTTTGGTGCAGGAATTTCATAATTACTCGATTGCCGTCAAATATTCACGCGGTATACATTAGCGTTGTGCCGACGTGCGTATAACCGGCTTTACTAATCTATAGTACATTACCGAATCATGAATCACCGACACGAAAAACCGCTGTTATGCGATATGTAAATTTATTTCATTCGATAGAATAACTGATAGAATTATTAAATCGTGAAGTTTAATAATGTAGACGATAGAGACTAATAGATAGAACAGCCAAACACGTATATCTTACGACTGATTGTTGGGAATCGCTTGTAGGGGGAAATGTTTTGAGTCCACCACGAAAATTTCCACATTAAATCTGAACCAATCGGATTTTTGTCCGATCTGATTGACTGATTGTTTCTGTATCGGAAATTTTCGATTGAGACGTGAATCGGAATTAACCGATTGTGTGTGTTTCGCTGAAAATTCAATAGCAACTAACTTGAAAATTCTCCGACAAAAATTCGATTAAAACCTGTTAAATCCTATTGAAAATACTATTGTACATGCAGCGGATATACGCTACTTTTCTGACGCCATTCGCCTTGGATAGGGTACCGGAGGACATGACTTTCTTGCTTTTCTTTTTATTTATAACGCGAGCCGCTTAAACATACTATTAGGATATTCCGTGGCTCGAATCGCATATATAAATAAATTCCGATGTGCAATTGGAAAATTCGAATGTTCAAAGTATTACACCGTTAAAAGATACACGAAAAGTACATCTCCCGGAGATATTACAAATAATAGTTTGACCTGGACTGCAGTAAGTTCAGTTCTGTACCATTTATACTCATAGTGCTCTGGTTTACTTCCGACCCGTAAGGGACGTCGATCAATGGTATCGAGTTACAAAATACCCTCGATCGCGTACCATCGACCGGATCTCCCTAGTCGCAACAGCTGTACACAGTCCACCGCCGAATTTCGAAGACTAGTTTGAAAGCCAACAATTTTAATTCTCTCCATAATCACTCGCGGCTCGCTTCTACTGGCATTGTCCATCGTGCTGAGCACACCATTCGGGCGACAAGGCCTCGGTGTATATCCCTCTGGCTTTCAGCCGCTCCCGATGATTCTGCAGCCGCGGCTCAGCCTCGGCCGTAGTCGCGATCGGGTTGCTCCACAGCCTTTCGCCCACGGCGGCCGCTCGCGGCCACACGCGCGAATCCAGCGCACCGCCGTCCACGTACTCTCCCCATAGGCACGCCTCGCCGCCAAGAACTCCGCTCTGAGAACGGAGAGAACTGTGCGTTAGAAGACGTTTCAAACCGCGATCGTATATCGCCGCGTTGGTTCGTGGAAGGGGAAATTGGAGAGGATCTCATTGCAAGGTCTCTCGGAAAGACAGACGAACCGTTGTGAGGCATCGTGTATGAGAATGTGTCCGACGAGATTGTACACAGAGAAAAAGAATAAGCTGGATCTACTGAAAATTAGTTGCGGGGTCGTGAGTAATTATTTATTTATATCAATGAAATCTTTTAATAAATCATTTTGATATTTCTTCCTTGCATTTATGTGGAATAATATGTGATCGCAAGGGAGAAATATTTCATTAATATGATCAAGAGATTTAACTGATGCAAATAAATAATTACTCGCGACCTCGCGAATAATTATTGATAGATCCAATTACACCGAAAAAAAATAGTTTGTTACTGTAACATTATTTAAGCTACTGTAACAAATATTTGAGTTAAAATAGTGATAACGGATCGATTTGTTATGGCAGCGAAAAAAAGAAAGAATATCATAATTTTCATTGTAACCAAGGAAAACGGTGAAAGATTTTCATTCTACACAGCAAACTATTTTTGTTACCGTAACAAAAAAAATGCTGTTATAATATAATAATTAATTTTCGATGTTACTAACACAAAATTAGTTTTTTCCGCGTAATACTTTTTCTCTACTCGAGTATGCGATATGCGAAAGAGATGACGTTCGAATATTTCGCGTACTGTGATTGCGAGTAAAGCCGCTTGGAAAGTAGGTACCTGTCGCGGTAGGCGATTGTTGTAAGCGTCTCTCCACGTGTGATATTTCGTGCTTCCCCAAAATCCGTGATCCAGGTACCAGGCGTCCTTCGTCGATAGGATCACTCGATAGCCCAAGCTCAACAATTGATCGGGTATCGAGGACCACGCTTCCACCCAAGTCTGTATGATGTATCGCTTTTTATCGATAAACCGCTCCACTACGTCGGGATTGGTGAGCGCCGAGGTCCACAAAATAACGTTAACTTTGTCGTTTCCCCGCTTCTCGTCGAGGACCTTCAGTTGCCTCGCGTGAAATTCGCTCCAGAGCAGGAGGAAGTCTTCCGTGCTATGTCCCATGCCTCTCGCCGTCATCGCATCGGTGATCTCGTCCGTAGAATTCCAGCAAGGCAGGAAAACCTGAATATACGCGATGAGTTCGATAAATAATCGAGAAAGCGCGTCTATACCGTTTACATCGACTTAACCCGCAAGAATTCGGTTTTCTCATAAATTAGTTTCTATGCAGATTCGACAAATTTAAAGAAAATTATCTACCCCGTATTTTTTCATTTTACATTGTCGGTCTCACTTGATCTGGAAAACGACACTTTGTAATGCAGCCGCATAATTATGCTGTAAGCCTATGTCTCTGGTACTCGTTTAGCATAATTGCATCTCTCTTGTGTTTCGATGATGTCACAGCATTGCAGAAAGAAATGCGCTTAAAATTCTGCGACTAGTAATTTTTTTTCCCCCGTGATGTTAAATATGTGTACAAATTACAAATTCAATTTGAAAATATGAATATTGTTTTTTAAGAGAAGACCGAATTCGGTTTTTAAGCAATTTTTATCACAAATTCAAAAAAAACTTGGGCATAATTATTTACTCCGTATTTTTTCATTTTTCATTTTCGGCCTTATTTGACCCGAAAAACGACGTTTTGAATTGCAGCTACGTCATCATGTTGTAAGCCTATCTCTCTCGCACTTGTTGTTTGGCATAAGTGCGTCTCGTTTACATTTCGATGACGTCACACCGTTGCAAAGAGAAACACTCTTATAACTCTGCGAATCGTTATTTCTTCGGATGTTTTCTTTTTCATGTGATATCAAATATATATAAAAATCACACAAATTTAATTTGATAATATGAGTACCTATATACCCTATTTCTTTTTATGAGAAGACCGAATTGACGCGCCTTGATTCACATCGCGAGAGACGTTCTCACCTCGTCGCCGCCGAGATGCAAAACGCTATCAGTGCCCCAGATCTTCAACACGTCCTTGTAGATATTCCCTAGAATGTTGTAAGTGTGAGGATTGATCGGGTTCAGCTGGCCGCAGGGAGGCTGGATGCAGTAGTTCCGCCACGGTTGTCGGTCGACGCAAACGGCGAGTTTCCCGAGCCCCGCCGATTCGCCCCAATCCCAACCGGCGCCCGCGTGAGACGGCGAGTCCAGCTCCAGGATAACGCGGACCCCCCGTAGCTTCGCGTAATTCAGCACGAGCGCCATGTCATCGACGCTGTATATCTTGTCCGAGCTGTAGGCGCCGTATCTGGCGGGAGAGACAATCTTATCGTTTCGACAGCCACGCACATAAAAAAACCAGCAATTTTTACAGTTTTATGCAATAGCGCTGAGATTCGAGCTGATTTTCAAGAATTTGTGCAGAGGACACATTTCTATTTACAAGTTTTTAATTGTACACATGTTATACTAATTCAACCAGATACGATATCTGTTTCCCCAGGAATTTCTATCGGTTCCCCAGGAGAAACACCTAATTACCGTGTAATTCGGTTTTTAAGCAATTTTTTTTTAATCGCGTATTCGAAAAATAAATGTCGGCAAAATTATTTACTCCGTGTTTTTTTTTCATTTTTAATTTTCGGCTTTATTTAAACTGAAAACCGACATTTTGAAATGTAACTGCGTCATTGTGCTGTGAGCCTATCTCTCGCACTCGCAACTCAGCATCAGTGCATCTCTATGGCGTTTCGATGACGTCACGATGCTGCAGAGAGAAACGCATTTGTACCTCAGCGAATAATTATTTTTTCAGATATTTTCTTTATCGCGTGACGTGGAATATGCGTGCAGATTACAAAATCAATTTAAAAATATGAATACTTTTTTACTTAAAGACCGAATTCTCTAAAGCTTCCCGGGCGAAATTGTACAGTTCCTTCGCACTCCGGCGATTTTCGCACGTGCGAATCAGCAACTCGAGATGATTTCGCGAATATCGCGAAAATCGAATGTACACTGTGAAAAGATTGTATAGTAAACTTTGTGTTACCAAGTTTTTATCATACAAATTTACCCATAAAAATTACTATATACGAATAAAACAGTTATATTGACTACAGATTTGATTCCCTTTACAATCGAGGACATTTCGCGCGCGCGCGCGCGCGAACCAGCAACTCGAGGCGATTTTACCGGTCGTTTTCACGCGGAAGAACCTATATTTCAGGCGAATGCTAAGCCGAGACTAACTAGACGCTGAATAAGAATGCACAGGCCGAGCCTCGTAGCACACTTCGAGTGGACGCGTCATACCGCCCGAGCGAGAAACTTTGTCGCGCGTCGGAAATAAACATATCGAGTTTATACAAACACGGGAGCCCTGCCGCTCGAGTGGACTTGTCAAACCACACGGGCGAGAAAACATTGTCGCACGTGGAGAATAAACATAACATGATATTATCGAGTTCGTAAACGCCAGAGAGGCGCCGCGCGAGTGGAAGCTAGACACTACCCGGGCGTCTCTTGTAATTCGCACGGCTCCTCAGGTTTCTCCGTGCGGAAGCCCGGAAAAGTTAGCAGGGAAAACAGCTGCGGTCTTACTCGGCCAGGAGAGGCGTGCTCTTGATCTCCAGCGGGAAGCTCTGGCTGTCGGTGGCGTGCCAGTGTAGAACGTTCATCTTCGTCGAGGCGAGGCCGTCGATCGTCCTCAGAATATACGCGATCGGCAGGAAGTTTCGCGACGTGTCGATCAGGAGACCGCGATGCGCGTAGACGGGTCTGTCCGCGATGGTCGCGCGGTCCAGCAGGACGAGACCCACCTTGCCGGCGGTCGTCGTGATCGGCGCCGTCAGTTGCGAGAGGGTCTCGAGCCCGTGACGAGCGCCGAAGACGGTTTTGGCGGCGATGACCACCGTAACGTTGTTCTCTGCGAGAGAAAACCCGTACAATATATCATCGCGATACGTATACCGTAAAACGGGGTTACTTTGGCACGCGGGGTAACTTTGGCAGATTTCACATTATTCCACCTTTTTCTATCGAATTTTTGTCGCTTAAATTTTTACTCACTCCAAACAAGCCTTTCTTTCGTCACAGGTCTAGGACACTAGGAGAATGCCTCGCCATTATGTAAAAAGGTTGAGCAGTCGTGCATACGCCAATTATTCTCCCGCTCAACTAGGAAAATTGTTTAAAGCCATTAGAGCGGGGGATGTCTCAAGCCCAAGCGAGTTGGCGTTACAACATTCCTCGGAAACCCTTCAGAATAAGCTATTTGGCTTTTTTTTTTACGTCAAAGTAGACAAATTGCCAGTTCTATTTTGGTGTCAAATGCAGTGCCTGCTTTGGCACCCAAAAATCAAATTTTTTAAGGTGCATCTTTCATTATTATTTAACAAATTTTGTGGGAAGCTAATAGCCACTGAGGTATTTGCTACAACGAAATTTTTACATTTGTAAAGTGAGCGATCCTTTTTGAGCGATTTTCAAAAACGTCTCAAAATCTGCCAAAGTAACCCCGTTTTACGGTACTTGAAAATGATCGCGGCCCCGAGATCAACTCAATTCGAGACTACAGAGCGGAATAACTGTACCCGTGTATGTGTGTACTGCGCCGCGAGTGTACACTTACGAGGCGGATCTAATGACTCCGCGTTGTCTCGCGTAATCGCTAATAACGCGTCGGTTATGCGATAAATTTTTTATTTGCAGATAAGTGCCGCGTTCTGACGGTACGCCCGCTTTGATGATAACGTTGAATCGCGTGAAAAAAAAAAAAATGTTCGGGATGGCGAAACGATTTCTAGGTAAACGCACCTTTCGTCGCGAGATCCAGACTGTAGGACTCGTCGGTGTCCCAATCGAGATCGAGATCGGGGGACGACACGTTGACGGTGATCGTCACCTCTGTGCCGATCGCGGAGCAGTCGTTCTTGCACGTCGACTGTAGATTTTTGATGAAGATGTCCGAGATTTTCGCGATGAAAGATCGGACCAAACTCGTCCCGTCGCTCGGGACGAAGTTGAATTTGGAGGGGTGCACTTGTATGTACTGCGCAAAAATTGGGGTTCGGGGGGCGATTAATCCGAGCTCGTAAGGTAAAACACCCAAAGGTTGACAGGGTATTAAAGGTTGACACTCTCATGGCAAATACGTACGCGCTATATTTATGACAAATGGTCACTCGAAAAAATTTGGCCACAACTAGAAAATTATAGTAGTTGCAGTGATAATTTTCTTCGCAACACAGCAAGAATTCTTGCTACGCTAGCAATATTTTTCTAGTTGTGTCTGAGCCAGCCAGAAATATAGCTGGATTAGCTAAATACTTTTTTCAGTGGTGTTATTTCCATTAGCTCGAAGCTCCATATACGTTTAATACATAGTTTCAAAATATAGCGCATATTTGCCATGAGTGTCTACCTTTAATACCCTTTACTACCCTGTCAACCTTTAGGTGTTTTACCTTAAATATTTCGTTGACGATGCATCGAAAAAATGTTTTTTTTTATATCCGCTTATCACGCGCGCGTACTTACGCTGCTTCCAAGGGTAATGCCATTGGTGGGAATCGGCCAGAGACCACCGGTCGTTCCGCAGACGAGACGGCAGGCGGCTAAAGTCGTGTGCTGACCGTTCCTCTTCAGGATAGTCGGTTCCAGTGCGGATAGCGGTCTAGACGTTCGCGAGCATTTGTTGTCGACGCACTCGAATGTTCTGTAGAATCTGAAAGTTCGAATTTCGTCGTTTCGAAGAATATCTCATCTCGGGATAGGTATAACAGATTTATTCTGATAAAAATTCCTTTTTGCTTCTCATAAATAAATTCCCATTCAGTGCGAATAAATCTTCTTGGATGCAAATAATGCATAAACCTATTATAGACGCACCTTGCTTGATGCGTTTCAGCCGCGAGTAACAGGCTGATGAGGCACGTGGCGAGGCACGTGGCGAGGATACGCGTCATAGTGTCTTCCTTATAGCAAACTCGGCGATGAATGTGTCGGATTATCACATCCGGTGTTTCTTTCGTAGAAGTAAAATATTCGCTTCGCGGTGTGTCGATCTCGTTGTCACGTAGTATTTCTGTTCGTTTGCCGTATCCTTGTATTTTTCTTAACAGTCGACCGGCGCTGAACGAACGAACGAAAAGAAAATAATTTTTTGCTCGCAAGCAGAAGTGTCCGCCCCCCCTCCCTCTAAGTTCGTTGCGTAACGAAAAACACAAGAGATAAGGTAGGTATAAAGTTAGAACCCAACCAATCCATGAATTCCGTAGAGCAGAATGCAACTAGTCGAAAATTTTTTTTCATTACTTTCATAGATGCATCATATAGGCAGAGAGTGTGTATTCTATAGCCATTTGAATGAATTCGCAGGATTCGAATTATCTACTAATTAACGTAATCGCGATAATTACAGGAGAGGAAGGGGAGGCAAGATCGTGCCGCTGCTTCCGTTAAAAGCAGATAGCACATGCGAGCGTACGTTCCTGGTTCCCAGCTTCAAAAGCATTTCTTGATAATGACTTTCGATAAATTCATTGTGATTCTCTTACAGTACCTATATGTAAATAGTTTTTTTTAACTACCTCCTCCTTTCAATTTATCCAACTTACATTCACTCGGCAAAATTTCCTCGCTCCGACGCTGCTACAGCTGCAACTGCGTTACCGGTTGCGATAGGAAGATGCAACGCGCGCGTAACTCCCTCCGCCAAACAGATGCGCGCACATGTAGGTACGCCCACTTCGATAGCTAAGCACGAATTATTATCACAACTCCGCTGTATTCGTGTACTTTAGAATTTTCGCCGTTCGCTCATTCGTTTCTACCTAAAAGGAGATAAATTCGCAGTCGAAGGCTCGCGCGGGCGCGTTTATCGTCCCGGTCGCGCGATTCCATCGACGCTGCCGAGTCGCCGGTCTCCGCGGAACTGAAGCGAATTCGATATAAGGCGGCGAAGGTGCCGCGAGAGCCGCGCGCTCGACTGTGAACCCCCGTGTAACGGGGTATCGCCGATTGGTCGAACTCTCTCTTGCCGGAATTAAATGGGGAGTTTTTTTATGCGGAGGCTGCTGCTCGGTCGTCCTTCTCCGAGGGATGAGTTCTCAGCGAAAGGATTCTATAGAGAATCTTCCGGGAGAGATGACGTTCAGGGGGGATTTTTGTTAAAATGCATGCGAGTCGCGTACTAATCACCACGTTCTTCCGAGTTTAATAGTTCCTGACACGATGAGAGAGAATTTACACAGAGTTACTGTTTCTCGTGAAAATGAAAAAAACAATTATTTTTGGACGTGCGCAGCATCACATCAACTGCACTGTTAATAAATATATAATATATTAAATGTGCAATACAATTGTATATAAAACTTATATCCAATACGTGATTATGAAAATTATTATGCATCGTTAGGAAATTTCTAAGGAAAATTTCGTAAGGAGATATATTAATTCTCATAATTGCATATGTATTGGAGAAAAGAGCTTTATATAAAAGTATATTAAAAATACAATTTTTTAACCGTACGAAGCAAAAACCAATTTGTTTGAAACAAACGACGTGAATCACCGCGACTGGTTATCCGCCGAACGGATACGTACACACATATACGTCGTGCGTAGGTGTGCAGACGAGGAGAAAGCAAATGAGTTATGGCGTTGTTACAGTGGTCGCGGGTCATCGTACTAAATACATAGATACGTAGTGTTCGTTGATAGTTCCCTTTCAAAATTCGCGATAACGATAGCGGTCAATTTTCTCGGGCACGATTTTCTCGGGCGTCGTTTTTTGGGTCGCCAAGCACCGACACATCGACATCTCTCTCGACGTGCGAAGTCCATTTCGATTTATATCCAGAAAAAAACGCGGGTCCGCGGTCATTCGCGAGCAGATGCCTTTCTACCCATTCTATTGTATACCTACGTGGGATATATGTATACGTATGAACACACGATACGTAACTATATACACCGTATACCACTCCTCGCGGTTACCTTGAATTTTAATGGATCGAGGGCAATGTACCTACGCGAAGCAGCTAGATTTCTCTATCGATCTTACATATAGACGAAAATAAAGGAGAGAAATATACAATTTGACGCCTCGTACACACTGAGGAAAAAAAGTGTTTTTGAATAGTTCCGAGAACACATTTATTCTCGATTCGAATGGATACCAGTTTGATCCAAATAATATTCAATTAAATCAATAATATTTACATACGTCTAATTGATATTCATTCTGATCGAGTAAATGTACTGTTAGGACTAATAAAAAATACGTTTATTTTGATCAAATAAATTTTTCCCTCAGTGTATACGACCGTATGAGGCTAAACTTACTCGTCAGGAAAGGAACTTCAATAATCACTATTATCTCATCACGTATGAGCTTTTAGCTCATATTTGTATAATACTTTTTTGAAGATTACGTTTCAATCTACAATAAAGCCTTATATCGATATAGGCCAAAAATGTGTAAATGATAAGATAATAGCGATTGAAGTTTCTTTCCTGGCGAGTAAGTTTAGCCTCGCATGGTACATAATATGACCGCGAGGAAAACGTCTGTATCCGGCGCATTTATTTTACGCCGATCTCAAAAATCCGTTCCCTTTTCTCACGGGCGTATAACACGCAGTAACGGTACACTCGTCGAGCCATTGGAGAATAACGACTCCGCCGGCGGGTAAAGCGAATCGCAGATGCAACGTCTTCTCGGGATTCCGCGCCTCTCACTAAATTCACGGTAAAACAGAGTCGTAAACGTTGAAATCGAGGCGGTGTAAAAAGAAGATCCTTCGCCTCTCCTTCTCTCTTAAGACGATGAACTTTATTCGTATCGTATAGGTACTCTCGTCCTCTCGATACTTCCCGCCCGGATGCGATACGCTAATCCTAAAGGAGTTACCGATCATCTATACTACCCGCGCAGTAGGTATTATATTTACAGGTGGAGTGCGCGCGGTTGCAGAGGCGTGACGGAGCTATACGTATGCATATATATACACACTGAGAGAAGTAATCGCTAGTGTCAACCAAATATGTCTTGAATCAAGAACATACGATCTTACCAAATTTTGAGAATACAGAGATTCTTGGTCTAAGAATATATATTCTCGATTCAAGACACTTTCGTTCTCGAGAGTTGAAATTTTAATTTTACTTAAATGTTTTTAATACTCCATTGGGGGGGGGGGGGGGGGGGGCTATCATTAACCTATTAGCCTATAAGCTCCTATTTTGAACTTAGAATTGGCGAAATGTTCACTAATGGATCATTTCTGGCTCAGCATAGGATTTCAATACAATGGAAAATCGACCTACTGTAAGCCTAAAAAGGAGTAGGTCTAAAATTTCCACTCGGGTTGGAACGAGAAATTCTTTCTGCGCGAAAAAACAAAAAATTACTCAAGCCTATCAGACATTTTCTCGCACAAAGAAAACCCATCCTGAAATTATATCATGTTTTTGATCGAAGAAAACATTTTTTTCGCACCAGCAATTATCTCTCTCGGTGTGCCGATCACGAGATCGTTCCTCGAATTTATTCGCACACCACAGATTTGCAGCGCGTCCCTCGAGCGCGTATCAAATACGTCTAATCGGTGTCCGATCTATCCCGTACTCCGTTCTCGCGTCGATGTGAGCCGCGGTCTCGCTCCGTTAATTATTGTTCTTATTGCCGTTGAGGGTAACGTCCAGCGGCTCGTCGAGCGGCTGACCGGCCGGGCCGAGGTCCTGTCGCGGCGTCTCGTCGCCGCTCGGCAGCCGGTGAAACAGCGGCGTCATCTGAGAGTACCTCGGCGGATGGGGCCCCCGCACGGTCAGGTCTATCTCCACCTCCTGCGGCTTCTCGCCGATCTCCTGACTCGCCTCGGAGGTGCCGGTGGACGAGCCCGGCGGGGAGCCGCATCCGCAGGCGACGCGATCGGGCGATCGGTCGCGCGGCGACTGCGAGTACCTGCAACGCGGAAGACGGCGATGCTCTTTTCAGAGGCGATCGTTTATCGGCGCGCGCGCGGCGACGTCTCGAAGTGTTACGGATAACGGAATTTGCGAAGGGCGTCGTATCCGTCGAGTTCCGTTGCGATTAACCCTCCGTTAGTCGCTGTGGGTCTGACGGACCCGTAGCGTTTTTATTTGCCAATTGTTGGAAAACTATTGGAGCCACGCCATCGTCGCCTTGTGACATCTCAGAGGGATGTGCTAAGAACGATTGACTCGAGTCTTATATCCCGGTTTTTTACATTTTTTTAATCGGTTTAAATAAACTTGTAAACTATTTATTTTCAATCACTGTGCATATCACAGAAAGGGAAGTTAGGGGTCGTCCATTAATCACGTGAGGTCCGAAAGGGGAGGGGGGTGTTCGGTAAAAATCACGAAATATCACAAGGGTGGAGGGGGGGGGGTGTAGTGAAATATCACGTGTATTTATTTTTTCGTTGAACGCGCGATTTCTAAACAACCTTAATGTGTGGACATTTGTATCATGGTCCTTAATTTTCCAGAATTAAATTAGATTATACCTACCTGTAATTAAAGATAATATTCTCAAATTTTTAAGATACTTTTGTACTAAAAATAAGAAAATACACGTGATTTGGGGGAGGGGGGGGGGGTTAGTCTTAAACCTCACCACGTATCACCAGGAGGGGGGGGGGGTTAAAAAAATGCTAAAAAGCATCACGTGATTAATGGACAACCCCTTATCGTTGATCATTTTATTTTATTTCAAACGCGTTACGGTTATAAAAAAATGAGATTTGCTGATATGGGTCTGACAGACCCATAGCGACTAAGGGCGTCTCATCGGCTGACGCGCCTAACGGAAGGTTAATTCCACACGATCGACGATTGTCGCCGGATGATCGAGCCGATAAGAACGGCGGAACGCGCGTCCGCGATAAAAATTCCGAGTAGAAAATACCCGATATCGCTCACCCGTGAGGAGGCAGAGCGCGATAGTCCCGACAGGCGGCGGGCATCGCGCCGTTCTCCGCCGGATTCTCCGTGGCGGGCGGAATCTGGGGTGCCGGCAGCGCCGTCGAGGGCGAGGAGGAAGGGTCCGAACGCTCGATCGCGGGGGCGGAGGGCGCGGGCGATCGCAGGAGCAGAGGCGCCGCGCTACCCAGACCCAGGCAGCGTATGCGCCACGCGTCTTGCATCAGCTGCAGGCGCGCCTGCTTCCTCCACTTGGCGCGTCGGTTCTGAAACCACACCTGGAAGCGACGGTCGAATCCTTTAGATGTACACATAAGAATCCGCGATATCTCATCGGTGGAAGAATTCAACGAGCGGGAATTCGACGCTCTTGATCGGCAAGACGTATCTACGGGCTCACCTGCACGCGAGCCTCGGACAGGGAGATTCGCAGGGCCACTTCCTCGCGCAGGAACACATCGGGGTAGTGAGTCCTCTGGAAGAGCGACTCGAGCTCTTGCAGCTGCTGGGGAGTGAAGGTCGTCCGATTGCGTCTCTGCACGTAACGGAGGGAAATAAATTAGAGCAGGGGGCGAATCGGATCGCAGATCCATATATTTGACGCTTTTAGTGCCGGGGGCCGATATATGTATATCGGCCCTTGCTGCACTGGCGAAAAGTGCGATATATCGACCCGCACCTTGTAGCGCTTTACTATTCGCATTGCGAGAGATCTCTATCGCAAAATAAATGTATAATACGTTATAAATAGTCTAATTTCATTACGAGATAATTAAAATGTAAATATTGCCTTTCTCGTTTGGTATTTGTGAGGCTTTTTCCAAATCCTAGTAAAATCGTAAAATTCGGCCGGCTACCTTCGCATGAGCACCTCTTTTTCGCCCGACACTCAAAGGGTTGAAATCGTGTTGAAAACGAGTACTTCGAGATCGTTCGTATTACTTTGTTACTCTCCGACGAAGCGATACGAGCAATCGAAATTATCTTTCTCACCACGATCTGAGAAATACACCGAGACAAAAATGTACTTGATCGAAATAAACGTGCCTTTGGACAGTCCCAAGAGCGTATTTATTCGATTTCAATGAATATCGATTTGATTCAAATAGCATCTAATTAATTCAATAATATTAATATTTGCGTCCAACCGATATACACTTAAATCGAATAAATACGCTCTAGGGACTGTCCACAGGCACGTTTATTTCGATCAAGTACATTTTTGTCTCAGTGTACAGATGTATGACCCGATTCGCTCAGTGATCCGATTCGCCTCGGTCTACCCTACTAAAATCGACTCTGACGACGTCCCCTTATAATTTTCCTTCCCACGGTCTTCATCTTCGCTGTACGAGCGCGAACGAACGTGGCCCACCGTTCGATCGGTATCGCGAAATCGCAACGATTCCATCGAGATCCGGACGCGTGCACCGCCGCCCCGCTTCTCCGCCCTCCACTGAAAAAAAAAGATTAAAATTTATTCCGTGTTGGAAGGATAATCTGAGTACGAAAGGTAAAGACAGATCAAAAATTATCCTTCCAGGGTATAAAATTTAACCTTCCTTGGGATAATTTTCGATCCGCTTTACCTTTCGTACTCGGATTATCCTTCCAACGGAATAATTTTTTATCTTTCTTTTTTCTCAGTGTCGCGAAATCTCCTCCCGATTTACCCGGATGTCGAAACTCGCGCGGAAAGCGAAGATACGATTTAGTCGGGGAAACGTACACTGACCTGACGACGCCGACCGAACATGTATTCCGTGAGCAGATCCGCCTGCGGTCCCAGGGGCGACAGATAGGGCCCCGCCATGATTCTCGTCGAAGGATCGCCGGGCGAGGAAGTGTTTTCCCGTTTGTCCCGACACCGCGAAATCGCCGAAAAATCTGATCGACTCGCCGCGATCGTGCGGGAGATGGCGAGCGACTGAAGCGAGATTCGCGGAGCGGATGGAGAATAAATCCAAACAACACCGGGGGTTGCTCGGGGGTGGATTCGCGCCCATTGGTCGTCGCACGCTGGAGGCGGCGCTCGGTCTTCCGGGGGTGCACACACCCCCCTGCGATTCGACGCGAAGACACGGTGCCGCCGAACCGCGACGTAAACGCATTCGCCAGGCCGGACTCTCGGACTCTCGGTTCGGTCGTTTGAGAGAGGCTGGCCGTTTTTCGATGGTGTCATTTTTTGTATGGGTGTACGGTTGGAAATTTTGCGGAAAAATCGGACGACTCGTTTTTATACGACAAAATTAACCGGTTCTTCACATGGATAACGTTTATTCATAGGGAACCGCGAGCGCCAATTTGAGGCTTCGAGAAAAAAAGCATGTAACTTTAATACCTCACTATAAATCTCCCACTTAACATTTTTTAGCGTTCTTTTCATTTCTTGATAGATCTATGGTTAACTTAAAATTGTAATATTGTAGAATATTTTTTAATTCCAATTATACCTGCTTTTTTTTTTATTAAATTTGATGGGGGGGTTGGATCTGTTTATACATATATATTATATATATATTGGTTTTACATTTATTTAAACAGCACCAAAGACAGTTTTGGTTAATGGTTTCTTTTATAGGATTAAAAATGAAATGAATAAATAAATGGTTCCTTTTATATACATTTAAGAACACTTTTTATTACAAAAAAAAACTGCTCAAAAGAAGTACAAAAATATAAGACTAAACACAAAAACTAATTTATTTTATTTATCTTCCTCTATTTCAAAGTCTAAATCTTGGCCAAATCCATGAGTGTCATCTAAAAATTCTCCAATTTTATTAATTTTATAAAGTGACATTTGGTGTTAATATGAAGAGATATGTCGCGTCGCGTCGCTTGGATCTCTTAATATAAAAGGAAAAACACCTTTTTTAACGATGTCGTTTGGTTCAACGCCACACAAATGGTGCTTTGGATTAAGTTTCATTCACAACGTTTTTAAACGATACAAATTAGACCTTCTGCTACAACATGGCACCACTATCTCATTTTTTAAATTTTGGCGCTTGGTTCCCTATGAATAAACGTTATCCGTATTAATCCAACATTTTTGGTGTTAACGTTAACACAATGACCGTTAAAATTAACGCAAAGTTTGTTCAATTCACGCAAAGAATCAATTGATTTCTAAGTACAAAAATAGGTGAACCGATTTCAAGACAAAGTTTGCTAGCATGTACGATAGAGAATATTCGCTAATCGTCACGAATTTCTAATGAATTTCTATTGTTCAAATGAGCCGTAAAGTTGAAATTCGAAAAAAACTCAACCGCCTCGCAATTGCGACACCCTCATTTTATCGCGACAAATGGTTAGAAGCAACGTTGAAATTAATAATGCAATCCCAAAATTTCAAACGAGTTCTGACCAACTTGTGCCGAATTTCATGAAATTCATCCAAATTCGATGAAACAACGAATCTTCAAACTGTCCAAATCGAACCCCCCTTTCGTGCAACGATTACACGCTAGATCCGAAAATCATTCTCCGCGCTGCTCGAGTCGAAAAAAAAAGCGCGGCTTAGAGAGAATATCGATCGCACCGAGGAAACTTCCTCGTCCCATCCGCGGCGGTAAACGTGGCGCTTATGCCGGAAAAGAAGCGGAGGAACGGTAGAGAGGCGCGGAGGAGTAGAGAGCGACTGGGAGGGCGGGGCGAGGCGGAAGGAAAGAAGTACATGCAATCTTTTCAATTATGAAAACACGGCTTTGTGTTTTATTTTGTTTTGTTGTCAGCGCGCTATTCTCTCTATTCGGGTTTTTATATTATATAACGCGGCGCGCGCGCGCGCGCGGGAGGCTGATGGGTCAGGGGCGGCGGGGGTGGGCCGGTGGTTGGAGGGGGTGCCAGGGTGAGATTGCTTTAGTAATGAATTACATGGCTCGGGGCTATGTGCCTCTGTCTGTGATGCTGCCCGACCACCACCGGGATTCACCACTTTCTGGGCCCGACTTTTTTTTTTTCCCGCGCGTAGATACGGATAGACCGTGTATACGCACGTGTGTGCGTTACGGTTCGCATCTCCATTCGTGCCTACACGCGATTCTATCTAGCCGCTCATCCGCGTCTATGTATACCTTGCGCGTTCGAGCTGAGGACGGGTGCAAACGAACAAATACTTGAGCGCGACGTGAATTTCGGTAGGTACCTCTGCGAGAGGAGCGAATTGTCATTGACATCGCGTCATCGTCGCGTGATGCTGTAAACTTTTTATAGATGTACCGAAGATTTTGCTGCGAGCGAGCGAGCGGATGTATAACTCCTTCATGCATAGTATACACTACACACTGAAAAAAAAAGAGATTAAAAATTATTCCGTTTTAGAAGGATAATCCGAGTACGAAAGGTAGAACAGATAAAAAATTATCCGTCCAGGGTATAAAATTTAACTTTCCTTTTAGGATAATTTTTGATCTGTTTTACCGTTCGTACTCGGATTATCCTTCTAACGGAATAATTTTTAATCTTTTTTTGTCTCGGTGTACAGTGGATGAATGAAAAACATTTTTTTGTTCAACCTTGACTTATCAAAATGTGAATTTTCTTTTTGAAAATCTAAATTTCCGGAAATTTCCTATGCATGGAAGGGTTAATTACATACAATCTCGGGTGATGAGAAATAATGAAAATTCGACAGGGCGTGCTTCGTTTGCATAGCGCGATCAAAATAAATATGTCTGGTACACACTGAGAAGAAAAATGGAATATTACGTTAAATCGGTTTTTATGGGTGGGGGAATGCGGAATTATTTGCTTCAACTACAAAATTTGGTTATAGCAATTAACGGCTATTTGTAGAAAACAGGCTGTGGTCCATTCGAGTCAATTATTAGTCCAAGTAACTAGATCTGCATTATCCTGTACATAACTGCTGATTTAGTTAATTTTATTGCATTTTTTTTCTCAGTGTAGTTATTGAAAAAACAGAAATTTTGAAATTATCAAGGTTTTCGATTATCGGAGGCGTTAAACGGATCAAACACTTAAAAAATTGCATCGACAAGATGGCATATAATGAAAAATGTCTAATGTGCTATTAATTCGTTCTAACCGAGTAAATTGGAAAATTCCTAACGTATGCTCGTAGATAGGGGCAGGCGGTCGGGCAAAAGTAACGGAGTCACGTCAGAGTAACGCAGTTCAAAGTACGAAACGAAACGTAGGGATACGTACAAGGGATATCTGTGCACTGGAGATAAAAATATCGCTTCTTCCTCGCGGGTTACCAAGCCGCTACGAGTGGCGCTAGAGGCGAACGAATAGACGCATAACGCTATTCAAAATATTCCTGCGGAGCGTACGCGCGACCACCCGCGCTTAGCAAACGTATTCGAAGGTTTATACAGCCGCGCGTTACGTTATGCGAACGTTTCGCATTTTACATAGAACCAGGCTAATCGTTACAATACTCTTCAGAAGTTGTGAATCTCCTCTCTCGCGCGCTCTTTGATATCCTGCGAGGAGAATTTTTCGAATTTTTTACTCGAACACCGCGCCGCAATAGTTCAACGACCGGTAAAGTGAATGCAGGAACGGCAAACCGTCCGAGAACTGCTATTATTCGTTTAAAAAATTGCTATCCAGAGAAAAATTCGGCAAAAATAGCCAAACCGAAGAGTTATCAAATCTGGGGAAAACATCGAAAATTACACCGCCTAGCTGCACTGAGGAAAAAAAAAAAGATTAACAATTATTCTATTAGAAGGGTAATCCGAGTACGGAAGATAAAATAGATTAAAAATTATCCCTGCAGGGTTTAAAATTTAACCTTCTTCAGAATAATTTTTGGTCCATTTTACCTTTCGTACTCAGATTATCCTTCTAACAGAATAATTTTTAATCTTTCTTTTTTTCTCAGAGTGTACGCGTTCTATCTATACATATTGCGTATGCAAGTACGCACGTCGTAGGGTACCTATAGTGTCGATTACAATACGTGCGACAATAACGAGATCGCCGGCCGTCATCCATTGGACACATTGTTGCCGCCCAGGAACCGCCCCCGCGATACCACGGGTCGCTTATTAATTTACTATCCCCCTGTGCGAAAGCCACCCCCGAAGTATCCGTCGGGGTGGTCGCGTTCGTTAATCTACGGGGACTCGCCCCGCCCATTCGTTACAATTTTCATACCGGGATAAATATGGGGGGTTGAAGGGTGAGTCGACGAGGTGCACGTAACCGCTGTCCGTATATGTCCGTTAAATTGCACAAGGGTCGCTCTTTCTTCAAACCATGTGCAAGGTGACACGCTTTATACTTTGCGGTAATTCGGTTTCACAGTTGCCTTCCGCAGGCGCAGCGTTACCGACTCCAATTGCGCCCGATGCAAGGCAACCGCGAAGTATGAAGTCTCCCTGTTAAAAATGTCCGATAGAAAACGATGGAATATAGCAAAAATGAATCAAAAATACCACATTGAGTGCGAAATCAATTATTCCTTATAATTTTCATATTAAATACCGTAGAAACTTATACAGATCTTATGTCGATCTTCTTGTTTTGTATGATATATTCAATGTGAAAATTATAAGAAAAGATAGAACTTCTAACTCTACGGTATTTTTGAATCTTTTCTACAATTTTCTATCATCTATCGAGTATTTTTAGCAAGGCTAATACTTTCTATGTATATTTTGATCGGGCGTGACAAATACACGGAGAGAACAGATCATTAATAATTAATAAATGTAACTTCAAGTACGGCGAAATAAATATTTCGTTAGGGCAAGAAAATGTATGTTAATTATTAAAATGTTTATTGCATTCAAACGGTTGTCTCGAAAGATTTAGTCGTGCCAAATAAATATTGTAATAACGAATATTTATTTGGTCCAATAAAATGTTTTTCTTTTCGCCACATTTAAACGAATATTTATTAACTGCAGGTAAACGGTTTTCTCAGTGTATGAAAATCCACCGTTCAAAACAAAAATCAGGCGAGAGCCACAACGACGACGCCCGTTCCATGCTCAACATTTTCTCGCGGCACACGTGTCTACGTACTCACGCGGTTCGCGCTATGTCGATTCGTCGCGCCGAGAATCGGGAGTCCCCGCGCAACGCGATTACCGCGATATTATTTCCGCCCGCCCACGGGACTCATTCCGCGTTCCGAATCAATCGCGCGCCGTGCGGAAAACAATAATAACCCCCCCCCCGTATCTCGGGTTGCTCTCCCCGTAAAACCGACCCCCCTCTCCACCGCCCTTCGACGGCGAATCAATGTTATATATATATACACGTATATATATTATACGTACGTATACCCACCATCATAACCAGCAGCATTTGTGATTGCGCTAAACCTAAACAATGGACTACCCGTCGACCATCCTCATCTACCCCCCACCCCACCCCAGCATCCATTCCCCACAGCCCCCGACAGCCCCCTCACCCCCCACTCTTTCCTCATCGCCAAGCTTCCCAATGCTGCTCCAATTCATCCTTCCGGACTAATTGACTTTTTCAACGGGCATATTTCTGTCTCGCTTCGCGAACCGCGAACGCGGCTCGATCGAGTTACATCCCCCGATTGGGTTTGCCTGCGACTGCATGGAGAGTGCGAACACGCGTGCACTGAGAAAACAGTTTATTTATAGGTTAATATACGTGTACCGAGAAAAAAATGGTAAGTATATTCAATTAAATCGGCATTTACGGGTGGGGGAATGCAAAATTAGTTGCCTCCACTAATAAATTGTGTTATAGCGATTAACGGCTATTCGAAGAAAACAGATTGTAGTACATTCCAGTCAATTGTTAGTCCGCGTAACCAAATCTGCATTCCTCCACTCGTAACCGCCGATCTGGTAAAATCTATACTGCATTTCTTCTCAGTGTTTACTTAATTATGGCGAAACAAATGTTTCTTTGGATCAATCCAATATTCGTTAGCTATGACATTATTTTTATTTGAATGAAAGAGACATTCTAATAATTAAATATATTTATTTGGTTCAATGAAATATTTTTTTTTCACCATAATCAAGTATACATTTATTAACTATAAATAAATATTCTCTCAGTGTGTGTGTGTGTGTCTGCAATTTTGGAAGATATCGCGCGATGTGGAATTAATTTTAGCACTCTGGAATAAGTGTATAAATACTGATCAACCCGAAAACTGTTTTATCGCGCACCTCGATAGTCCGATTCATATTATACAAATTTTACCCCTGTCTCGTGTTCGATATTTACCGCGCGCGACGCCGTCGACCGAGACGGCCAAGAGCTTCATCCAATCTTCGGTACCCGGATGCACAAAGCTTTTTACCCCCAACCCCCCCGATTCCCACTACGCCCCTATACTCTATTCATTTACGTTATACCAGCGCCACCCCGGTACGCCCCACCCGCGCGGCCTTGTATTTATATTCAGACGGACAGAATCAAGCATAATGCAACCCTGGTTTTATTGTTTTTTTTTTTAATGGAATGCACGAGCAAACGAAGTCGGAGACGATGCGACCTAGTCAAGGAGATGGAAGGAGAAACGCGTGGTAGACGTATTCTCGTCGTGACTTTTTCCGCCTCTGTGTATAGGTGTTCGCTGATTTGTTGAATCAACCGAGAGAAAGTCTAACGTTTACGATCGTTTAAGCGCGTACGTCGCATCGCATTCTATTCGTTATTCGGAATATTGGTGCGCGCGAGGCGATAGGTGAGATGCGTAGATCGGAGGTCGACAGATGCCCCTCGAGGACTCGAGCAGCGTTCGCCCGAAAGCTCCGATAAGATCGGACGGACTGTAATGGATTGATGATACGGATAAATACGTTTGTAAGGACTCGATGAAACTCTCGGCGCGGTACCACTTGGATCGTCAACTGATCGCGATAGCAGGGACTCGAGAACTTTACGGCTTCATTATTTTAAATAGTATGTCCCCATACGGATGGTATATGGGATATGTTTTACCCATGAGATCAACGATATCTCGGTGGTCCTTTGAGATTTCTTCGATAAAACCATCATTTTCAGAATCAGCATGGAACAATACATCGGATAGGGACCGATCGAGTTGTTTCCGAAATTTTCATTTTTCCGAAAATTTCCGAAAATGTCACAAGGCACTTGATATTTTACTAAAAATTGAAATCTGAATCGACAGTTCGACGATCTTAACTTGTGTATTTTTCCGCGCTGATTATAAGAATCATGATTATTAAATCATGATTAGGTCATCTGAAAATAAATAAGAGATATCGGCAATTCTATGCACGAAGAGATTATTTGTTTGCAGAAAATCAACCATTCATTTCATATTTCCTTGATAAATCTGTGGCGACCCGTCACGCTACGGCGGCCTGCCGCCAGATGGCGCCGAACATCTCGGCCCTCGACTCCGCGGCCTACATCGATATAAGACTTTACTGTAGATCAAAATGTAATCTTCAAAAAAGTGTGATACAAATATGAGCCAAAAGCTCATAGATAATGAGATAATAGCGATTGAAGTTTCTTTTCTAGCGAGTAAGTCTAGCCTCATTTGATATATCGTATCCTTCTTATCAGTATAATTACCAACATTTCTTCTAGTGATATTGTAGCATTTTTGAATGGGAAAAACGGTGTACATTTATGTTACCATTTCTTGACGAATACGCTATTATTATGTGACGACCCGTCACGCTACGGCGGCCTGCCGCCAGATGGCGCCGAACCTCTCGGCCCTCGACTCCGCGGCTACCGGCCCACGGCTCTCGGCTTCTCGTTACTGTCCGACAACGGTACAGGTATATAAGAGCCCCGTCTCTCACGGAGGAGTCACGGGGCGATTAGACGCAGGAGTCGGCCTAGCCTTACTGACGAGTCCACAGGCCGACTCCGGGACGAAACGCTCCGTCGATATTAGACGACGACCACATCTTTTCGCCACAAATCCATCACTCTGGGAATCGGCACGGAAAAAATACATCGGATAGGCTGATCGAAATCTCGGTTTCCGCCGAGCCGTTGTCGGTCGAACTGCTTTATATTTTTATCAGCGCCGAAATCCACCTCGAACCCCTCTTTACGTCATCGAAGAAAGCGATATGCTTACGCATTTACCTCGATTCGACAACGCGATCCGCGCGACACGTCGATTATCTGGGTCGACAATCGCGCGATGGCGGGATACGTGCCCCGTTTCGAAGGGCTGCGCAAAGAGGTCCGCGCGGATGAGGCAAGTGCAAATGTTGTAGAAATGATAACATCCGACAATGCGGTGCACCCGACCGACTCGTGCCGTCCCTCTCCCTTTCCCCCTCTCTCGCTCTTTCTCTTTCGTTCTCTCTGCCCGTCCCCGCCTCTTCAACCCTCCCGGCCCACCCCGGCTCAACCCCGGCCGCCAGAGGGTCGTTGATTAAAATAACCTCGTCACGGCTTCCGAGTTCTGCCGACTGGAGAACTATGGCGCAACAAACACATCGCGCGGTGAATGATGCTCTCTCGGAGCTTGCGCGAATGAATATGAAATTTCAGATAGAGGGATCGGAGGGTGAAGGGGTCACGCGTCTCTGTACGCATCGTTCCTCCTCTCTTCCTCGTCTTATCTCGCTACCGATCGCATTCCGATCGATCTTTCTAATCGGAAATTTGAGAGAAATACGATAATGTGAAGAACCCGAGTTGGCCCCCGAGCGTCACAGCGCACAACGCTCATCAGGGGCCATTACAAACATCCCACCGCACTCCACGCGATAATTTTTACCTCGGCGGCCCGGATTTCCTCGAATAGAAATGTCCTCGTCCATATTTCCCAGTCGCAAAACTTCCGATAATTCGTTACCCGCGCGTGTACAGATCTATATCTACGTTTGTTTCCGCGCTGCAAGACGGCGTAATTCGAACTTCTCTCATTGTCACGTTACAGAATCGCGAGAGTGGGGCGGGGGAGGGCGACGGCGGGGCTGAGTCGGCCGTGATATATAACAGGGTACGGGAGTCGGGGATGAGAAAACATTAATCTAGGCATGTTTTGCAATCTCCCGGCGCGGTCTACCTACACACATACATACATGTGTATAATGGCGAACTCTGTTATTGCAGCGTTACCGACGGCGCGCGCGCGCGCGCGTGTCCGCGCGATGCGTCGAGATTAATATTTCGACAACAATAACGAAATAATGCACGGACGCGAGCAAGACCGCGACGCGATTGCTTTAGACGATAGCGAGGCGTGAACGCGTCGAGTGTATCTTTGTACGAGGGACACGCCCCCTCGAACGCACCCTAAATTTTATATGGCCTTCGTATACGCGTCGAGGCGATCGTGCACTGGCGCCATCGAAATTCCAGTCGAGTTGAAAATTCGGTCTTAATGTAAAAGAGATATTCGTATTTGTTTAATAATAAGCGATGAAGAAAAGGTCCGAAAAAAGTAATTATTCCGCAGAGTCATAAGTGCGTTTCTCTCTGCAAGATTGTGACGTCATCGAGAAGCCAGAGAGACGCACTTATGCCGAGCGACGAGTGCGAGGGAGATAGTCTTACTGAACACGATGACGTAGCTGCATTCCTAATATCGTTTTCCAGCTTAGAGAAGGAGGCAAGTGAAAAATACGGAGTAAATAATTTGGTTGAAATTTATCGAATCTACAATACAAAAAAAAGAGTGTTAAGGTTTCTCGAGCGGTACAGGGGCTTTTTCCCGGTTAAAAGTTAGTCCACTGAAGTACAGTAACGCTCTAAAGTATTTATGTACTTCGTGCGATGTGGCGACAACGTTTGACGTGCAGTAGTATGTGTGTATCTGTGAGTTCAAAAATGGAGCCCAAAACATCGGGTCATGCATCTGTACGTCATGCAACGTTGCCGCATTGACTCATCAAAGGTTAAATTTATAAAGAACAATTAATAAAAAAAATAACGGGCTTCCTAATGAACGTGAAAATTGGTATAGATGATTTTAGTTCATTAAACTTGCTGTTCAAGAAATTTCAGAATTTCTTCACTATTTTTCTCAGAAATATCGCGGTCCGTCGGTTGTAACCCATAAGAACACATGTTATTTCGTTACTCAAAAATCTTTGCAACGAGCTTCGTAAAAGACTTGAAAATTTAACTGAATTTCTCTTTTACTTCAATCTCTACCGAAAATGCAATCGTTTTCAAGCATTTCTCACTATTTTTAGTATAACGCTCGAGAAACCTTAAAACCGAATTAACGAAGTTCGTCGGAATCGTCGAAGGAGGGGGAAAAAAATACATCTCCGCGAGAGGAAATCGTCGCGTTAGGTACACGCGGAGTTGGTACATAATCAATGGAATGGACCGGGCGGACAATACCGACGCGACAAAAGCCCGAGATTTTTCTGCCTTTCAGTTTCATTACCGTAATAATGCGAATAAGAAAGAATTCCCGGACTCGGTCTGGCGCGGCTCGCCGTCGCGACCGAGGGATTTCGTTGCGGAGTTCGCTGCTTAAAAATCGCGGGAGCGAAGCTCGAGGAAAGAAAAGACATTACAATGTCTCTTTACGGGGCGGGGGGGGGGGGGAGGAATTTCATTCGTTTGGGCTCCGAGCGCGCGCGCTTCTCTCGAAATGTATTTTTAAGGGTTGCCGAATACGCATTGTGTACACACGGACGCCGCTCGAGAAACGGCGAATAAATTGTCGCGCGGTGAGACTATTTTTCGTTCGAGCATAGCGAAGCGAGTGGCGTCTGATTTTTTTTTGTAAATCTTGGAGCATCGAATACTTATTTCATCAAAATTCCGTCAGACTTCCGTTACTTTCCGTGAATCTTACACTGAGAAAAGAAAAGATTAAAAATGATTCCGTTTTAGAAGGATAATCCGAGTACGAAAGGTAAAATAGATCAAAAATTATCCCAAGGAAGGTCAAATTTTAAACCCTGGAAGGATAATTTTTTATCCATTTTACCTTTCGTACTCAGATTATCCTTCTAACGGAATGATTTATTTTAATCTTTCTTTTTTCTCAGTGTACGTAATCATTTGTTACGGATATTCAATCGGTCTGTTTTTCCATAACTTTTGTGTCTGTTGATACAATTTTTCCGATAACCTTTAATCGTCCCACTTTTACCCGCACACGCCTACCGCAAATTTGATCTCGACACATGTATCCACGTCGCGCGTACGTCGGAATCCCGCACTCGCGCGCGAATACCCCGCGTCTGACGCATCCGCTGCAGTTACCACTGCCATTAACGGCGGGGGCATCCGTCCGCGAGAAAACGGACGCTTCGCTTGGGAAGCTAAAAAGGTTGCGAGGGACGAAACGAAGACATTCCACTCTCTCTTCGTCGTCCGTCTCTTTGGCGGGCGAGTCGCGCGCGCGTCTTCCCGAAGGACGCACAATGCGGCGATGAGGACGCGCCACGATGACTTCGCGTTTCCGTGCTCGCCGAGGCGCGGGGCACCGCCGCGACGCCCCGTACAGTAGTCGTGCGGCGGGGACGTGCGAAGCGGAAGTGCACGCGCTGACACCTTCCGGATCTCGCCGCTCGTCCTTCCGCCACTCGCGGATCGCGCGAGCAAAGGGTGGCTCGGTTTCTCATTACGATTATTACATGCCGAGCGGAGATTGTCGCCATTGTGACGACGCGGCTCGCGAAGAAGAGAATAGGAAAGCCGGGGGTGCGTAAAGTGGCAAACGGGGGGAGGTGGAAGTCCGCGCCGTTCGCGATGCACTTGCCGCTTATGTGTAATGAGAGCGAGCGAGGGGTGGGGGGAAGGTGTGGTACCCGCGCGAACGTCGCAACGACTATCGAGTAATGCGATAATAATATACGGGAAGATATTTGAATAGCGACGATTGCTGTGTCAAAATAGCTACATAAGCAGGTGACAGCTTCGAGGTTATCGTGTTGAATAATCTGCGGCATAGTAACGATTGCCATTCGAAGAGTGATGATTACTATTCCGCGGATTATTCAACGCGATATTGTCGAAGCTGTCAAAAGTTTGCGGTAACCATTCCCACAATCCATGTGGTAAGATTTAATTACCTATTGCGGCATATGTACGACGTTCAGTACTATAAATATGTCGATAATACACAGAGAAAAAGAATTAGTTGAATCTGCTAAAAATTACTTGCCGGGTCGCAGGTAATTATTTATTGACATCAATTTGATCTTTCTTCGTGTTAATTAGATGTTCCTTGCAATCGTGTAGGTACTATTTCACATGATTGTAAGGAAGATATCAAATTGATGTATTAAAGGATTTCACTGATAAAAATAAATAATCACTTGCGACCCCACAAGTAATTTTCAGTGGATCCAACCAATTCTTTTTTCTCCGTGTATACCGTAATAATTCAATCTCTCACCACGTCGATTGTGAGAATGGTTACCACATATTTTTCACCGCGTAATTATTATTCCGGCCTGTTAATCGTTACTGTTCAATGTTCTCCACGCACGCCGTATATCTTCTCGTGAAAGCATTCCACAGAAAAATCGTCAACTTCGAATCTGTCTTCGAACCGGGGTCGCTGGACTGTATCCTCTTCTCGAAATCGAACGCCGAAATCTTCCCGCGCGGCCACTTTTCGTCTCGCGAAATACCGGAGATCGTCCTCGTTGATATTTAACGGCATTACCGAAACTCCGCGTCGACTGGACGTGATTTTTCATTTCCAACGCGCGCCGCGAGTCGCATACTCGCATACGTAGAAACGCGAGTACGCGTAACGCGGCGCAGCCTCGTGCACGCGTTGGTGAAACCCACACGCCAGGTCCCCATACACGTATGTCGACCGATGCTATCGCGGTAGATGAGAGGGGATGGTAATGTGACTAAATGAATCCGCTAACGGGGTTGGTTTTGCCGCTAATGGAAGGGGTAATTAAAACCACCCTCTCTCCGTGGCGCAGCGTGAGGAAGGTGAACCCAGGGCCGCGCGCGAGTCGGTTTATTTCGCAATGGCCGCGATGAATATCCGATCTCTTGCGTGGCTTCTCTCTTGATGTTTTGCCAAAAATCGAAAGCTCTGGAATCGATCGCTCGACTATTTAATTTTATGAATTTCTTTGACGTTGATTATAAAAAGCACGGTTATATTTGATCGTTATCTCAAAAGAAGTAGGTACGAAGTATTTACGGTTTTTTGTCGAAAAAAACATATTTTTCTACCATAGAATCGACGATACCTTAGTCTTTGAGATTTCCGTAAGAAATCGGTCATTTTCGAAGTCAGCATAAACAATTCATGGTATAGGCTGATCGAGCGATCGATTCCAGAGATTTCAATTTTTCGCAAAAATCGCAATTTGTGAAATCGATTGCTTGATTAACCTATTTTACGTATTTTTTCATCTAGATAACGGAAAGCATGGTTATTAAATCGATACCTCAAAGGAAGTATATGAGCTATTAGCGATTTTTTGTACGAAAAAACTACTTTTTACAAAAAATCTTCGTTATATAATTTTTTTTAGATTTCCTCAATAAATCCGTGAGTTTCCAAATCAGCATGACAAATTACACGAGATAGGCTGATTGGGAGTTCGACTCCAAAAAGATCTCGATTTTTGCGAAAATATCAAAGGGGTATTTTTTTCGTACCCCTCGTCGCATCTCTCCCCGCAACGCATTTCCGAGTGCAGAGCTACAGCGCCACGCAGGCGGCCCTGAACTATTCGATCCGGTCGCCGGGGATTTGCGGTAGCGCGGTGCTTTATAAATGGAACTAATTACGAACATCTGCAACACCGAGGTACATTTAATTCGACGTCCTTTCTGATACCCGATATACCAGTCGTATCTCTATAGTGGCAAATAGCTTTTCTCTCGCTCGCGCGCCACACACACACATACGAACACATTCTTTGCGTCATAAAATCCGAATTATCCCTCGACGACGACTTTGCGCAACGGTCGAAATTTTCCGACGAACGAAATCGACGTTCCTTCGTCGGATGAATAAAATTTTGATTCGTCCTTCCGAGTCCTGCGCCTAGCCAAAATCCGCGCGCAAAATCAAGCGTAGACGCGCCAAACCGTGACTCGCAATTTCGCGAATTAACCCCTTCAGACCTGGTGTACACGAGAACGTACATTGGATTTGAGTCATTTTTATTAAAAAATTTTACGCAAAAATACAACTTTGTACTGTGTTTGCACATATATATAAATATAAGAAAATTAAAAAAATAAAGATTGCAAAAATACGTAAAAATATAATAATACCCCAAAGACTAAAACATCATTAACCCTTCGCTTGTAACGTCTTTTTCGGCACCTGTAACTTGTAACGTCGGGTCACTCGTGTCCGACGCCTAAAAAATACTTTAAAGTGTTCTAAGAAAATCTGAAGAAATTCATGTTACCTTATTAACTGTCTTACTTTAAGGATCAATCGCTATACTACAGATTTTTTCATCTGTTTAAACAATATATTTATATAAACCCTTCGAGCTACAAGGAACAGTCACTTTCGCCAGGGCACGAGTGACCCGACGTTACAAGTTAAGGGTTAACGATTGTTTTTACTCCGTGAAAAAAAAAAAAAATCAGGAATACGTATTCCTCGGAATCGACTCGAGCAATCGTCTCAAAGGGGGACGGAGCGATCGCGGAGGGTTCCGCTAAACGGATTTGCCGGCTTTAAAGCACAGCGATGGATCGGATACACGACTGAAGCGAAAGGCCGGGCAGAACCAATAGCGGTTTCGATCTAACGGGCAGTCAGCCGGCTCCCGGCATAGAAAATGCGGTCGAGCGTCTTAGCCTGGCTAACTTCTCCCGCACCCTTTGGCTCGCTCGGATTGGATGCGTTTAATCACCGGTGAAATATCGTTAATTAGCCGGCCAGGCGGGCCGGGCTTCAATATCAGACGGATACATCCCGCGGGGGAAACTAGGATGGGCAAAAGTTCATCCACCGGATACACATGGATGGAAGAGAGGAGACGAAACTTTATCCGAAACGAGAGGAAAACCTCCTCGGGGAAAACACCGGTCTCTCTTTCTCTCTCTCTTTCTCTCCTACCCCTTTCATTCGACTCTTCTTCCCTTCTTCCGCTCTTTCTACTTTTTCGCCGAAATATCCTATACAGAGAGAGAGAGAGAGAGAGAGAGAGAGAGAGAGAGAGAGAGATACACGTATCTGTGCGTTTATATTATAAATTCGAGGCAAAATAATTTTCTCTCCTTTATTTCGTACAGTCGATATGTATCTACTCCTGCTTATTTCTCGATACATCAATTTTGACGCTGAATTTTTTGAACTTTTTAATAGACACAGAGTGTACTTTTTACAGTTCGTTGCAGTACACGAGCCCGGTCCCGCTTCAGTTGGCCCAGTTGCAAAATTGTTCCGGTTATTGGCACCCAATCAAGATAAATCTAAAGTTTATGTTAATACGCACGTTATTTATTTTAATACCGACATTTTTACAGAGCTCAAGACCTACTAGCAGTTTATTCATGTTACGATAATAAACTGCGAACAAAATGAAAAAATATTGCAAGTCATGAAAAATTCACCACTGGGTAATATCGCCTTTGTTTTTAATAACGGCCGCAATTCGTGATTAATTAATTAAACAATTTATTCGTATATAATGCTGGAAGTGCTCGAAATAGCCGGCGGATAAAATATGACCAAAAGCGTTATTTTCTTCAATTCTGATTTTATTTTAAAATTGTACATTATGAACTACATTGTGCCGTGCAATGTACTACAAAACATTAGGTACATTTCAGCCTAGAAGAAATATAAGGCGGCAGAGTAACTTTACAATTCATTTAATAATTGTTATTTTAGCGGGTGGGCCAACTGAAGCGAGACGCTGCTCGTAGATCCGTAAACACCCGACAATCAATAACTGGAGATTGGTAGATAAATTTTATCGTATAAACTGATGTTTATATTATTACGAACTGTAAAAATTACGCAGCGGTCTATTAAAAACTTCAATATTTCACCTCGAGGAGCCCTGTTACTGGGATAAATATAAAAATTCATGGGTTTTCCAATGATTTTTTTACTAATTCTTCTCCCCGTGTACGCGATCCATGACACATACGCCTTCGGGTCGCCCACACCCATTCGCCACATCTCCCGGACTCCTTATTCGTCGAGTCTCGCGATTCGTCGCTCAAATTTCTTCGCGATACGTATGTCAAGGGGAGTGGGGGGAAATTCACTCGCCTCTCTCTCGCAATAATCCGCGCAGCTCTCCTCTCCCTCTCGTCCTCCGGACGCAGCTGGCGTCGCGCTAATGAATCCGTTTTACTCGTTGCCGCGAAATTCGCGTCGCATCCCGAACGGCGAGCGTCTCTCGACGCTCGCCGTTCGAAGCGCGCGCGCCCGGCGAAACCACCCCCGCGCGCGCGACCCGCCGCGAACCCTTCCCCGCTTCCTAATGAATCCAGTTTGTCCCTCTCCCCCGCCAGCCCCCTCTTCGTTCGGCCGCGACCCGCTTCTCCCCCTCCGCCTCGCGCGACCCGTACTAACCACTGTGCTTTTGGGCGCTATCCCCTCCCCTTTCCGCTAACCGCCAGTTCGTCGGGCCGGTGGATTCTAATTAATCAGCTAACCGCCGCGCGCGAAACGTCTCGCATCTGACTGACTGGCTGAGTAAATTTGCAGCTTTCGAGCTTTCCATCCATCCATTTCTCTTTTAAATTAACCGATTTGTCGTGTTAATGCAACATTTCTTTTTTGTATTAAAATTAACTCAAAGAATCTTAAAATTAACACAAAGAATGTTAAGTCAACACGGTGAATCAGTTGATTTTAACATGCGGAAATGGGTGGACCGATTTAATCAATGCAACATTTCGAACTGTGTAAACTTACTTTGTATGTACAAAATTGAAGTGGATTCGTTTCGCATCTCGTTGAGAAATTTTATAGCGGGTTCGAAATGGCATTCTCTTGAGTGCAACTATACGGAAAAAAATAAATCGTAGCGTCTACAAAGTTTGTGGTAAATTTCGAGATAAGGCCAATTTATTGCTGAGATAACTACAATTTTAATTAAGATTACAGTATCGCTTGCAACTTCGACAAGTTTTACTATAATTTTTACTGAAATTGTAGTTATCGCGTAACAATAAATTCGACTTGTTCCGAAATTCACTACAAGCTTTGTCGATGCTACGATTAATTTTTCTCCGTGTAATAAAGGCTTGCATTCGTCGAGCCGAATCCGAGGAAGTACCTGAGATTATCCCGAAAACGAGCACGTGTCACCTCAGCCTCTGGCTTTCTTTCGGAAGACTTTCTCACGCGCCGAACCGCGTGATCGCATCGAACGCAGTCAAACGACGGATCTCGCGTCGTGTCGCGCTGACCGCGCGTTCATTACGGTGGAAGCCTCAATCGAGTCGATAAGTCAAACCCGAATCACGGAACAACAATGCGGATATTCATAGGCCGGACGCGCGCTCCCGGCACGTGTCCCCGTCCGCCGACGCGTCTGGAGGGACCCCTGTACGTATGCCGACACGTACCGAGCCCCGTAATCCGGGCGATCACGTACAGGGGGGGGAAGAGGGGCTGCGCGCACAGAGGGTCGCCCGCCGCGTATTGTTGAATCGACGACAAGTTGTCGATTGGTTTATTTAATGACGGAATCGTCGTTTTCGTTGCTTCGCTTTGTGTGACTCGGGACGCATTTTATTCGAATTTTGAGATAAAATCTTGGTAATTCGGGAGATAATGGACAAACAGCGAAATGTTCTTTTTAAGAGTATTAAGTTTTTTTCTACGTTTCAAATCAATATTTATTTAGATGTCGTTAAACATTTTTACATCGATCTACCGGTATTCAATTTCAAGGAATAAAACATTTTCCGAAATGCGTAAACAAACAATTCGCGCGATGATTCACCGCGGGACGTACCTACCTACGGGGAAACATGTGCCGCGCGTACGAAATTAATTTTCATTGCGAAACCGATTTGGAGCGGGGGTTGTTTTAGGGTGGGAGCGGGAGGCACGCTGCACCGATTGTTCCCAGGGGGCTACCCACCCCAATGAAACGCAACTCCATTACACGGTATTTACTCTCGAGTGCTCGCACTTCGCTCATGTGTGCATAATAATAATAATCCACTGTGGGTATACACTGAGAAAAAAATATATGTATATTCAATTAAATCGGCATTTACGGGTGGGGGAATGCAGATCTAATCGTTTCAACTAATAAATTTTGTTATAACGATTAACGGTTGTTTGAGGGAAACAAGCTGTATAACCATTCAAGTCAATTATTAGTTCGAGTAACTAAATCTGTATTTCCCCATTCGCGCAACCGCCGGTTCAGTCAAAAATTTACTGTAGATATTTTCTAAATATTCTTATCTATATATGATAAAAAAAACTATTGATGAAATAATAAATAAAAGTGACAATAAGAATTATTCATATTCAATGAAATAATATGAAATGAATTTTATCTCACTTGAATTTAAAGTCATAAATTCTCAGTCTAAAAAATATAAATAATGTTTTTATTAAAAAAAATAATCGACCTAAATATAAAACCAAAAAAATCAATTAAATAAATGAATAATATGAACAAATTAAAAAATAATATTTATATTTATTTATTTTTTTGTGTTAGTCTAATTTATCGTATCTACGACTTCCGAGAGCGCATTGAAATCTTTCAAAGCGAACGATCGAGGACGCGAAGTGTCTTCTCACCCTCCCTCCCCCGCCCTCGCGAACTCCCCCTCGAAGTTAAAAATCGAACGCGGGCCGCGTATATCACCGCGATATTAAAACAACGCGTGATGTTATTCGAGAGCTCGCTTCGGGATCAGTGGCCCGCGTCGAATCGTTATTTCCATCTCAATTAATATTTCAATCAAGCCTCTCTGTACATCGCGTTGTTCCATTTACAGACTGCCGAACAGCGCTCCACATCCCCGCGCGCGCGCTTCATCGCTAACCGCCGCGGTATTACTTACGTGGCTCGCATAGGCCGCGCGAGGCTTGTCGCGGTTCTGCGATTATCGAGATCTCGCAGGAAGGCGCCTACGGAAAGTCGGGAGGGGGGAAAGTACGAATTGAAGGAATTAACGATCGAATCATCGATTGCAGTGGTTTCTACGAGTCGTTTCGGTACTACGTGCGTACATACACCAGGAAAAAAGTAATAAATTTGACAGAATTAGTGGTCACGTGTGGGTAAATGCAGATTTAATTACTCAAACTAATATAATTTGCTAGAATTGATTATAACTTGTTTCCGTCACACAGTTGCTAATCGTTCTAACCAAATTATTGAATTCAAGTAACGAAATCGGCGCTTCCCCGCCTGTAATCATAAATTTACTCAAGTCTACTAATTTTTTTTCTTCGTGTAAATATAGACGAAAAGAGAAAGGACGAATTTGAAACTCGTCTCGCTCGATTGACGTCACACCGCGAGTCCCGTCGCGATATTTCATCACATACTCTCGAGATCGTTTCTGATATTCAATAAGTCATCCACAAGGCGAAAGTACTGGAATTTTTTTTCTCGCATCGATGCAGTTTAACCTATCCAAAATAAAGTGCAGGAATGCACGAAATATCTTATAAAAAAAAGGACGAAATAAAATTCGTCGAATCCCGCTCACACGGTGTTCGATCGTCTCCGCGATCCTTTTTTTGCGAAAGATATTTCCATCGCCGCGAAATATCACGAAGTCTCGAAACGGTGGCAAACTATAATTAGCGGCGCGAGAGTTGCGCATAATGGATCACGAAATAGGTAAAAACCACGCGATCGTGAAACAATGGCGCATTGTGGCCCCGGCGTTGTACGGCCGAATGCTCCGATATCGCCGCGCGATCGACGGCAAAGGGGAGAGAAGTTAGGCTGAAAGGGAGAAGGGGGAAAAAAGTGCAAATCCGAAACTCGGGGAACAGTATTCATTCGCGTGCCGGTACGGGTAACGCCACGCCACCGCCACCGCCGCCGCCGCGCGGCCCGGGGAAAACTCGAGGAAATAGCGGATGAGTGAAAATGATATGCCGGACAATGGGTATTGTTCGCCGGTGGCCGAGTACCGTCTCCCGAAGCAACGAACGTCTGAAGCGCACACCTTATTTGAGACGCGAAACGCGCGCGGGCTCCAACGTTGCGGACGCGTGCTCGGAGCGCGGAATCGGCGCACGGATTCGGAGCCGCGGACCGCGCGGAAACTCTGCGAATGATTTTTGAAGGGGCGAGAGAGGGTCATCGGGAGAGGAAATGTCTTCGAATTCAATGTTTGTATCTTATTTATTTTTTATATTATACCATATGAAGCTAAACTTACTTTATATTATACATTATGAAGCTGTGAAGCTAGTAAAATAAATTTGTAAAACGCGACACGCCTACTCACTGTGCAATGGTTATGAGAATTGACCAGAAATTCTTCACTAAAAATTTGAAACCGTTCGATTAAAAGCAAATATCTCGGTATATATTTTTTATATTAGAGTAAAATTTATGTATTTTGACGTCACACTAACCCTAGGTGTGACTCTATATATGTAAATCTTAAATTATGAAAACCTTCATCGAAAAAAAAAAAAAGTTATTTCAAGGCGCAGAGCAGGAGTCGGCCTAGCCTTACTGACGAGTCCGCAGGCCGACTTCGGGACGAAACGCTCCGCCGATTAGATGGAGACCACATCTTCTCGCCACAGGTTAATTGTCTAATAAGGTCGAGAACAAAATTGTACCAACCTTGGACATTAATGCCTGAACTTCTCTGCTGCTTCTATTCCGATTGGCTTGATCCCTGGTTTTCCCTTTTTCTCTTATCCATTCCTACGTTGAGACTCCGCTCTCGCAACCAACTCGATCAGTCGATAAAATAATGATGATAATACGCGACGATTGAATCTGGAATCGTATTATGTAGATGATAAACGTGGATACGAAAACGTGGATACGATATCTATCTGGCGTCATTACAGCATACTAAATCTTTCAATTTTGTCCTATTAGAAGATCCGATCATTTTCAGACCGTTTTTAGATTTCAGTCACTCCTGATTTTTAGGTAAAAACCATAGTATGTATGGACATATATGTATGCATTTTAATTCCAATTCGTAATTCTGATAAATTAGTCCAAATTATGGATTTCTCCAAAATTATTCCTACACAATTACGAATTCTTCTGTGCGTGGTAATGCATCGCTCGTTTCAAATATTTAAATCTATTTTATAAACGCCCTAACTGTCTTTAGCTATTATTTTGTCGGTACGTCACAGTAACCCCACAGGTTTTCACATTGCGGGGCTTCTGTGACAATGTAACATACACCCGGCGTCTGGTCGAAATGGCGAGCTCACTCTTCGCTCGCCGCAGACAATTTGTGAACGCGATTTTGTCTCTACATAAAAATAAACAATTATCGCATGGAAAATTTAGAGTAGGGGCAGCACAATTTTATCGTTACAAGGACTTCCCAGGTCAAAAAACTCGACACCCGGAGTTGTACCAATGTACATTGCACTCAAAAAAATTTGGCCACAACTAGAAAATTATAGTAATTGCAGTGATAATTTTCTTCGCAATAGCAAGAATTTTTGCTACGCTGGCAATACTTTTCTAGTTGTGTCTGAGGCAGCCAGGAATATAGCTGGATTAGCTAAATACTTTTTTCAGTGTGGTGTTACATTTTTTCACCAGTATTAATTTCCTACCATTTAATCCATTCCTCTTCGATATTATTTTCGCCCCCGGTCGACAGATTCAATGTCGAGCAAAACTGTCGTAATTGCCGTACCGACGAGCACTCTCGTAGAGAGAGAGAAAAAAAAATCAACCTCGCTATACCCATATACGCGCGGATAGCAGAGACAGCCACATTCTTCCCTCCCCGTGTACACGGTCTCGGTGCCGACGCTATACCTAGGCTGCGTTCGAGAACGAGAACAATGCGGTCCGAAACACGTTGCGGATATCGCTGGCAGTGCGTTCCAGATATCTCGGCAATTCGCTAAACAAACGGATGCTCAGCCTCGCGCGATGTTCACCAATGTACGGAATAATGCCGGCAATACGCTTTCACGTGGGCGCATAATGAGCCGCACGCGACTTCCCCACACCCCGCGCTCTCACCGTCGCGTACGATAGCTACGCGTGTATTGCGCGCTGTGACGAGGAAGGCTATGATGCCGGGGTCCGGGAGACCCCGTGCGGCGACGCGAGGATAATTGGAATCTCTCGAACCGCGGATTCGCGGTAATTGACGGTCGACGATTTTTCTTTCGCTCCTTTCGATCGATCGTGTGACGTAACCGCATGTCGTCGGCTAAACGTGTTAACCTGCTAACTCCATATTTTACGATTTTAAGATGTTTTGATACTCGGCAACTTTATGGCTAGACTAGACTAAGTAATTGACATGCATTTTATTTAAAAAAAGATTCGACAAATACTGACAACTATTGTGTTAAAATCCGTTGTCATATAAGAATTGTTGTATTGATCAAGACAGTTTTATTCTCGCTTTTGAAAATCTGACTTCATGTGAGTTAGCAGTTTAGCGTATTTAGCCGACGATGTGTTATTTTCGCGATACACTGAGAGGCAAAATGGTACACATATTTAATTAAATCTATGTCTATGGGTGGGGGAATGCAGAATTAGTTGCCCTGACCGATAAATTTGGTTGTAATGATTAACGGCTATTTGAAGGAAACAGGCTGTAGTCCATTCGAGTCAATTATTAGTTCAATTATATGAAGGGAGAAGGTCTAGTTGAATACGAACCTGATAGAACAATTTATTCGAGATAAATAGGAATTCATTCACATCGAATAAAAGTCTATTTGAATTTGATAAATGTTTCGCATATCTTTTTAAATCGAGTACGAACCTAGTAGAACGTCAATCTAATTCAAATAAACTCTTGTTCGATGTGAATAAATTCCTATTCAACTCAATTAAATTTTGTCTATTAGATTCGTATGCAATTAGACCTTTTTCTCCGGGTGTAATTAAATCTGCATTCCCCCAGCCGTAACCGCCGACTTACAATTAGTCAAATTTGCTGCATAATTCTGTCAGTGCATAATACTAACGCACTCGTGCGTACCGCGTGCGTAGTGCATTCACGGACGCGTACTTCAGCCCTTGGGCCATGGCAAGCCCGTATCAGGATGGCGGATAATAATAATTTTGACACACAGGAAGATATTCGGATACATATACATATAATAAGCCCGAGGCTGCGTTCACATCAGAGAGACAGAGCGATACGAGTGAGTAGCTATATTATTCAAACGGAATACCTATCTACCTCAACCTACCCCAACCGCCTATTGGCATCAAACCAACCACCCGTTCCCCTCCTCTTATTGCGTGACTGTATCCTTCGGTTATTCCTACCACACCTAACGGGTGGCTAATTCCGAACCTCTCGGAGAAATTGCTGGCGAACGTCACGTTAACGTTTTCGTTTTCTAAAGCGATCGGTGCATCCTCTCAAATCGTAGATTAGATCAAATAACGATTAGTCGATTAATTTCTGCGCGAGAAATCTGGGTAAGAATTTATCTGATCTAAATTTTTTAAAATCGATCGAAATAATATCGGTTTGAATCTAATCGAGTGTATATACTAAATCGTATAAATTATTATCGGATGAAGTTGACAAAAATGTTTATTCCAATCGAAGAAATTTTCTTCGAGTCGAACATTTTAGTAAAATTAAGAGAAATTGATATAATTGAATTTCAACCCTTTGTATTATCGTTCGTCGACAAATTGAATTTCTTCCCTGATGCATTCACCCCTATTTCATCTGCGAACGCGACTCGCGAAAATCGTGATCCTATTCCCATCGTACGATCTCCTCGATCCCACCTTCTCTGTGCCGAGTCACCCGTTACCCCCGAACTAGAGACGGATAGTGCTGATATGACAATGAATTGATATGTTCCTTTTGGACGCCCACCCCTACCCCGTCCACCGACTTCGCTATAGTCCGACAATGGGAGAGCGGCGCACATCTGTAGGTAGTGGGAAACAATGAACTGAGAGCTGTATGCGATTGTGGACCAGCAGATAGCATTGTATAATATACTCTGTTGTTCCGTCCTCTCTCTCTCTCTCACTGTCACTGTCACTCCCCCTCCCCGCTACGCCCCGTCAGGCGCACCAAGAGTCGGTCGGAGTCGCGCAATATGGATCCCCCGCTTTGTTGAAATTAGCTGCGACGGTAATGGATGAGATATCGCGGCTTTCATCGCGTTGTCGCGCGGATGTAGTCGCGCTCGAGCACAAATCGACGGCGCGGATTAGCGTTTGTACTCGTGTACTCGTCTTGCGCGAGCAATAGCCGTCCCACTTGACGAAGCGTTCGTCAGGTCAGTACACGTGATTTTGAAATTGATCACAGCTCGATCGTAGATTTTTTAGATCCTCGTGTAAACGTACACTGTAAACAAATATGCATTAAGCTTACAAGTAATAATACACGGAGAAAAAGCATCAATTGGATCTACCAAAAATTATTTGCGCAGTCGCCAACAATTATTTATTCACATCGAATGCATTTTTGTGCACATCAATTAAATATCTCTTACAATCACGTGAAATATGTAGCATGTGATTGCGAGACGGAAATATTTAATTAATACAAAAAAAGATTTAATATCTGCAAATCAACAATTAGTCGCGACCCCGCAAATAATTTTTAACAGATCCAATTACATTTCTGCATATTTAAAGCTTTTATCCACTAGGTCATGAAAAGTAATATTCTTCGATATGAAATTTATAAGGACAATTTCATATGGAGATATATTAATTTTCATGATTACACCTGTATTGGAATAAAGCTTATCATTAAAGTATATATTAAAAATGTATATTTTTTATAGTGTACATTCTCGGAATCCTTTTATATTCTCGTTTATTTTCTACCTTCTTATCGAATCGCGCGTTTACCGCAGGCGACGCCTCCGAAGTATCGAAACGCAGCATCGCATCGAGCGAAGCGCGTTATACTTCGGAATCGATTTCGACGGCTCTCGCGCACCGTAGGAAATAATACGCGCACGCCCGCTTTGAAGCTCTCCGCAAGCTGCCGACAAAGCCACGAAATAATAAGCTAATCGTAGCTGCAGCAGTCCGCGAACGCGGCGCCAGTCGGAAACGAAGGATGGATAACAGAGGAGTGGAACGCGCCCCCACCCCACCCCTCTGCAAAAAAGTAAAACAACCAGGAGCTCCTCCCTCGCGCGTCATCCTCGCCTTCTAACTTTGTCACCGGTTCCAACCCTCCCCGCGCTCTCCTCTTTTTCCTCGCCGGTAAGGTACCTAGAAGAAACGTCATTGTTTCGAATCGGAATCAGTCGAAGGCGCTTATCGGAAACGCGGGTATAGGGGTAGCGTAGCTGCTCCGTGTTGACTTTGACGAAACGTTTTGTAATCGTCAATAATTCTTGTCGATGAAGCAACGAACGTCTGAAGCGCACACCTCATTTGAGACGCGAATCGCGCGGAAACTCTGAGAATGATTTTTGAAGGGGCCGATAGGGTTATCGGGAGAGGAAATGCCTTCGAATTCAATTTTTTTATCTTATTTATTTTTCACATATTATACCATATGAAGCTAAACTTACCCGCCAGGAAAGAAACTCGAATCACTGTTATCTCATTATCAATGAACTTTTGGCCTACATCGATATAAGACTTTTTTGTAGATCAAAATGTAATCTTCAAAAAAGTATTATACAAATATGAGCCAAAAGCTCATAGATAATGAGATAATAGCGATTGAAGTTTCTTTTCTAGCGAGTAAGAGTCTAGCCTCATTTGATATATCGTATCCTTCTTATCAGTATAATTACCAACATTTTTTCTAGTGATATTGTAGCATTTTTGAAATAGAAAAACGGTGTACATTTATATTACCATTTCTTGACGAATACGCTATTATTATGTGGCGACCCGTCACGCTACGGCGGCCTGCCGCCAGATGGCGCCGAACCTCTCGGCCCTCGACTCCGCGGCTACCGGCCCACGGCTCTCGGCTTCTCGTTACTGTCCGACAACGGTACAGGTATATAAGAGCCCCGCCTCTCACGGAGGAGTCACGGGGCGTTTAGACGCAGGAGTCGGCCTAGCCTTACTGACGAGTCCACAGGCCGACTCCGGGATGAAACGCTCCCATAATTTTTCTTCAACGGGACGTTCCTCCTTCATTATCCGCCATACTTGATTTTGACTAGTGTCACTTTCGTAACGCGTGTTTCGAAATTCGTTGGCTGAAAATATTACTTCTACAGAGCGTCACCACTCAACCGTTTATCCGCTCGCGTATTTTGGACAGACATTTTCGAGACCGGCAGAACCGGACGAAGAACAGTTCGGGAAAAGTAACGCGTGTCTTCGCGGAGAAACTGCGAAGGAAATTTCCCCGAGCATTCACGGCGTTGCAGGGGCCGTTCTTGAAAGTTTTTATGCGATTTCGCAGAGATATCTCATCTCGTAATGTGCGTTGCTCCGAAGGGGGTGAGCGCGTAGTGTAATCATATGATGACCGTGTTTGTATGGCGCGTGGCAGGGGGTAACTTTTTGAATAAAAACATATTTATCCGCATGCACGAAATCCTCGTATACGTACAATGGAGGCGGAGGGAGTGTTCCTACATTCAGTTAACTCCGGGCGCTCCATCTGCAGGGGGAGAGAGGGAGAGAGAGAGAGACAGAGAGAGGCTGTGGAGTATGCAGAGGAACTGTACGAAGTGAACTCATAATGTAATCTCTTAATGGGGGCACCAAGCGTGTATACATATAGTTCAGTCCCGGTATCTTTCGGCCCTTCTCGTTTTTTTTTCTCTCTCAAAGCAACCGCACGATGATGGCACCGACGACATTGGCGATGCCGGATCTGCAGATCGATTTCGACGCACGACAGATCGGTAGTGTAACGTTGCGTTTGACGAACGTCGCTTCGATCTTCGATGCATGATTATATTGATGTCCAAGGACAATAAATCCGTCCGATCCGCTGACGAATCGTCAAAATTTAAAATCGGCGAGAGAGAGATTGGTGGAATCATTTTTTTCGCGAGTAATCGCGAGTCTCAAAATTCGTGATGTCCTCGGGTATACCTACAGCAGCCAATCGATAGTGGATTGCAAGTGTAGAATATATTAAATAATTTTTATTGATTTGTCTATAAAATGGAAAAACTGAAAATGTCCCTTTTGGTTCTCATCTCAAATAATAGTACCACTTTTTCAACTATAACTATTTAGGATTAAAATGGATCCGATCGTGGTGTAAGTGGTGCCATCTTACAAGCCGACGCTGAGCTCGTGTTTTGCTTCCAGCGGGAAATAATTCAAGAAGGTATAAAAGCTTGCTTCTTGTTTATTTTAGAACAATTGACCCCCCAGCTACAAATGTTGGATGATTAATCTAACGTATCGAACGATTTGTCGATTGCATAGATACACAACTAGGTATACATATGGCGACCTATGACCTATTGCTGACTGTATGAGAAAAGCGTTTACAAATATTGGCGAATAATGTTATCGATAAACCACGGGGCCGTGAACTGCAGATGATCCGCCGCGACGGAGATAAAATCGATCTTCCCGGCCTCGTCCATTTCTCGCAAACCAAGACGGTCCTAATTCGAAAAGAGGGTACAGATTAATTTCTATGAAAATTTTGAGATACACGAATATTCGTCCAATCTCGCTCCTCTCAAAATTGTTGATCTGAGTGTTCTCGAAATTAATTATATCAATCACCTCTTTATAAAGCGTCGATTCCTGCAAAGTTTGTATCTCAACCGCTTGACCAGGTTTATAAAAACCAAACCATTCGCTTTCCGGTGGAACGACCATTGAGTCGTTTTCAAACTTTACCAACACTAATTTTTGCAGCCTTTGGAGGTTATCTATGTACCGCTAGAAAAACATAAAGGCGAAATAAGTAGCTGTGATCCCCCGATGCGTCATCTTCTTAATTAATCTTTGCTGGAAGGACATTAGTCTGCTCTGTTGGTAAATATTTTTATTAATCTTAGTTGAATTTACCTGATTAACGGACCCTTCGTTATTAATATCCGCCAGGAAAATGCTGTACTTCTTGTACTCGTCTTCCTTCAGAGGGTCGTGCCAATATTGTGCTTGCACCAGCTTTTCTTGGACGAACCTGATGAGGGAAAAAACGAATTGACCAACCCGATAATTAATAAATTTTCAGCATTTTGATAAACATTTTTTGAATTACTTGGAATACGCCGAATAATTGAGCAACCGCCGTATATAATCGCACATTCTATTTTCCAATGTGCCACAGTGTGGCAAGCCATAAATGCCTTGGTGTTGACCTCCCAATGATATAAGAGTTTTCATAGGAGGATTGGGACATCTTTGCGCCAATGCTCGCCTGAAAACGAACGCGTTTACCTTTCCCGTAAATTGAATATAACTTGACAAAAACATAAATGTACGCTTCGAAAATTATTTATGAGCAATTACAAAAATTGTCCTCCTTGAGAAAAGCCAATTGCATTGTATCCGTTATCCAATCGCGAGTCATTTTGCATTTGGAAGCAAACTTGATCCAATTGTTCGCGGACATTACTAAAATAGCCGTTTATCACGTCCTAAAAAATAATAGAAATGATATTACGTGTGAAATGTACAGTAATTTCATATTTTAGGATATTGTGATACCTCTACTTCATTATTTCCTATTTTTATTGAGTGTACATAGATCCCGGGTATTTGCTCCTCGAGAATATTTTTAATTTGTCCCAGGCTGAAGGAAAAGCAGCAGCTATCGCCTATAAATATATTAGATTTTTGTCTTACAGATAAAGAGTTATCAGTTAGTTACGTATATTAAAGATATGATATACAGTGGAATAGAATTCGGCACGTAGTCATCAATATACCGGGTGTTCTCAAGCCTCTGACCCAGAGGAAAACCTTATATTCATTAAAAAATACGGACACACAATGCAATTGACTTTATTGAAATCCGTTAAGAATTTTCGGAGAAATTAATGATTAAAAAGTAATTAATATTTTGAATTTATTCGGCATTGATGACGTCATATCAAGGCTCATGAAGATAATCGCACTTGCTATCGTTATTATAAACATTAGCTTTGTGAGCGTTGATATGACGTCACCAATGCCGAATAAATTCAAAATATTAATTACTTTTTAGTAATTAATTTCTTAACGTATTCTTAACGTATTTCAATAAAATCAATTGCATTATGTCCGTAACTTTTTTAATGAACATAGGGTTTTCCTCTGGGTCAGAGGTTTGAGAACACCCGGTATAGGTATTGTATGTATAATGAAAAAAAAAATATCAATTCCATATTAGATTCAAATTAATTATTCAATTTCTTTCTTTAAAACGATCATTTCTACGAACGATAACTTTTGCCGCCGTTCGATATCACTAGGTATTCAAATCGCTGCTTACCCATTCCATGCCATAGTACGACCGGCGTTGGTGAATCAGCACTCACGAGTAATCGATTTTGGAAAACATTTATTAACAAAAATAGAAATACAGTAGCTTTATCGATAGAATACATGATTTTCTGATGAGGTATGTACAATAGGATCGAGTCGACAGAGTGACGTAGGTCAATATCAATTTCTCACGCGGACGCTGACCGTGACCGACTGTAGCATCCTTGGCAAACGGCGACCATTTTGCTACAGCCACGCCATGGACGGATCTTTAGGGAAGTTGCGTTGAAACCAACCCCGCAGCTTCGCTCTTCGAGTAAGGTGCTGCTCCCTTCTTTCTATCGATCCAATTTCCTGAATACCGCAGTTTCTCAAGTCTGCTCTACAATTTTTGCGTAATACTTTCCACGATATTTCGATAAAACATTTCGAGTATTCTGCCGTGCTCTGGAAAAGGCTCGCTATTTCATGAAAATTGTAAGTTTTAGGAAATACAGTCTTTATTTCACGTCGTTCAGGCTTCACCTTCCGACTTTCACGAGATGACTTCTTATCTCACTTTCACCTAGGTACCGTTCGATGCTAATTAGAATTGAAGCCTGCAGGCGAACTACGGTCTGTGTTACTTAATTTAAAAATAGCTTCTGTACAGTTTAGCTACCACAACAGAGACCGTCGTTCGGCGGTATACCTTTTAATTAGCGTACGAGTAAATGGATTACTCTTCAATTCACGGCACGGCTAAGCTATGAACATGAAGTTTCGCTCTTCGAAGGACGACGCGGTGCGCGTTCGATATTTTATATAATAAAAACGCTGCGGCGTCATAAAAATGTTAATGGCTGGTAAACTTGAATACGGTCGAATACTAATAAAAAAAAAATCCGTATTCGTAAGAAATCTCACTAACTCAATATTTTCCGTATTCCATTAAAACGAATTATCTAAAAATAAGATCCCCCAGCTCGCAGTACGCGCGATCCTTAACGTATAAATTCAAACGACGGGAACACAGCGCGAATCATTCGACGATAGTCGAACGCAGCAACGTTGTAGTGTATCATTGCTGACTTAAAATCCTATAAAATACATGTATATATATAATTAAGATAGGTACCACGTGTTATAGCTCGGCGTAAAGTGAACACACTACATGCGCACGTTTCGCGAATCGTTTTGCTTCTCCAGCATCGTGGAAATTCAAAATATCTTCGACTATATCGATATGGAATTCCCAATCAACTCCAAAAATATCGTTTACTCTCGTTTTTTGTGTGTAAATTTTCACTTTTCTATCACAACTAATAAGGTAAAATCCGATAATCCAGAAACTGAAGAACGGGACCGAAAAATCAACGAACCGAATATCGGAGGAATCGACTTCGATATTCACTCAGGACGCGCATGACCGGTCGAACACTTATGATACGCACGACTAAACGATCGAGACTAGGCTATTCTTTGATATCGAACAGAGAGAAATAGACTTGAAAATCATTCGTTAAATCTGTGGGATACTATAAAACAAGCAATACACGATCGAGATCGAAATCCCGAATCGCAATCGCTCAACGCAAGTTGTTGTTACGTAGATTACGCGCCTTGATCGGAAGCGCGATTCCTCGAAATCGATTCGCTCGCCACGAATCGAAAACACGCGAAGCGCAGCTGATATAATATAACACTCGGCGCGAATTTCCTCAATTACGACGTCGCACGCGTAACTCGTACTCGTGTACATTTCCGACGTACGCGTAACACGCCGGCCTTGCGCAAGACGATTACACGTTACGTCCGAAGGAAGAATCTACATATCGGCGTCGCGACCGAGTTCACCGGATTTCCTTCTCTGCGAACGAACGCGCGATACACGCGAAGCTTTTCGCATATTATACATTCCTCTCAACCGATGCCACTGCATTTTCTGGCACGAAGATGGGCGCGTTGACTTGGTCTCTCGAAAATCGGCAGTCCTCGCAAACGAAAAAGAAAATCACCCGATTATATATCGCCGTCTCGGGATCTATAATTGCTGGCACTACAGATCGGGAGGCAAATGCCTTTCGACGATACGAAATCCCGGCGCGGCATCGACGACGTTTCTCGCGATTCGAGCCATCGAGAAACGTCGTTCCAAGTACAATACATAACGATCGGGATGGGACGTCTGTTTTTTGCGACAACACGTGATACGATATTCGCCCGCTCTTACAATAAAAATACCGGCGATGTGTTGACGTTGAAATAAAAACCATCGACAGAGAAGGAAATCCACAGGTGAACTGATTTCGTGGCGAAACGGTCTGAACGAATTATCGGCGCGCGCTCGACTGAACGATCTTTTCTGCACGATAGATCGTTTCCGGTAGACTCGAGACTGGGACGCGCAAATGAAAAGACGAAACGAGGCGACGGCGATTGTCTTTCCAAAGAAGTCCGATGGAAGGAGACGATCATCGAAGCGTTGACTAAACGATCCTACGGAGATCGCCCGAGTGACGTCGCCGCAGGGTGCAGCCGTACTTCCTGTAGACCGCCCCGAAGGCATCGTTGTTCAGGTCGTTCAGTCGCTTCTCGAGCCTGAGGTGATTCAGAAATCTGTCCTTCTTCGAGCGACTGAAGTGGCCGCGGCCGACGGTCAGTCGGAAGGCCGCTTCCTCCGCCGGTGACATAGAAAAGCCCTCTTCCTCCTCGGGCCGCTCCTTTTCGCTTTTCTCGAGAATGGCCGGTTCGCTCACCCTGAGCTCGGTTTCCGAATCGGAATCTGTAATGCGGTGGGGGAGAAATATTTAATTGTCACGTATATCCGTTTGATAGACTTCGAAAAATTAGGCGAAAAATTAAAATTGAGCTATTTTGAGAAAAAGAAATTTGGTTAATCGACGTAATTGTGCTTTTGAGCACATTTATTCGATTAAAATGAATATCGATTGGACGAATACAAGTATTATTGATTTAACTGAAAGTTATTTGGATCGAATCGGTATTCATTTGAATCGAATAAATCCAAAAATACATACCTTTTTATTTCAATGAAACATTAAGACAAAAATTTGCTCAATCGATAGAATTGTGCTTTTCAGCACATTTATTCGAATAGAATGAATATCGATTGGACGAGTATTAATATTATTTATTTAATCGAATGTTATTCGGATCAAATCGGTATTCATTTGAATCGAATAAATCCAAAAATACATACCTTTATTTCAATGAAACATTCAGACAAAAATTTGCTCAATCGATAGAATTGTGCTTTTCAGCACATTTATTCGAATAGAATGAATATCGATTGGACGAGTATAAATATTATTTATTTAATCGAATGTTATGCGGATCAAATCGGCATTCGTTCGAATCGAATAACTTCAAAAGCACGTTTATTTCGATGAAACGCATTTTTTCTCTCAGTTCAGCATTTTTACCAATGAAAAAAAAAAATGGTGTAACAGAAAAACGAATATTTCGTACTCGCATTTCATATCAAATAATATGCGAGGAGCGCATAATTCGCATAATCTTACCGAGATCAGAGCCTGAATCGGACGAGCATCCCGAGGAGGAAGAAGTGACGTCCCAAAGTCGCGCCCTCGCCGGGCAACGCAGCGGGCTGGGCGTCGCGGTGACGACACCGCTCGGATGAATCGAACTCGCGCCGAATTCTCGCCTGCTGGCGATGAAAGCGGTGTCGAAGCTCGACGGCCGTCTCCGGTTGAGCCTCAGTTGAGCCGCTCGTCTGTTGCGATTTTCCTGATGGGTATTGTTGTTGTTGTTGTTAACATTATTTCCGACGACGCCCGGGCCGACGGCCAACGCTTTATTTTTCACGGAGGTCGACCCGACGGCCGGTACTACGATCGGCGTCACTGGCGGCGGAGAGATCTCACAGACCATCTTATCCTCCACGCATCTGCAAATGAAGAAAAATCGACGCGCGATGATACAATACAATATAAATATATTTACGCGTGACGAGAGAGTGTATATCTTGTTATTCGGTGAATCACGGCATTCGGCGTATAAACGAGCGATGAATCGTGAAACTACATTTTTTCGTATCTATACAAGGAGTTGATTTCAAATGCGCGCAGCTTTTTCCAACGGGAAACGACGAACAGTTGGCTAGGACGTCGATCAACTTCCGTCGATCGTTATTAGCGAGAGTTTTGAGCACTTTTCTCGAATTTTAATCATTTATCGAATCCAATTACTGCAACGTTTAATCTTCTTGCGGAAACTGTACCGAGAATATGGTTTATTTGTAGTTAATAAATGTTTACCTGAATACGGCGAAATAAACATTTTATTGGATCAAGTAAATATCTGTTAATTATTACGATTTTTATAAGGAACAATTGAATCCCTTGAGGCAATCATTTGAATGAAATAAAGATTTTAGCACAATTAATATATATTTTCTTGCTTTTTCCAACGAGAAACGATCAACAGTTGGCTAGGACGTCAATCGACGTCCGTCGATCGTTATTAGCGGGAAACGGCGTCATCTTTGTCGCGAGAATGCATTTTCCATGAATTTTAAGAATTTGTCGAATCGAATTCCTGCGAAGTTTCCTCTTCTCCCGGAAGCTGCGTCGAGAAATCAGTTTATTTTTGGTTAACAACTGTTTGTCTGAATATAGCGAAATAAACATTTTATTGGATCAAGTAAATATCTCTTAATTATTACGATTTTCATAAGGAACAATTGAATCCTTTGAGGCAATCATTTGAATGAAATAAAGATTTTAGTAATTAACATATATTTTCTTATCCTAACGAAATATTTATTTCCCCGCATCTTGAGTTACATTTATTAACTATTAATAAACGGTTTTCTCGGTGCGCGTTTTGAAAATCTGCTCCTTATAGCTGCAATTAAATATAATAAGCAGCGCGTAACGCGTGCGCAAGGTCGAAAGAATTCTCGCGCGCGCTGACAGACCATTCGTCTCATTGGAACGTCTGTTTCTCGATATGGCGTGTTACCTCGCCAACCGCGCTAATAAGGCGCGCGCGAGGCGAGTGACGATGTATCGGTATGCGAATGAATCGTGTCAATAGAGACGCGGTGGATATCGAGGAAGTTCGCGCGTTGCGCAATCCGCGGCGAAAACAATGTGGCGGCGTGTAAATTGGGTGCACCTGTTGGTAAACATTACGACGATGAAATGGTACATACATATATCGCGCGGCTATTTACTCGTGTCTGACAGAAATAAGGTCGATGAGTCTCAGTGCTATTTCTAGCCTCTAAGCTTCACATCGGTGGACTGATCAAGCGTCTAAGAAATCCTCGTGTACTGCACTGAGAAAAATGATTAGTAATGTTAACCAAACGTTTGGTTGATATATGGGAATAACAAAGTATCCCAGCGAGAAATGGATCGTCGATCGACGTAGAAACGACGTTGTATTGACGTCGATCGACATCAAAACGACGTCATATACAGAGAGAAAGAATTGGTTGGATCTGCTAAAAATTACTTGCGGGGTCGCACAAGTAATTATTTTTCTTATATCAATGAAATGTTGTAATACCTTACAATCATGTAGAATAGTATGTGATTGCAAGGAATAAATATTTAATAAAAATGAGAAAAAAAATTTATGATTTAAATAAATAATTACTTGCGACCCCGCAAATAATTTTTAGTAGATCCAACTTCTAATTCTTTTTCTTTGTATATCGATGTCGATCGACGCTCCATTTCTCACTGGGTTTTTTTTATTGCGACAACGAATGTTTGGTTGTCACAACCAAGTATTTTAGAAACATTACATTCCTACAACCAACATTTATTCGTCGCAACCAAATGTTTGTCATCCGCATACAAATATTTTGTCGTTCTCATATCAACCAAATCGTCGGTCTTATCACGTAAGGGCGTATCTCAGTTTTGATGATTTCTCAGGAGAGCGATTTCAAATATTTTACGATTTTCCATTGTGAATAAGTCCTGCGATTATTTTTATAGCTTGGTGATTTTTTGTTATGTATAAAATTATGCGCTTGGATGCCTTTTAAATCACACGTATGGGCCTATCCTAAGTTAGGCCTACTATACGTAAAGATTTAAATTGTGATTATTTTGAGATACGGATTTTGAGATATGAGAAAAATATATACGGGGAGCAAAAGTATAAAATGTCGAGGTACGCCAGGACGTGAGATAAAAATATAAGTCTCAAGCAACCTATTGGCGATCTTAACTCAATTTTCAAATTTTCTGAGATACGCCCTTACGTGATAAGACCGACGAAATGTTTGGTTAACATTGCTAATAATTTTTCTCAGCGAGGCTTTAGTCAATCAACTATGAGTAGAGTGTCAGTGGGGACGAGAATATCATTAACCCCTTCAGACCTGATTTTTTTTTTCGCGGAGTAAACAAAATTGTTAATGATGTTTTAGCCTTTGGGGTATTATTATATTTTAACATGCTTTTGCAATCTTTATTTTTCAAAGTTTCTCATATTTATGTGCAAACAGTACAAAGTTGTATTTTCCGTAACATTTTTTAACAAAATAGCTCAAATCCAATGTACATTCTCGTGTACACCAGGTCTGAAGGGGTTAATCGACAGCTACATGCGTGCATGCCTCGATAGATCTGCATTTCTTGGCGTCGATGCGATAGAACTGTATAGAGTACAGTGGCTACCGGTGAAATATTTACCCTACTTACGCGCGTCCGTTTTATCTAAAAATAGTCCGCGATATACGCACACGGTCAGGTCAATGGCAAAGTGCTCCTTCCGTCACGCGAGCCGTGCCCTGCACATGCTCTACATATGCATATATGCTATACATAAAGAATGAACGCATTTTCCCCGTTCCAGCAAGTCGGTTTTCTCGCTAAATATGTTTCTCGTTATTCGTGCGATAAAAGTCGCTTGATCGAGCGGCAATGTTTTCCCCCGGAGGTCAATGTCGCGCGCATTAACATACCTACATATATCGGACGTGTCTCACGCGCGCAACGCGCTTCAGCGATGCGTGTACGCGTACTCATGCGACGTGTATCGTTCGCGATTATATATATGTATACGTCGTGCACAAGAGCAGTCGAGACGCAGCGGCCCACTTGTTCCGCGACGCCTCTTCTTCTTCTTCTTCTTCTTCTTCCCTTTCTTCGTATTTATAGCGGTACGCGGACGGTGTCTAACCGAGTACACGATCCGGCGAACGCGTCACGCGCATATAGACCGTCAGATAGTGACAGATTCTGGGGTGCCCCATTTTCGCATACAAGCCTCGAAGAGGGTTGAAAAGTACTTCGATTTTTTGAGTAGAATGAAGGGAAATTTACGAATGGTCCCTGGGGATAACATATGGAAAATTCGAGTTTTTTTCTTAACAAAAAAATAAAAGGTACCTCTTGCCAATTTTTTCACGCGCAAGCCTTGTTCACTAAATGATTAATTAATAAAACCTCGCTTCGGAAGTCAAAGGCTTGTGTGGGAAAATCGATCAAAATCTCGATTTTTCCATACAAGATTACGCCCTTATTTCAATCCTTTAGAGCCACCTGCAACACTCAAGCCTTTGGTTTTCCAAAGCCAGGTTTTATTAATTAATCGTTTAGTGAACAAGGCTTGCGTGAAAAAATGGGCAAAAGACACCTTTTATTTTTTTGTTAAGAAAAATCGAATTTTCCATATGTTATCCCCAGGGACCATTCGTAAATTTCCCTTCATTCTACTCAAAATCGAAGTACTTTTCAACCCTCTTCGAGGCTTGTATGCGAAAATGGGGCACCAGAATCTGTCACTATCTGACGGACTAATAGCAGCGCGGTGCAGGGGGTGAAGACCGGCTCTCGATAGTCGTATGTAGGCCGCCCGCGGGCGAGACTTCGACTGGCGGATAAGTCGGGAGAATTGATAGGAAAGATGCGTCTCGTCGGTGCGTCTCCAGTTCACGCGCGTGGTTTCGTTAATGCACTGAGAAAAATAATTAGGTGAAAATGACCAAATGTATCCAGTTGGACACGTTTAATTATTCTAACGAAAATACTGGCCAGTCGAACCAAATATTTATTATTCTAATCAAATCTTTAGTTATTTCAATCAATTTAGTTATCTTAACCAAAAAGTGGTCACTTTGACCGAATAAATTTGGTCATCGCGTCTCCAGGATTTTGGTTAGATCGACCAAGTCACTTTTCACTGTGCGAGTACATCCGAAGCCACGCGTCAGATAGCGTATAACCGTGCGACAAGATGAGGGAACTTAGCGATAAACGACTTTCACCGTCCAGAGAGTTCGAATTACGTACCGCGACTCGATCTTCGCGCCGTATAAGTGCACTGTGCAATCGAGTGGCGCGAGAATAAAGAATTTCTCCGTCCCGGGGGGTCACCGCGGTAACGATCTCTAATTCGTCCACCGACGTCGTCACGCGAGTCCGACAAAGAGTAACTTAATTATCACGTCGTTCGTTAAACTCGCACCGTTGATCTCGCGAGGGGCTTTTAATAGCCGCGTCGGTCGGAGGGGCTGCGGCAGATAGAGTCTCACGCCAAGGTCTAAATTGCATTTATCAAGGCCCGGGGAGACGCGAGACAGGAATGTAATGCTCGGGCGCGCGGTATCTATCGGCTTTGTCGGTGAGATAAAATTGACGGTGATCTTAAACGCTTTATTAATATAGGTCGAGAGAGTTCGTACACCGAGAAAACAGTATATTTGAGGAGCACAGTTCCAAAACTCATTTAGTCCATTCGCAGTTTGTCTTATAATCGCTAAACTATTAGCAATTATAGGACAAACTGCGAATGGACTAAACGAGTTTTGGAACTGTGCTCCTCATTTGTAGTTATAATAGAGGTTTGTTCGAATACGACGAAATAAATATTTCATTATATCGAATAAATATCCGTGAACTATTGCAATATTTATTTGGCACAATTAGATCCTTCGAGGCAACCACTTGAATGGAATAAACATTTTAACGATTAGAATACATTTTCTCGTAATGAAATATTTATTGTATTTGAAACGACATTGATCAACTATTGATTGACTGTCTTCTCGGTGTTTATCCAGGTGTAATAAAGCGATATTTATTGGAATCTCAGCCATTGGCATTTTCTGTGCCTACACCGAGAAAACAATTTGCTTGGTCGAAATAAACGTATTTTTGAACAGCCCTAAGGGCACATTTATTCGATTGCAACGAATATCGTTTTGACCTAAATAATATTCAATTAAATCAATTATATTTATGTATTAATAGAACCAATCTCTCTATATTCATTCTAATCGAATAAATGTGCTCTCAGGACTATTCAGAAACACATTTAGTTGACTCGAGTACATTTTTTTCACAGTGTACCAGAACAGCGTTTTCAATAGTCTACTCGCCTTTTGAATCGCTCGATAGAGAGAGTCCTGATTCATTTTCGTCGCGAGAGACCAATTGTCAGCCTCAATAACGCTCATTGAACCAGCGGCGACCTCGCGTGCGGAACCGTCTGGTAGTTTCACGACCACGCGCGTCTCGACCTCGAGCCCCTCCCATCTATAGATACTCTCGGAGCGAGCCTCTATCTTCGAGAGGACGACACGGCGATAAATCGTCGCGGATCGATTCGGGAAACGCGAGCTGCATCTGATGTTAACGGACATTCGTACCGACGCGCGTGGCCAAGAGCTAAGCGTTGATTTAATACACAGCTGGAATTCGAGAGATCTGCTCGCGTTCGCAATAAAAACGGTGAGCTCATCATTGTCGAACGGGTGATAACGCGCGTCCCGTTCCGGGTTAAAACGATGCGCGTGACGTTACGCAGACGTGTTACGATCGCGTCCAGCTACGGGGAAACCCGTTCGAGACGCGCGCGTCGTCGCTCCGATTTCCGGACCAGATAAGCCATCAGTCAGATAGACGTGTATGATCGTCACGACGTTAATATAAACCACGATAATTGATTGCTCTATAGTTTACGTTTTTTGCTGCATGAGTTTAAGCGAATAATTGTTCTTGAAAAAATGTTTTAATTTACCTATATTATACGTTATGATTTAAATTAATCATATATAGTAATATATTTACGAAAAATTTTGTGCATATATTGAACAATCCGCATCAGCTTGAAATCGTTTAACGGCACAAATATGCTTACCACAAGGGGCGTCTTTCGATATTGTGGAGATTTTGAAAATAGCTCATAGGGCATTTTCCAGGTAATATTATATAATAGTTAGTCAGAGTATACCAGTTTATTGATCAGGTGAAAATTGCAAGTATGCTTCCCCAATGCTGACTCATAAAGCGCACAACTTTGATGCATCAGATGAGCTGAAGTTGCTGTACGATCAACGCGCATCTATCTATCCGAGTATTCTCAGCACCTTGCGCACTCGACAGGAATTTCTTCGTTATACGTATCGCTGTTAGCCCACGCTGTCCGCTCTAATCCACAATTTATTCCGCGGGATAAATAGATTTCTCGCGAGACGACGTGTATAGCCTCGACGTACGTTCGCGCGGCGACTCTTTCTATTTGTTATCCGCACGGAATGTCTTTCGAGCCGGGTGAAAACGCGCGTGGCTCGCGAGCTTACTTCCGACGGGTGGAGAAGTATCTCGGGAGTCGCGAGAGAGAAGAAAGTTTCCAGAGCCGGCGAATGCGCGCGGTACCTAGCCGCCGTTGTCGGCTGGCAAATGTCGAGGAGCTCGGCGAGAAACCGACGACGAACGATCCACTCCGGGGAATTGAAAAAATCGATCGATTATATATACATATCGCTGTACAGAAATACCGCCCCGTTGATTAGTAAACATTCGTGGAATCTCTGTAGCCACGTGGCTCGCGTGGCACTTATCTCGCGTGCGCGAATGCTCGTTCAGGGAGGGGGAAAGAAACGAGAGGAGGAAGCGATGACTAAAACGCCGGAAGTTTATCGTCATCTGGTCGATGAAACGGCTTTGGCCGTGACCGTGACGAACTCGATCTCCGAGCGACGCACAGTCGAATTCGGTCTTCTCGAAAAAATATTCATATTTTTAAATTCAATTCGTAATCCGTAAACATATTTGAATTATCACGTGAAAAGGAAAATGTGCGAAAAAGTAATTGCTCGCCGAATTACAAGCGCATTTCTCTTTACAATGTTGCGACGTCATCGCAACGCAAGAGAGACGCACTTATGCCAAGCAACGAGTGTGAGAGAGATAGGCTTACAACACGATAACGTAGCTGCATATCGTCCCCTTCCTGCAAAAAGTCACTAACTAACATTTATCATCAACTGACTTAGGTATAGTTTCTGCTCTATAATATCGGTATTATATTTCGGTTAATGACTTTTTATGATGCGCGCATGCTCACTTCCAACGCATTTAGCACTTAGCGAGTTTTACCGTTTAAAGATTTAATAAAATTAAGCGCTACTAGGTCCAGTTAGGTGAATTTTACAAAATATCTTAGTGACTTTTTGCAGGAAGGGGACGATATACAGGTGTCGTTTTCCGGCTCGATTAACGAATTTGCAAGAAAACAAATTTGCAAGAAAACCAAATTCTCGACGGCTCGTTAAATCGAACGTGCGTTGTTCGTCGATCCGGAATCTGTGATCGGGAAGTAAGGCGATGATGCGCCGTCTCAAGTGCAACCCGCGCGGACAGAGGATATGGCTTCACCGTTTCATTACGTATGCATACATATAGGCATAGGCTCGCGGTATAACGAGTCTCGTTTACGCTACGCGAGAGAAGCTTTCAACGGTCGAACACATCCCCGATACGAAGCCGAGTGAAAGTCGTCACTCGAAAGGTACGCGCTCGTCGTTTCTATCTCGCGCGAAATACTTAACTCCGCTGCGAGTATATTCTTCGCGCTCTGTAACGTCGGTGCGCGTGCACTCGCACCGTTCGCCAGGCTCGCCAGCCCTGACTTCTTCGAGTTTCTTCCTCGTCGACTGCCAGTGTCGCGCGGAAGGAACGCTCGTTATTTCTCTACCGCGTCCAATATCTCCGCCGCGAGTAAATTCTTTGCGCTATAATGTCGGTGCGCGTGCACTCGCCCCGTTCGCCAGGCTCGCCGGCCCTGACTTCTTCGAGTTTTTTCCTCGTCGACTGCCCGAGTCGCGCGGAAAGCACGCTCTTTGTTCGTCTTCCGCGTCAAATAACTCCGCCGCGAGTAAATTCTTCGCTCTTTGACGTCGGTGCGCGTGCACTCGCTTCGTTCGCCAGGCTCGCCGGCCCTGACTTCTTTGAGTTTCTTCCTCGTCGACCGCAGGGTCGCGCGAATTATAACTTCGAGAGAGTAATCACGACCATATCGATCGTGAACGAGTGCGCTCACACTCGCGAGGCTCACCGATCGCGAAGGCTTTTACAAACTTCTCCTTCCTTACCGTACTCACGATACTGCTTATTAAGTCGGTCGCGCGAATCAGATAACTTATCGAGAAACGAGCGTTATCGCCGCTCGACGTTTTTGCAAGATTGCCGATTACGTCGAATCTCGAGTACCGCGTAAGTTTTACGGCTCCTCGCGCGTGACGTACGCTCTCCCGATCTTTCCGTGACACTCGTCGACGCGACTCAAGGTCGGAGGAAGGTTGACTGTCAAAGTGTAAGCGGTAGGAATCGACAAAGTCGGTTCGTACTGCCGAAACGGTAAAAATGCGTGGGTTAATTTTATGCGTGTACGCCACAATACGACGTGCTTAGTGCGTTTCGCGCAGGTACCACAAAAAGCAGAGAGACCGCTGAGAAAAGTAATTTTTAATTAAATGAAAATTTTGGAAACGATAACTAAATTGTTTAGTTAAATATGGATCCTTCATTTGCTTGGTTAATTTCACCGCGTTTTGGTTGAAATAATTAAACGTCTGGTTTAAACGCGTTTATCATTTTAACCTATTTATTTTTCTCGATGCGGATACGTATGACAATATTCCCCGAAATGTTATACAGAAAATAAACATTGCGAATAACGCCGTTGTCGTTTTAATCATAAGCGAGAAAGAGAAGAGCACAAAAATGAAAAGAATATTCTCAGCTTCAATTCCGCCCGAAAACGCGCCTGGAATTCTCCGTGGGGTGCGGGATAATTCGAGATAAAACGCAGTGGGAGAGGATGCGCGCGGCGGAAGGGAGGGGGGAGAGACGAGTTAGGACAATCGCAGTCGGTCGAAGTGAGAAGCCGAGCATTCCGAAAAAGATCGTACCAATGCAAACGGTCGTGGCGAGTGCACGAGCACTCTTGGCTCACACGGCTTACATACTTGTACGCACACATGCATCTGCCGCCGTGTAAACGCGCGCGCGTAGGTAGTGATCGGTACCAAGAGATGACTGTGGCCGAGAAAGCTCGCGTAATTATAAGCGTATGTATAATACTTCGATACACGTATCGTCGGTCTTATCACGTAAGGGCGTATCTCAGTTTTGATGATTTCTCAGGAGAGCGATTTTAAATAATTTACGATCTTTCATTGTGAATAAGTCCTGCAACTATTTTTATAGCTTGGTGATTTTTTTTGTGTACAAAATTATGCGCTTGAATGCCTTTTGAATCACACGCATGGGCCTATCCCAAGTTAGGCCTACTATACCTACGTGAGATTTAAATTTTGATTATTTTGAGATATACGACGAAAAATATATATGGGGAGCAAAAGTATGAAATGTCGAGGTACGCCGGGTCGTGAGATAAAAATATAAGGCTCAAGAGCAACCTATTGGCGGTCTGTACTCAATTTTCAAATTTTCTGAGACACGCCCTTACGTGATAAGACCGACGCTATGTACAGTAGTTGTATGCCTGGCGGCTGATAGGCTTTAACACGCCACTACACAAGTCTACAGTCGCGATCGATGCTACGTAAGCTGTTATAATTACTTCAATTCTTTCTTTACAGCGGGATAATAGGTATAAGCACCCCGATAAGCCTCCTCCGCGCTTCGTCAAAGGCACCCAGACGTCGCGTAATCATGCGTCTCGCGTGCCTTTCGTCGTACGCCTTTTGTAACGAGCGACAAGCTGTTCTCGCTCGTATCACGCCGGCCGCATGCGACACGCGGGCAATACCGGGAATACATTCTGAGTCACGAATCCGAGAGCATTCCAACTCGGCTTTTTTTCTTTTTCTATCTTTTCAGTGCAGACACGAATTATCAATACTCCCTGGTTTTTTTTTGCCGCGCATTTTTCCCACGGTCAACCGGCGACGAAACTTCTTTTCGCGCGGGGGGCAATCGGCGTATAACACCCCGCGCGTCGCCACGCTCCTGCATAATACAGTCGATGGCCGAGTGACTCGATAAATCGATAAGGACTCTCTCCACGCGTGACGCGTCGCGAGTACGTGTACTCACGCTCCACGGGGTTATGTAATGCAACGGGCGTCGTGGGTGCGTTAACAAAACATGTAGGTACGCGCGGTAATTCGATCGTGTCGCGTGTAAAAGTCGACGATTCCCATCACCGTCGAGTCCTGCGTCGTGGAATTTTTTGATTTTATTACTCCAATTACGCTCTGTACTCGAAATGATTATTTAGCGTTCAAAATGAAAGCGCGTAGGTAGATCCTTTTGGTTCGACTTTATTCGAGGTGGTCCACTAATTTTCTCCTATTTCTTAACCCTAGAATACTAATATGTTTTTCTTTATACGTTAGCTCTAATGTAAGCGTCGTAAAAATTACGACATATATTAGTATTCTACACGGAGAGAATTTTAAAGGAAAAATTACCCATCAATGTGCAGGCTAACTCTGCATCATAGTGATGTTTCACTGAGCATTTACCGCGGTGATAGGAAAATAATCCTCTATACGCGTAATGATATTTTATAGAATACGTTATTATATTTTTACTGTGTTGCAGGGTAAATTCTCAGTGAAACGTCACTATGATGCAGGATTAGCCTGCACACACACATGATGGGTAATTTTTCCTATAAAATTCTCTCCGTGTAGTGTTAATGTGTAGGATATCGTAAACGAGCGTGCGAATCGCTTGAACGTAATCGACTGATAATTCCAACCGATAACTTTATTCGATACCCGCGATGACTCTGCAAAAAAAATACTCTCGACCAATTGTCGCGTGTAAATGGAAAAGGTTGAAAGTGCCAAAACCAGAGTCGTTGAAAAATCAAATAAATTTGTTTAAAACTGCAACCGCAGAGCTACTTTTCGAACGCTCTATAAACTAAAACTGTGTGTGAATCAGGAGACACTTACGTCCATTACTAGGTTATTGGCGAATCTTATACAAAATCTTATTTCTGCAAGGTTTGGCACTCTTTCAGCCTTTTCCATTTACATGCCTCAATTCCAGAGCTCCATCTAAAATATAGACTTACGATAGACATTTACGTCCATATGCTAACCGAACGTACAGTCCTGTATTAATATAAACTAGAGAAAAAGAAGACCAAAACATTCGCTTTAGACCCAGTGGTGACCGCGATCGGCTCCACGAATCCCGTTGCAGCGACGCGACAGGCTACGCGTGCGCGCGCGCGCTCTTTCTCAATGCCACGCGCGATTGTTTCGAATTCGCGCGCGGACCGACTACCAGATCGCGTCGTTTGAACTTGAGAGAGCTCCAGCTTCCCGCGGGGGGGACAGATTTTAAAGTCGCTAAGAATACCCCGTTACACAATCTCCGGTAAACACGAGGGGGTGGCCGTGCACGCGTTCCAAGCGCGTTTGCGCGCGTAGTGCGACGCCACGACTGTGTCACCGCGGTAGCTGTGGTGGTGGTCGGACCGAGTGTAGAGCGCGACCTTTAAATTTAGCGCGACCAGAGAAGGGGATATCGTCGATCGCGCTTGCCCCGCTGCGGCGTTGGGCTTTACGCAATCGGCTCGATCGCCGGGGCTTCTTTCGCGAGGTACATACATATCGTCGGTCTTATCTATCACGTAAGGGCGTATCTCAGTTTTGATGATTTCTCAGGAGAGAGATTTAAAATATTTTACGATTTTTCATTGTGAATAAGTCCTGCAATTATTTTTGTAGCTTGGTGATTTTTTTTATGTATAAAATTATGCGCTTGAATGCCTTTTAAATCACACGTATGGGCCTATCCTAAGTTGGGCCTACTATACGTGAGATTTCAATTTTGATTATTTTGAGATACGACGAAAAGTATATGTGGGGAGCAAAAGTATAAAATGTTGAGGTACGCCGAGTCGTGAGATAAAAATGTAAGGCTTAAGAGCAACCTATTGGCGGTCTTAACTCAATTTTCAAATTTTCTGAGATACGCCCTTACGTGATAAGACCGACGATATGTAAGGCCGTGGAAAAAAGTATATCTTGAACTTTATGGAATAATAGTTTATTTGAAGAAACTGGAACACTACTCGATCTGCTTTAACGATGAAACAAGAGTCTTTAAAGCACGTTTCTCCAAGCTACAGTTCTACATTGAGAGAAATAATTGCTGGTGGGGAAAAAATGTTTTCTTCAATCAAAACCATGATATAAACTGAGAGAAATAATTCATGATGCTAGAAAAAAATGTTTTCTTCGATCAGAAACATGATATAATTTCAGGATTAAGCCATGAAATATTCTCCAGACTCGAGTAATTATTTCTTTTCGCAGGAAGAATTTCTTATCCCAACATATAGGTTTTCTCGAATCAAGAATATGTATTTTTCGACCAAGAATCTATATTCCTAAAAGTTTTTTAAATCATAATGTTCTTGGTTGAAGACATGTTTTTTGAGACTATCAATTATTTCTCTCATTGTACACACAAAGTGGAAGATTGGAAAAACAAACAGATGATCCCTCGCTCGCTCGCCCTCTCGGCGGATAAGCGATACACACGCGACCCCGCGGTAGGAAACAAACATTTCCCGAGTGTCGCTAACCTCGATGAGGCTTTGCACCGGCAAGAAGAGACGTTATAATCCCTACACTCTGAGAAAGAATTTTATTTGATCGAGATAAACGTATTTTTGAATAGTCCTAAAAGTACATTTATTCGATTAGAATGAATATCGATTGGACGAATATATCGTCGCCTTAGAGCAGAACTATAGCAAGCCACATTTGTAAATGTTGGACTTAGTATACTTCTGCTCTGAGGCGAAGATAATTATTATCGATGTACTTGAATATTATTTGAATCAGATCGATATTCATTTGAATCGAATAAACGTGCTCTTAGGACTAGCCAAAAGCACGTTTATTTCGATCAAGCAAATTTTTCTCTCAGTGTACGCTAAGTGTTCGCCGTTTCGTTTTATTTGCTCTCGGCATTTCGGTAGATATACACGCACCGCGCTGAGAATCGTCCTTGATCTTTTCGATACGGCTAGACGTTGCCGTCACTCCTCGGAGAAGTGGTCTGTGCGCCGCCACGTTTTATTAAACGAGATCATTCGTCGTCCGCGCGAGTTATTCGATGACGCATTAATTCGGCCGAATATTGGCCGCCGCTCCCTTTATAGTCGCGAAAAAAACGGTTTTGTCTATACGGAGGCGGTCGTCGTCATCGCTCCGCAGTCAAGCGTCTCGAGATAAGATCCGCTTCGTTGACAAAATTCGATTTTTCAATGATCGCATTTCTGCTATCAGGCGAATTCCAATTCCAAGCGTCGATGCGTGCAAGATCAATATGGTTCACCGATGAATTCAACTTTCGATTTTGCTCCGATTCTATAGCAATGGAAGCCAAAAAAATCCGGATTCTCTCTCCGAATTCTTCGGCGAAACCGGAGCCCGCCAGGTCTCCGAGCCGCTCGGTCGATCCTTTCTCTCGCCTATCGGATTACGCGGTTGACAAACGTACACACCGTATCACGCACGATCTCCCCTAATCGGCCAGCTCCACGAGGAAATTCCGATCGATTCGATCTATCGCCTGACGCGCGGCGCCGATGACGGGCAATTTCGAAACTCCGAAGTCCGGCGCGTCCACTATACACGCCTACTCGCATAGTCGCGCGAATATCCTCCCGGAAGCTCACCTGTACTGCGGATCCAAGAGTCGCTGGCAGTTCCAGGCGAACTGAATCGTCAGCGAGGCGAAGGTCGACGAGACGATACCCATCGCCTCGATCTCCGGAGCCGCTTCCTCCGTAGCGCGCACTTTCGTTTCGTTCGAACCGCCGGATGGGAACGCACTGACGTGAGGACGGCCACCGATGGCCGATTTAAAGGGGGGAGAAGAGCGCGCAGGACACCGCACGCAGTCAGGCCCACGGGGCTCTACGATCACTCCGACGCGGCGCTTTCGGCTTTCTCTGGTCTCTCCCGTGTTTCACTTTTCGACTTGTACCGTCAGCCGCGCGCGGCGCGGCGTACCACGTGCTCCGGCGATGCACATTCGCGTAGGTACAATGTGTAGCGCGTGGACCGGCCCGCGCGTCGCACCGGACACGTGCACTGGTGGTACGAGGTAAATAAAGTACCTATACGCGCGCGCGCTCTACTCGTCGGGACACTCACTGACGCACGAGATGAAAACCATGACGTCTCTGGCCTGGAGAATCTCGTCGTTCGTTCGACGCTCGTTCTCGCGTGGCGCGTGCTGCAGTGGCTTTTTCAACGGACTACTATCTCGTATTTATACGAACGGAGACTTCCCCCTCTCGGACGACTACCACGTGCCCGCGCGCGTATACAGCGGTTGCTCGCAGACGCGAGGCTCATCGCACTTCGATGCGTCGCGGGGAAACGGAAGAACTCTCACGTCGCCCTTCCGGAATCGCTACAGTCGCGTTTGGACGAACGAGGATATTTCGATCGGTTCTTTGTTCTTCGATCGCTCGCGCACTCGCGTAACGAAAGTCGATTCGCGCGGTTCCTCAATGAAGGAGAGAAGCCTCGCCGAGGAATTTATAGCGCCGGAGATAAATATTTAGTTTCGCCGAGTTTACGCGCGACGTTCCAGACTCGCGGAACCTTACGCGTCTCGGGGTAGGGGGTACGCGTTTGTTTTTGCTTCGCGACGGGACTTCCGATTTCGCTCGCTTCGCACGGTTACGGGGCAATTCATTCGCCGCGGCGATTACGAGATTGAGTGCTGCGTGCGGTTTTTTCGTTCGCGAATGCGTATACGCGTTTCCAGCGTGCGTGCCGTCGAATGTAATGAAACGCGCGCGAATCGCTGCGATATTTTCCACGCGCGCCGCATCGACGCGACATTGAATCTGGCAGGGCTTCCTGTCAGGAAGTCGCGCGCTCCGCGGAGCGAGAGAAATCCGGAGCCTCTCTCGAGAGAGAGAGAGAGAGAGAGAGCGCCGCCGTCGCGCCGGGTGCTCGCGCACCCCGAGCGAGCACGACCACCGGTGGCCTTCGCGTAGGCGCGATGCATCGATTCTATTCGTGCCCTCGATGAACCTGCAGCACCCGTCAACGACTAGGTAATTGATTTCTCGCGCGCGCTAGGCGTGATCTATACTACTCCGCGTTGGGAAAATGTGGAAAATATTCCTCGCGACAATTTTTTTTACGCCTTTTCTTCCCGTCTCTTTGGCACGTACTCGCGCGCGGACTCGCGCTCGCCGAATCTAAATTCGGGCTCCCCCCCTCGCGTGGGGCCTATTTCCGAAAACAACGCTTCACGTGGAGGCGTTCGGCCGCGGCAACGCTCTCGACGTTCCGTCGCGACAATTTTACCGTTTTGACGGCTGAGGTTGAAGCACCGGTGGTCGGACATTTATCCTATTATCCCTATAGGTATATCTACGTATTATATTAATTACTGAATGTGGTAAAAAGAATCGATTGCTAGGACAGAATTTTTAATACATTATGAATGCCCATGACAAATTCCATCTAGTAAGAATACTCGATCAAATCTGCTGCATATAGTTTTATGAGAGTGTCCGAATACTGGTCTTAACCGTCCGGCTACTGGTGCTTTTACCTTACTATACGGGATTTCTATAAGGTAACTGTGTTCCAATAGCAGACCACGTCTTAGCAGCCGGACATACTTCAGGATAATTCAAATTATTGAATGAGGTAAAAAGGAACGTCTAGTGGAAAATAATCTTCAATAAATTAAGGATGTACGCAGGAAATTTTACTACACTAAGAAAAATAATTAGGTTAAACTGACAGTACGTATCTAATACAACACGTTTAGTTATTCTAATACAAATACTGGTCAGTTGAACCAAATATCAAGTTATTCTAATCAAATGTTTAGTTACTCCAACCACACACAAACCTTTAGTTATTTTATTCAAAAAGTGATCAGTCTAACCAAACAGATGAGAGGATCCATATTTCACTAAACGGCTTGGTCGTCGTCTCCAGGATTTTGGTCTGATTAACCAAGTCATTTTTCTCAGTGTAGTAAGAATCCTAAGTTAAATCTGTGTTGTATGAATTTTTATGCCTTAACCGTCCGGCTATTGAGACAGTTGCTTTACGGATTGTCCGAAGCGATATAGTGCATATTTTCCGCGCAGAATAGGAGTGGAAAAATTCATAGTCCTCTTTCGAAAAGCGCTCGTAACAATTTGTATACATGGGTACGAGTTTCTTTCCGAGGAGTGGCCGTTAGAGCTGTTCTCGTTTTGTATTTCTTCACCTTTCTTCGGAGTCCCCACCCGACGCTGCCGTGTTGAATAACGACGTAATTTCGAGAGCGACAAAAATCACGTCGAAACCTTCCTATCCATACATTTCGCGATATGTGTGACACTAAGTTGCCGTCCTTTTTGACGGAGTGGAATAATTTTCAACGCTACCGCTCGCCTTTGCCAATACTGCGTTGACTGTTGTTGCAGTCTTATCGAAGGTGTAATTTAGAGGCGATTAAAAGGCGTTTATGTACACACCCAGGGAAAAAGTTTAATTTAATACGAATCTGATGGCACAAATTATTTGAGATGAATAGGAATTTATTCACATCGAACAAAAGTCTATTTCTATTAAATAAATGCTCTCTTAAGTTCGTACTTGATTAAAAAGATATGCAAAATATTGATTCAATTCGAATAGACTTTTGTTCGATGTGAATAAATTCTTATTTAGCTCAAATAAATTTTTCCATCGGCTTCGTATTCAAACAGACCAGTGTGAGATCCTTCATATCTTTCCTTCTACTTCAAATACAAAACCCCGACGGCAATTGAATTTTACAGGCCATCTCTGCGAAAGGTCGAACAGGTTCGGTACGGATCAAACGATCCGATCTCCCCTTTCAATCGCGATCGTGTATTTTTTAACGCCATTCCCGAGAATAATTACCGTCGACTTGGTTTCTTTCTCGGTGCGGTCGCGTTAGTGCTATTATCGTTCCTCATATTCCGACGCGACCTCGCGTGGGTACGCGTAAAGGAAGCGTCTCGCGCGTCGTCGAAAATCTGTTACCGGCTCGAAATTAATCAACGTCGCGACACTCGCCTCGAACGGTTTTTCGGAGAATTTCCACGGACTTTTCAACGACGCGCACGCCTTTTTATCCGCGTCTGCGTTCGGCGATTGCTGGGCTGAAGAAAAAAAACGCGATAAAATGTGATTCGAATGCAGCGATCGAATGAATCGGACGAATGATTTCGAATTCGGCGGAAAAAAAACCGGCGATGATTCGCCGGATTGCTTTCGCTCGTTCGCTTCCGCGATTTCGGCATGGCGGTCTGATGACATCGACGAATATTTCTGTTCTTGCGGCGTTTTTCGATATTTACGGCGCAAAATGCCGTCGGGTTTGTGAAAATGGAAATTAAACGCGGTCGTTTGAAAAAACTCGATCAAAGTCGCGAATTAAATTCCACGTCTTACGTCGTCATTGCGGATACGCGCAATTATTTGCCGGGGAATTAATTTGACAGGTGTTTCGCGAAGGTTGAACAATTTCAACGTGTGAAGAATATTCAAGCTTGAAACGATCGAGGATTGATCGTCTCCTCGAAACTTTAGTGAAACGTTGCATTCGGAATTTCATTACTGAGAAGTTTCAAAATTGGATTTCTCATAAATTACTATCATTGATAAACACACATTTTATTTTAAATGTCTTTGCGGTGTGTCGTTTTTTCAAATGATATATAGCTCGTATTAAATAACGACCTCCTTCTATCTTGCTTCAATTTATATCGGAAAAAAAGCCATTCGAAAACGCTTTCGCATCTTCCTTTGATACGCTTCGAGTGTCGAGCATTTCGAGGTCGAACGAATTTGACGGATCACCGAAAGGTTAAACGAGTTCGATATCGCCCGCATGACGCAATCGCCCCTTTCGATCGTCGAGTATTTCCCAACGTCGTTTCTTCGCGCAGAAGCGAGACGCTTCAGTTGGCCCCTGGACACCACGATCGGCAGCGGGCGTCGGGGGTCAACCAAAGCTGTCGGATTTATCCGGACGGCGTAACGCGAGTCTCGCGCCGATCCTGCGACCACCGAAGGAAAATCAATTCGACTCCGTGCAGAATTTCGTCCTTGAACCTTCGCGACGATCCTCGGCCGATAGTTGCCCCCTGTGCAAAGCGCGCGCGAGCGCCTCGTGCGAGTGTCGTGCAATTTGCGGACAAGTGGTGTGTGGACCGTTCATCTTTCTATTTTCAAACGGCCGTCGCCTGATCGCACGCGCCGCGACACCTCGCGTCCTCGTGACGCGTTTAACCGTAACGACCGTACGACGTGCTCGCGTCGTCGGTATAGCGTGCGCCTGAATTCCATGTGACGGGGATGACGACGGGATATCGAATTTCGAGAAAGCACGCGTTTAATAGCTACACGCTTCGTGTAACTTGCGCGTGGATCGAATTTCGTAAATTCGGTGATGAACTCGTCATTCTTCTCGCGCAAGCGCAACGTACGAGCCGTTGAAAGCCAGAATGGTCTAACAAGGAGAGTATTCGAGGTGTACCTCACCGATTTTCTTCATTCTGCGATGTGTTATAGTATATCAAAAAACATTAGACACGTATTTTCTTGTACGTGCTAATTCGGTCATTTAAGGGGTGAAAATCATCCCTAAACTTGACCCCCTAAAACCAATTTTCTACGATTTCTCAAAAACTACGTTGAATTTCTTAATGAAACACAAATGGAATATTATTCCTTATCGAAGAAGAATTGTAAAAGACGTGTATAGAGCCAAATGAAACTAATACCATCGGAATCAAATTAAGAGAAACTGGTATCGAAGTTTCACTTCTTCCGCGTGTGGCGGCCACACGTTTTTTATCTTATTTATCTTTTTGCATTATAACATATCGCGGGTGACCCGGCAATACCTCGTATGTCGAAATTTTCTGGAAAATGAGTTTTTGCTATCAGTGCAATGAGAAAACTAATGCCGATGTAACTGCAACATTTTCCATTGTTTGCGTAGTACATAACCTAGGAGATATTGCCGGGTCACCCACGATATGAAGCTAAACTTACTCGCCAGGAAAGAAACACGCATCACTGTTTTCTCATTATCAATGAACGTTTGGCCTACATCGATATAAGACTTAATTGTAGATCAAAATGTAATCCTCAAAGAAGTGTTATACAAATATGAGCCAAAAGCTCATAGATAATGAGATAATAGCGATTGAAGTATCTTTTCTAGCGAGTAAGTCTAGCCTCATTTGATATATCGTATCCTTCTTATCAGTGTAATTACCAACATTTGTTGTAGTGATATTGTAGCGTTTTTTAATGGGAAAAACGGTGTACATTTATGTTACCATTTCTTGGCGAATACGCTACTATTATGTGGCGACCCGTCACGCTACGGCGGCCTGCCGCCAGATGGCGTCGACCCTCTCGGCCCTCGACTCCGCGGCTACCGGCCCACGGCTCTCGGCTTCTCGTTACTGTCCGACAACGGTACAGGTATATAAGAGCCATACGCTTGTTTTTGAACGAATTTTAAAATCTAATGTTTTTAGACATCAGTCGCATATTGCGGAAAATCACCGCGGCGGAAATCCCGCCCGTAGCGAAAGGGTTAATGGTGAGAGAATTCGATACACTTTTAATGGAAAAGTTGATGTTTTTGAATGTTAGATGTTACTGATATGAGTTTTGTAAAAATAAGAAAAGATTTTCAATAAGGTATACGTTTAATAAAAACATTGGTGTTTTAAATAAAAATAGTGACCTGGCCGAGGTGAAGCAAGACTACTTACTGCAGCCTCCCAGTTTTTGTAGTAAATACAAGTTGATGCCACCGCAGCCTTACAGCATCTGATCTGAATATCCCGCGAGATATTCGTCAAATTAGCCACGATGGCGGCTTTCCCGTGTGAGTGCTGTACAATTTTTTTATTAGCACCAAATACTTTTTAATACGCGATAATTACGAGTCGGTCAGACATTTTTATGGTTCAAACGAGTACCTATAGGAAGTTTTGTAAATACTGATTCGCGTACACCGATACAGTGAGCCTATATTCATCTACATTTTTACTATGAAAAAGCTGCTTTACATTTTTCATGTATCTCTACTGCATTTCAAAATAATCGCGTTCAAAGTTAAACGGAGACTGGAGCATCTGTTCCACTTTTACCCTAGATTACTTTGATCGAGTTAAGCTGTGAAGCAGTATAATTGTTGCCGAGCCTCGCTCTTGCTGGTGCTGTAAAGGCATTATCTTCTCCTGTACATCAGCTGTCGCCAACGAGTGTGTGTACCTATTCGACCGGGAGGAACGCCGACAGAATAGCCTGCCTCATTTGACAGCGCGCTACACTTACGTCACAACACAAACGAGTAAATACCACGTGGCCGTTCCATCGCGTACAGTTAACGAATATCGTCCGCCCCGATCGTCTTTTCAAATAAAATAATCGTGCCGTAATAATCGGAGAACGCAAATACATCATCACGCATTCGTGACGGAAACGCCGCTCTATAAGAGCGATATTATGTCGGCCTGTTTTCAAGGAAAAGGCGTGAATCACGAGTGCCACTCAGACTCGTGAAACATGTGTCGATAAACGAGACACGATTTCCATACAGTCGTGCGCGTAACGCGCGAGAATATGCAGATATAGCTACAGATTACAACAAATTCTTTCGCTCCTCGCGCGAGTCTTAATTACTGCAAAGTAATTAGCCGTGTAAATATCGTTGCCACCTTTCACTAGAACACCTCGACGGATTCCGCGCCGACGCTAAAACACGCGAAAGAATGCGTCCGAACGATAATGTCCGAGCGTTGTTTACAACGAAGACGACTCCCCAGTGGAGAAATAAACTCGGGGAATCGGCTTTTCTCACGTCGAGGAAAACAGACTTACGTCAGCCTTGGTTATAAAGTCGTCCGCGTGATGTGCTACACCGCGAGCCGCCTCGGGATGGGATTCTTCTATTCCGATCGGCTATTTCGAATGCTTTACGACGCTCTCGCTTAATCCCGTTTTCCTCTTTCTCCTGACACTCGCGCGAAATAGGACGAGAGAGAGAGAAGAAGAAGAAGAAGAAGAAGAAGCGTTTATTTTGCTCTAGGGCAAGCCCTCTAAGAGCACTCGAGGATGTACAAAAGTAAAGTAAATAGCTAGTTAAGTAATTGCTAAGTAAGTAAGATACAAAAATAAAGTCAGTAACTAAGTAACTCGAGGCGTAACTATAACGGTAATAAAAATGAGAAAAATTAAGTAATTACTAAGTAAATAAGGTACGAAAATAAAGCCAATAACTAAGTAAGTAACTAAAGCGGTAACTATAATAGTAAAAATAAGAAATAAGAAATAAAACAAGACAATATGATAAAGATAATAATAATGAGTAAATGAGTAGCAAGTCAATAACTAATAAAGTAACTAAAGCGATGAGAGAGAGAGAGAGAGAGAGAGAGAGTGCGTCGATCGCTCGACGATTAACGACGCCACGCGCCGTTCGCCACGGAACGTCATGTCCAATCGACGTCACCGCGGACATCTAATCGGCGGGCGCCGGTCGTCGAACCGAGCCTCGCGAGGACGAGTGGAAACTTATTTTTCCTCGCAGAGAATATTTATCGCAATGAGAAAGATAACCCGATCAATTTAAACAAAATCCTGGAGACCATAACCAAACCGTTTAGGTGAAATATGAAACCTCCATTTGTTTGGTTAAATTGACCAATTTCTGGTTAGAATAATTAAACGTTTCGTTGGAAAAGCTAAACATTTGGTTGGAGTAATTAAATATTCGGTTCAACTGATCGGTATTTTGATTAGAATGACTAAACTCGTTTAACCGGATACGTTTTATCAATACATTAACCAAGTTATTTTTCTCAGTGCTGCGGCTCCTTATCACGGAATCAATCTGCGGTCGCACCTCGAGAGCGCACTGAGAAAAATAATCAATTTGAAATGACAAAACGCATGTAGCTAAACACGTGTAGTTATTCTAACCAAAATACTGGTCAGTTGAATCGAATATCAAGTTATTCCAACCAAATGTTTAGTTACTCCAGCCAAACATTTTAGTTATTCCAATCAAAGAGTGGTCAGTCTCACCAAGCAGATGGAGGATCCATATTCCGTGAAACGGTTTGGCCATCTTCCAGAATTTTAGTTAAATTGACCAAGCGTTTTTTTTTACAGTAGGTACACTGAGAAAAATAATTAAATAGTTTGGTCGTCATCTCCCGAATTACGGTTAAACTGGCTGGCGCACTTTTGTTCAGTGCGCGCAACGCTCTCGCCGTTTTTCCTCGATCGCTCGATTTATCTCGGAATCACCGTCCGACCTTCGATTTCAGTGTCGTGCACCGACGGCCTTCGTTTGGATGGCTAATTCGGGTTATCCGCCCTCGGCCGCGACCGCGAGGCTGCTCGCGATAAATCGCGACGTCACTCCCAGCGCGCGATTGCACTCGAACGTACGTGATCGAGGAATCGGTCCGTAACGCGCTCGCTCGCTTTTCCATCGTGGGACGCGGTAAGGCTGCGTTCGATTTGAAGATTGTTAAAAAAAAACGGAGATACCCGCATTTTGCTCAACTGCTAATTTTGCTTCAGGGAGATAAATCGACATTCCGCAACGAGATTTGTATTTTTTCAAGACCAAATCTCGGAAACGACAGGGTTTTCAGCTCAGGCCATTAGAGATTGAACTTTTAATTGGAGACTAGAAAGTATCGGATAATACAACGAAGAATTCTGAATTTGATTTCACCTAGAATCGCCAGTCTATTGAATCGCGCTTGACTACGTATTCAACGTGCGACAATGTATGCGCGAGGAGCACGCGCGGATCTCGAAAGTGTGCTCAGCGCAACGCGTTGCGATTTACCCGATCTCATTCTCACACCGATCTTCCGATACGATAATTACACGCTGAGGAGTTTCATTCTACTGGCGCTCCGACGTCTAAGCAGAGCAATTACGACCACGTCACAATCAATTTAATTGAAGACCTTTTCGCGCGAAACTCAAAGATTCGTCCGTAAGAACTCTCCGCGCCAGTTCTGCCCCACCTAACCGCCGACGGAATTTTAAGCGAAGTCGGCGTACGGCGGAAGAAAAGCCGATGAGTCATCGGCGCGATGACATGGCTCGACATTGTTAACTAACTCATTTTTGCCATCGCGTGTAAACGTAGCGTTACCTACGACCGCTCGTCCGCGTCGCCACGCCCAGCAGCGCGAGCGCTCGGTGCACGTGCACTCGCCGTCAACATCGCAACGCGACAGCGATTCTCATCCGACCACTTGGCAGTCGCCGTGCGTCGCGTTACGACACGCGATTCGCGGCTGCTAACGCGAATCTGGGTGACGACCCAAATACTCGCGGGGCAAAATCGGCATTCGCGCGAACGCGCGCGACGATTTTCCGAAGCGCCGTCCTCGCTGACCGATCCTAAGCGAGGCGATGTCGACGTAACATTGAAAATTGTAAAATAAATTGCGAGCGTATCGCTTCGTCGTTTCATTTATTTACGTTTCACGACGCGAGTCGCGCGAGGGTATGTGATAACACGCGTTTCGATATTATCGCTTCGTCGATAGTTACGACGAGCTCTCACAGCCAGTGCCAGTGCATGCGACTCGTCAATCGCAAATAAATTAAGCGAGTACGTTTCGCTCGTGTCCGCGCGCTCGGTCGAATCGCGAATCGCGTGTCATCGCGGAAATAGTCGCACGGAAAAAAATAATTTATTGCTATAATATTATTTAAGTTACTGTAACGAATATTTGAACTGTAATAAAATAGTGATAACGGGTCGATTTGTTGTCCCGACAAATCGATTTGTTATGGTAGCCAAAGCAAAGAAAGAAAATCTATAATTTTCAGTGTAACCAAGGAAATCTGTGAAATATTTTCATTTTAACGCGGTGAACTATTTTTGTTACCGTGACAAAAAATGTAAGAATTCGTAACCGTAACAAAAGTTACTGTAACGAATAATTGAGTTAAAATAGTGATAACAGATCGATTTGTCAGCATGACTAATCGGTTTGTTATGGTAGCGAAAAAGAAAAAAAAAGAGAAAATCTATGTTTTTCAGTGTAACCAAGGAAATCTGTTAAACATTTTCATCTCAACGGCGAACTATTTTTGTTACCGTAACAAAAAATGCTGCTAAAATAACTGATTTTCGATGCTGTTACCAACACAAAAATAATGTATTCCTTGCGCGAGGTGGAAACTCGAAGCGGTGCGACGCTGGCATTGCTATCGAGCGATCAAAATGTTGGCCAAGCCGCGCATTTGACGAGCACCGCGACCGTGCCAAGGCGAATGATGTACGACGCGCTGCACGATTTTATAAATAGTGCGGTCTCCGCGGCAAATGCCGTGCGCGGGCGGTGCAATTTTTCGCGCTGGAAAAAGACCGCCAAGTCGACGCGGCTTTCGTGGAACTTCGTCGGACTATCGTCTGAAAGTGCGCATCGCGTATAACATTGCGACGCTTCGCTAAAGTTAGTAATATCGCCGATCGCGCGAGTTTTATTTTATCATTGGAAACGAGCTTGCGGTCTTTTTGGCAAAGCGCATCGCGTCGATGTTCCGCTAGAAGGTTGCATGCGCTCGTGTGTTTGGGGAAAAAAATTAATCGTAGCACTTATAAAGTTTGCAGTAAATTTAAGGACAAAGCCAATTTACTATTCCGATAACAACAATTTTAGTGAAAATTACAGCAACGCTTGTAACTCCTACAAATTTTACTATAACTTACTGAAATTGTAGTTATCGTGACAATAAACTGGCTGGCTTGTTCCGAAATTTACTAGAAATTTTATAAATACTACGATTTATCTTCTTCTATGTGAAACGGGAGAAACGTATTCTTTGTGCGAGCGATATGCGTGATTAGATAACGCGTTTTCGTTATTATCGATGGAATAAATAATAGTCCCGCTTGACCAGAGGCGCGTCAAAGTCGTCCTTTGTACGAAGCTCGCAAGGATAGCTACTTCCTCGTAAGCGCATTCGTTGCACACGTGTATCGGTCTAACAGCGAGGAGAGGCATGCAATTATGAAATCGCTTCGAGTGAAATGCAAATAAGAGTCTACCGCAGAGTCGAGAAGGTGAATCGCAAAAATACGGACTATTAACGTTGTGCGTCACGGTTTGATCTATCACGAATCCGGCTTCATTAATGCACGAGCGATGCGAACAATGAGTTACCGGATTACGAATTGCTTTCCCGCCTCGCGTACAGTCACGACGGGTCATCATTCGTCAGGCGTTGGCCGATAACGAACACGTGGCGTCCTCTCTCTTTTTCTTGGCGGAGTAAATCTTGTAATTCTTGGCGCGCAACTCCATCGAGTCGTTTGATCTGATAAACGTGTTCAATGATGCAATTATGCGAGGATTTTAAATGAATTTAACGATCGCCCGGAGAACGAAATGTGGACAGCAGCGCGGGCGATTAATTCGATGATTGTTTGCAACCCTTCCAGATACCACGTCGAGATTCGTTATCGGTACGCGATCGGATGAATGCAAAATCTAGATAGGTAGACGAAGCAGAAATGCATGCGTGTCCGATAATACAGTCGAGCGCGAAAAGGTTTTAAGTTATATTTAGCGATTTCTCGGAGAGCGAAAATTTTGGAAAGCAGCGCGGACGATTAATTCAATGATTTTTTGTCACCCTTCCACATAACACGTCGAGATCGATTATCGATAAACGATCGAAAGGATGCAAAATCCAGATAGGTAGACGTAGCGGGAATGAAAATAAAAATATATTCGAAAAATTGATTCGTACATGATAGGTGAAATGCAGTAAGAACGTCTATATTATTTACTTAACATTATCGTAAACCTCGTTGCATTCGAAATAATACCAAGAAGGTAAGCGTTCGAAAGAATCGCTCCGTTCAGAGAATTCGTTTATAATCGCCTAACGTTCCTTCGAAATCGTCTACTTCAAGTTCGTCCGGTGTCGGCTCCGTGTCCTTGATCGTTGCGAAATGACATTGAACTCCACCGCGCGACGCCGACGTCCGTCAAAGACGGAGCGCGGAAGCGCGCGTCGCGTACAACCTTCGCGAGCCACCCCACGTGGGACGTCCCTCGCGCAAATCCGTTCGTCCCTCCGCAGAAAGATCGGCGCCGAAATTCAGTTCCACGTGGCGCGACACCCGAGCACGCGTCGCGTTCTTTTCTCAGTCGGCGCGCAGATCGACGGCTCCCGAAATATTTCGAAAGTACGCAAAGTTTGATACGACTCGTAACGGGGCAATCGTTGTACTCGATTCGTGTCACTCTCCTTTCCTCCGCGATCGAAATCGACCGGACTCCGGATTGAATTTAGTCCATAAAGATTACGATCTAATTTTTCACGGTCGTCCGCGTCGGCAGTGTGCTAGCAGTAAAGGCCGTTTCCCTGGTTCTCGATGACGTGCTTCCTGAGATAGCGAACCGTCTTCTCGCCGAGGTCTAGACTCGGCAATTCTCTCTCGAACTGTTCGAGCGTACCGGCGCCTGCTATGTAGCCGTTGAGCTTGGCCGCGAGTGTCGAGTTCCGCAGGATTTCGCCGCCGGTGAAGCCCAGAGTGTCGACCAGCCACTGGTGCCTCTGGAGGCGGTACTTTTGGTGGTAACTGGAAAAAGACGAAGGGACGGTGCTCAATACGAGCGGATGCGGGTTCCGTTCGTCCGCGACTGTGCTGCGCGGAGGACGCGAGAAGAATGTCGTTCCGCCAGGGGCTAAACATCTCGGGAAGCCGCGCTCGGATACACGGCTCCTCCGCGCGGCACTTTAGCGCACTACGGGCGTACGATGGATCAGGAGCAACGATAAAATCGATCGGCTCGTAGAACAACCGACGAGCGTCGGTGGTCACGGTTCCCGAGACGCGATTCGGTCGAATCTATGTCACGCGAGCATTCGGTCTTTCGAGAAAATATCGAGCTTGAATGGGCATCACGCCGCTCCGAAACTTCGTTAGGCTCGCGTGTCGAAATTACGTCGATTGAAACGCAACCGGGAGCGATACGAATCGAGGCGCATTAATATTTTCTAATTGAAATCTCGTGTAAAATTTGACGCAACATTCTTCAGCGGTGCGCGATTCCTCGCCCGGGTCAATAGAACGCGCCATTGGCCTTATTGAAAGGCAGTTGCGCCCGTAAGAAATGCTGCCCTTTCCAATGAACCTCAATCTGCAGTACTTAACGACGGACTGCAGTGCGCGCGCGCGTTCGACAGTGCGACTCGATCCACTGTTCCGAATGATTTTGTAACATCACCGTTCCTCGTTCGTTTTCAATGACGGCACCCCGAACGGCACCGTTCGCGCGAGAATGCGGCGTGCGCGATCGTGGATAAATTTCAGGATTTTTTGTATCGTCAACCTTCGAAGAGATTCAATCGGACAGCGATGATGCGCATCTACGAGGTATTCGAATATCGCAGTCATTGTATGCGATACGCGGTTTGCAGTGGCGTGACACGTCTCCGCAACGGCCAAATATGTGGCTGTTCTAATTATGCACGCACTCTGATTACGCAAGTCTATTCACGACCTTGAAATGATTTAAAACTGACAATTTTTAACGTAAAACTGAAAATTCGCCTCCGAATAAAAATCTGACAGAGCGAACGGTCGGTTTAACGAAGTAAAAAGTGAAGTCACGCGGTAAAAGTATCTTCATCGTTAAACCAATCGAACAGTTGCGCTTGGAGACGGAATTTGTATGCCGCATAACGAGGAATGTTTATTCAAATTCAACAAAACATAGACGCGCCCCGTCTAGCCACATCTAACAGCACGTTCGACCTAGACTTTCTCAAGGTTCGCGCAACCAGTAATACCGTCGGCAGGAATGTTAAGCGGCGTTCGTCGATAGCGTCAGACGAGACATACGAAGCGCTTACTCGTAAACGTATAATAAAAAAAAAAGCCGCAAGTGACGATCGCTATACTCACTCTTCCGCCGGGAAGAACGTCTTGAACCGCTTGATTTCCGTGACGAAGACCTCCCCGCGCTCGCGCTGCTCGAAGTCGCGCGATTTCTCCGCTATCGCCTTTTGCTCGTCGTCGTGGAACAAGATCAGCGACATGTACTGAAACACCGAGGAGGTATTGACGCAATCGGGACGCGACCATTGACAGGCGCGAGATCGAGATGCTGGACGTTCGCGTTAAATGTGCACCATCCGTCGAATTAATAATAGCGCCGCGGACAGACTTAGCGGACGCGGATAAGCAATGGCAACAGCTGCTGCGGAGGCGTCGATCGATGAGGCGACACGCTATCGCGAGTTGGAATTCTAGATTCGATCTAGGAAGAATTTGACGACGATCGTGCCGCGATTATCGAATGCCGTCTGCGGTTGAACCGGAGCGCCGAAGACTACGAGCGTGTATTTCAGGTGTACGCGGGCGGTTTCGATTGCGCAATCCGCTCATTAACGATTCGGAGCACCGTATCCGATCGGATCGACCCGTGGCAAGGCCGAAAGAGAGCTCGGCCGATTGCAAAGTAATTGATTTTCGTATACCTTCTGGCGTCCGTGTTGCGCAGGCATGAGAATAAATGGAAAAAGGGCACGAATGAATGGATGCAAAATCGAATTTCTTCTCGGACTCGGATGAAATTCGAAGCCTTCCCCGAGGCTAAAGTCTCGACCGAAGAAATCCTTGCACAGAGAAAAAAAAATAGTAGATCTGACCAAATTAACGGTTACGGGCGGGGGAACGCCGATCGAATTACTTGAATTAAATAATACTGTTACAATGATTTTTGAAGCTGTTCGACGAAAATAAGCTGGTAGTCGATTCTAGCAAATTATCAGTTCGAGAGTCACTAGATCTGCGTTCCCCCGGCCGTCACAGTCACCGCTAATTTAGTCGAATCTACTACATTTTTTTTCTCAATGCAGTTTCTCCTCTTCGCTTTCCTCGTGCGCCCGCGTGAAATTTAGCTCTCAAATCGACATCGGCGCGCCTTCCCGCATCGTATCGAACGAACGAGCGTTTCTCCGTTCACGGACGCGCGTGTTGCGCAACGCGCGCGCGCGTCTCGTCCGAGCGGCACCGCGCGCAACGACGAAGAGCTCCTCACCTGACGCTTGATCTGGTTGGTGAGACCGTACTCGTGGTTGTTCCAAAACAGGCCGAGCAGCTGCGAGTACGAGATCACGTCAGGGTCGTACTCGATGTCAACGACCTCCGTGTGGTCGCCGCTGCAAGCGAGAAGGTACATTTACTCCGTGCTAATCCCGAGATCTATTCGCTCGTTAGTAAGAGTGCACTACAGCTGTCTGTACGTTGGCGAGTCCTTGGCGCCGCCCGCGTAGCCGACGCAGGTCCGCACGACACCGGGCGTCGCGCCGAAGAGCGAGTCGCCCGCCCAGAAGCAGCCCATGCCGAAAGTGGCACGGCTCCTCCTCGCCTCCTCCAGCTGACCGGGCATTTTCTGAAAGAACAAAGCGATCGCTGGCGGAATGAAATGCGATCTCGTCGCGCGAACGACCGGTGGGGCGACTCGAGAGGCTCGGGGGGAGGCGCGGACGACCTTCTGTATCGCCGGGTGGGAATGAAATTGGAGTCGAGTTGAAATGGGCACGATTTCATCGGATCGGGCTTCGATTAACGCGTCGTAATCTTTGCGGTGGTTCGAATCGTGGTCGGGAATTGGATTTTCGATCGAGACGAAGTCGAGTTTTTCAATGGGAAGATAGGCTCGATTCGAGAGAATATATCTTTTCGCGTGGAAAGCGCCTATACGCCCTTTTGACACGACGGCCTCGATTTCATAAATCTCTCGAACGATACGCGCGACGCGTATACAATTGAAAATCTCGCGTAATAGCATCTTATTTATAGTATTTCTACGTCGGAGGGGTGGACTATATTCGAGTTGGCATTACCTGACAGAGTTGTCGAGTCGAAATTTGAGTGAGAAAAGTGCGAGGCACGTGTCTCTCTGGAGGATCGACGGCGGTGACTGGGTGCGGATCCGAGCCGGGAATGACTGTCGCGTGGCGCACGAGCAACGCGTGTTCTTAAATGTATCATGCAAGGCATCCCCCCTCCCTCCCACTCGACCGCCTTTATCGAACTTGACGCGCTGCACGACTCGCACGCGATTATAATTTCTTCGTCCCTCTTCCTCCCAGTATGTAGTTGGAACGCACGCGCGAGCCGCTACTGGTACGCGTTCATTGGCGCATAATTCAGCGCACTCTCATTTTAACGAACGCGCGCGCCAGGTATGATCGTTTCGAAATTCGTACAACGAACGAAGGCGTTTTTGCGGATCCAGCGTAGCACGTGGCGCCGGTAAACTCTCGTTGCTGTAAGCGGAAGTTCAATTCCGCCACAACTCTATCGTCGTTCGGCTGAATGAACAGCCGTATTTCGCCGCGGGGTTGAGCGTTGAAACAATTCTCAGATCATTTTAATCCGCTCGACGATCGCTCCCTCGTCTACGACGCGTCTACGCGATAAAGCAGATGTGTGTAGCTATTGAGATCTCGTCCGTCGTTGCATCAGATATAGTAGACAGTCAGCCAGCGTAATTTAATTTGTACGACAATCCACCCCAACGGCATGATGTAATCTGCTTCTTAGTAACGCTCAACTTCCACGCGTTCGCTGTGTACGGGGGCTTAAGGTTATCGCTCGGCGTATTAATTGCCCGATGGTATTTCAGCTCGTTGCAATTCGATTTCACCGATCACGAAACCAAGAGGGTTGAGACGCGAGAAAAATGAAACGAAATCCCGCGCAAACGCGGTTAATCGATAGGAGAGGAAGCGCAATTCTCACACTGGGTCAATGGCAACGGCTATGTAGTACGGCGCTTTTCTTCTATAAATAGCACGAGTAACGATCCGAGAGGAATGTGTTACGATTAATGAACGTTCCAAACGTCGCTTACCGAGCAAAGTATAAATACTTTACGCTGTAGTAAAATGTGTATAAAATAAAAAAAGTTCAATTATGACGCTACATTCGGGTCAATCAGTCAATGAATGACTAAGCTCTTCCGTATCGATGTCGACAGATTACGAAAAGATACTCCTTCGCGCACAATGTTTACAGAGTTTCGGTAGAAATCCCAAATAGGTGCTAATTACTATTGAAGGAAGGAACGGGCGATTTCGTAATATTTGTTATATAATATATTATAGAGAATGCATATACATACATATCATATAATTATTAATGCGTAATAATTATTGGTAAATACAGTCAGACTGTGTAAAGTAGGTATACACAGGTACAGTATAGCTTATTGAGAAAGAACATGGAAATGTGAGAAATCGGTCGACTGCAAGACCAAAAACACAATTTTCGTCGCAGTGATTTTCTGTTTGTATTCAAAATACAAAATTCGCAAAGTGTCTCCATGTCTTTTGTCAATATCATCACACCGCGATCACCGTCCGACCGTTTGATAGTAAAACCTTTAACAGCTGCCGACGTTGCGCCGTCGAAATTCAAGAACGATACTTCATTACGCCCTTTCTCAGATTATCTCTCAACAAACTGTGGGGGCAATAGACGACGATAGATAGAAGACGCGGGGACTATATTGTCAAGACAGTATTTTCGTAAGGTTGTAGTCGACTTAGAAGCTTTAGGTATTGCTTAAGCCGTGGTAAAAAAAATTGCATTCCTGCGAGCAAATTCGACTTAGGATTTCCTTAAAAATCATTCAAGTTCGAGCCTCTTTCGTAATGTTAAAATACTCGCTGGCATTGAATTCGTTACGGGGATAAAATCATTTTTTGCGTAGTTCAACGTCGGTAGCGGTAGCAACGTGTCCCCGCATCTCGTTATCTGTAAGATAATTAAGTGTTCGCGTGACGTACACTCGATAAACCGCGCTACACGCTTCAATTAAACCTCCCTAAAAAATAGAATATTGCAAATTTCTCATCAGCGCTAGCTGTATTAATTGCTTCAATAATTTGGCAATAGGGATTCGAGTGTTGAATCTTTTAATTTTCACACGATGGACGATTTTGCTCCGGGATGGCGCTTTCCATCGCACGTATCCTCGAGGAATCACTTCGCGAGAGATGTGACTATACATAATATTATCTGGAAGAACACCTTTGTATAGGTCTAGGTGGTGATGCCGTAAATATGGGCTACCAAGAGTTGAACCGTAGCTTCGATTTCAGACCACAGCGGCCGAGGTCTATATCTCTATTTTTAGACGCGGCAAAATCGTATTACACTTGATAAATAATTAAACACTTACGCGCCACGCTTCTAAAGTATTTTCAATGATTTCCTCGAGCAAAGCATACGACTTACTCTTATAAGGCACCTAATATAGGTACGTATAATAATAAGAATTATCACAATTAAAATAAAAACTCCCAGGCGAGACACATAGCGATTTAAGTACATTTGGTCGGTATAATATTAGTAAAATAACATTGACGTGCTAGGCGTAACACTGAGTAAACAAAGAGTAAACGCACCGGATTGAACAGTTGCGCTCTCTACGATACACACACGCACGTTTCTCTCGTTCTTCGCAGCAGCGGATTACAACATTTTTCTCCGTGACGCCAATCAATTTTGAAACTATTGATGCGTATATATTCAAACACGCGAATTCATAAAGCGTACCAAAAAATGTCAACAAACAAAGGCACGAATGTCGACTCGAAAGGCCATCGACAATTAAAATATCTTTCTGTATTCCATCTGCTCTCCTTTACACCCAAATGGACTTCGTGATGTCTTATTTTTACTCGACAAAAAGTGAGTGTCTTCTCTTAACGAATAAATAAATAATGAAATGAAGGAAAAATACCGCAAAACAGAATGTCGAACGAGTAAATTATATGTCTGCATTTTGCTTCAAAGAATCAAACAGTTAATGTACCGTACAATTAAACCGCCGTTAAAAGTCTATCTCGGTGGATCAATAATTTCTTTCCGAAAACGCACATACGTAAAATCTCTCCAACGAATTAGTCGAGTCGTGATCGGCTCGATAAATTCGACGCGTACATTCTCACTTCTATAGACAAATCACCACTCTCTACGCGTATAAACCATGTACAAAACACGCAACGAGTGGCGTCTCTGCTTACATATACCTATATACATTTTCAACTTCACTCGCGGAAAACGTCATCCCAGAATTACATAAGGATTTATACGATTGGTTAGCGATGTAACCAACTCTCGTACGACTTCGATTAACGATACCACCTTGGATGCGCTTCCGCGATGGCATTGCCTGCTAAAACTCTAGTAGAAATATAATGGAATATTCTTTGCTCGTCTGCTTTTTCTTCCGCGATAAATATCTAAAGTTTATAACTTACTATAATATATTAACACCTTACAAAGTGGATGGACGAAATGCTCTAAAGCTTAAAGAAATGACTATAAGAGATCTGTCCGACGGAAACAGATCTGATTCTTTCGACGCGTCTTTATAAAAAAAATATACACGAGATATACAAGGCGCGTCTTTACTTCCTTAAAGTACACGGGTCAGATTTCAATATTTCAACCGCTTTAAACTTAATCCACTGATATAAATGCATGTTACGGTCACATTCGATTTCCGCGTAATTGTCCGTATGGGCAAAATAGACGAGACTCGTTGCAGATAAGAGTGACGTGGATAATTTCATTATTGAGGGGCGATAACAAAACCGATTATCCCTTTACCAACGTTCTCGTTTGAGCGCCCATGTATGTCAATGCTCGTATTGTTTCACGTTATTTCTAGTCACAGGAGTGCAGCTTTTATCGATCCCCTAAATACCGAGATACGAATACTAATACTTAATAAAAGCTAATTGGAGTGGTCGGTTTTAATTTACCGTTTTAATGCTAGACGCGGCATTCTTGCGATGTGCTCGGTGTATTCATGAGAGAAAATGCTACGAATGCTGGTGAAACTGTTATCACCATTGCCTATCGTTAGAACCGCGAAGAACAGATGTGATCCGTCAAATCTGACTACAGAATGAGAGAATATTTCGCAGTGAGATGCATTGAAATGAGTTATTCGATGATTAGTAAAAACGTTTGTGCGTTTTACTTTTTCGCGATCTTTTCTAAATCCCTAGACATTAATTTTTTACTATCGGGAACTGTGAAAAAAGAGTGAAAAGATATGTGAAGAGATCCAAACGATAGTTCCGAACGATTCATAATGAGATTCGTTTTCGCGTTAACGCGATGATCGTCTGCAAAAATCGAACCGTTAAAGTTATTAAATATACCGTTCTATAGGCTAATGATATTGTAAAATGACTAACAAGAACTGGTTATTTCATTATGATACTATGCTCGATAATTTCTATAAAAAGTATTGACACTTTAATAAAATTTCGTAGCGTAGATATTCGTATTTTAGCGACTCTAGTTCGTTCGCATAAATCTATAGAAAATGTTGCATGGGACTGTCTCAGTGGCAATAAGAGACCGAAAATTCCTGCGAAACAATGTAAAAGATAACTAAGAATAATTTTTCGCTGTTGCTTCGATAAGTGTGCTCGTCTGAATCGCATAATGATAATGAGCAATTGTTCACGGCGTGGTACCGAGGACGTGTGTGTGTGTGTGTGTGTTCCACATTTGCGGCTATCCCTCAATACACACTTCTCACGCAACTAAGACCTAAATGTAATACAACCCCCAGAGGTACGTTTTGATTTGAATTTTTCTTTTCTTGCACCGGAAGTGATGCAATACGTATACCGTTACCCGTACGAAACGGAAAGCTGGCAGGGGAGAAGTGAACATTTTCACTGTGATTAATTCCTTATCTATGAACTACACGTGAAGATTCTTACACCACATTTTTGGAAATCGCATATGGTCGATAAAAGAATTCAATGTCAACGTAAAGCGAAATGTTCATATAACAGAAGATAAACACAGTTCAAATACACACAATCAATTATGTCATTGATTATTTCCATTATATCTATGTGATCCCCTCTACTCCTTCGTTATGTCTAATTAAGTACATAAACGCGTTGTTCATGGCAAAAACTGTGGTAATAAATTTCCTAAGACAATGAGCAATCTTCGAATTGAGACTCTCAATCCAGTTTCTCTTTACTACAGTGATTTGCCTGTTCCTCTGATATATACAGTTTGCAAGTACATACGTATACGTGATAAAATAGCACGTAATATACGTGAGTAGTAAAGAACTGTGGCATAAGGATTCTCTCTTCGTGTAATGTGAATATAGTTTACATGTGGATGTTCCACGTAATCCTGATTACTGATCGAGTGGAGAAAACGTTCAGAAAATTTTGTGCGGGCCTACTGAAAAAAACTACAACAGTCTTGCGTGGCAGTCCAAACAGTCTCCGACGTTTGCGTTACACGTTCAGTGTATTGGAATGAGTGCAATTTTTTTTTTCAAATGTTGTACGTAAGAAATACGAACAATATTGGTGTTAATTTTGTACATTTTTATATATGTCTATATATCCAGAAGATTTTTAAGTGCGGTCAATTTTGCAGCTGCGTTTATCTTGCAAGTGTGTGGAAAGTAAACGAAGTTCCCGGAATACAACTTCTCTTTTTTTCACTCTGACTACGTATCTACCTAGCTACACAACAATAAATAAAACAATATATTAAGTACACGAAATACCTAGCTGATGCGGGATGCAAAATATATCTATACATTTATATATAAATAGGTAAATTATAAATAACTATATATAAGTTGACCCCCCCACATACTTACAAGCGAAAGTACGAATGTGATGTATACGATATTAACGGCACATTTGTTTGGGCCGAAGCAACGAATTCAAAACGCTAAATGCTTACGAACGAAGAACCTGCGTCGGTACTTAAGTGTGCCTGCGCTATATTTCTCCTCACAACCAGCTTAAAAACACCAGTAATACTTGTTTCTGTGTTCGTGTATCTCATAGAATACTATATACCGTGCGCATGGGAGAGAAAGAAATACTACAAATGTGTGTGTGGAAGATGTACCTTCAAATACAAAATAAGAGAAATGAAATAGAAGTCATGCATATGTGATCGTGCTTCTGCAGATTGACTCTTGCCGCGGAAATCGGCAACTACGAATCGGTCACGATGCATACCGGATGTTATGAACCGAGGAATGTCTAGTGATGTTTCCGTCAATCGTAATACTATAATTAAAATACAAAAGGACCGTGAGAATCGCCATTGCGCTTAACAAACGACGAGTCGAAACCCGTTTAACTACTCTAAACGCTATGTAACAATTTTGACATCTCACTCGTAATCGGCGCGGTAACAATCGTCTTTACTACGCGCAACGTGCAAGCATCCGTTTTCGGCGAGCTCGCGAGCCAACCGACGGTACGATACGTCGCGACGGGCGTGCGCAGAGAGATGGCCGTTTGAAACAACATGCGACGACTCACATGACGATACAGCAACTCTTTTCCGAGTGATTGTCGCCGACACTGTCACCGGTATTGCCTGTGAATCGTTGGAAGTCCCCGGAGCTGATTTCGGAGCTGTCAATGGAGTTGACCGGTACAGAAACTCCATTTCCATTGGCATCCACAGAATTGGTAGGTGTGTGTCGGTTCTGCGCCCTCTGCTTCTTCAGGTCCGATAACGATTTGACGAAAACTACAGACACGTGTATGTTGATCTTGCCGTTAGCATCGCTGTCTGCTGTGTAAATGGGCTGCTGGCTGCCGACAGGCGGGTCAGGCCCTGCGACTGCCGAGGCAAACACGTAAATCCAATGCTACCCCCTCAAACTTTGTTCTGTTTAACGCGTCCTTAAATCCTACACACCCCGAACACCCGGACCCCGTTTTGCCATGCGACGCAAAGTGTGCGACTAATCGCGAAGTATCCGTACGACTTCTCTACGAAAATTCTACGCGGAATACATCGAATCCGTTGACTCTGAGATATGTTCTATGAAGTTATCGTCCGGTCATACGACTGGCATCGTCGTTACGGGCAGCGCAATATCAACATTATGATTACATGTATACCAGAATGTCTCTGCCTACTGAATTGCAGAAATTGTCTTCACCTACGCCACAATCGTACGCCGAAGACATTGAGGCTACTCGTCGAAATGTCTTTTGGCGCGGAAAGCGCTCTAAGCAGCGAAAACTCGAACGATTTATTGCTATATCTTCTAAACTGATATGTTTTATACAATTGACTAGTTCCATTCTAGGCAACGCTATCTCTACCGTTCTTAAAATACCTCAAAAAGCTACATCACAATCGACGACAAATCGTATGCCAGGATTTAATAAATATGCAAATGATGGAAAAGTATTTGAAACCTCAGGTACGTTCGATGTACTTGTGCAGTAGGCCACAAACTGTATTCAGTACTATCTCCAGATACGGAACATCCAGTAAGATTGTACAATGTCGTTCCAGGCTGAGGCAACGTTTTTTTTTTTGCTTAACGTTACGTGGAATTATTCGATGAAAATTGACTGGAAAAACTGACTGTGTAAATTTCGTAGGAGTATCTCGATCCTTCAAAAGTTACAAAGAAATCTTTAATGAATCTCTCAGATGATCTACTATTTTTATAAAGAAGAAATCGAACAAAACCACAGTGCAAACGCAATTCCATGCATTAAGGTTGTATCGCAAAACTGAATCATATATGAATCGTTTTTCACTCGTCCGCGAATTTCAGGTATATCTCAAGTGCCAAAGAAGTTTCTCGATTTCACGATACAATCCCATGATCTTTCGGGTAATGCAAAGATGTAGATTAGCTACTGTGCACGTAACAGATCAATGTGATGCAGACATACATGGCTTACGCAAGAGTATCCTTCATCTCCTGCTACAGCAGTGGCATGCTTGAAATGATATTGCAAAGGTATGATAAACGTGACTCAAAGCTCTCAACAAAGCTTACTCGACACATACGGCGTAAGCTTATTTTTCTCAGATAAGGTTTGACACAACTTTCGACGGGCTTTAGACATTACCAACGAGTACCTTAAGATTCAAAATACTTTTAGAAAAATGGATAAGTAAGCAAGCGATACAAAGACCGGACGAAAAGGATGTACTTGGGAAGCAATATGTGGCGTATATGATACGATGGTGCATTTGAAAATATCAAATGCGCGACTTTCGTATATGTTCGTAGACATCTGAGAACACATACACTATTACGTCATATGCTAGGCATACGTGTACAAGCTAAGTTTTCATTAAACAGTGATAAACGTAACGATTTGGCAATAGCGAACTGCTGCGGATAATCGAGTTCGTGAATTGATTAAAGAAATAAGAAAGTCACATAAAAAACTAACCTCAGAATCATTATATCGGGAGCGCACAGTAATGGAAAAAAGAAAGACAGAGCAGGTAAATGACTGATGGCTAACAGGTTGCGTTCAACATTATATTTACAAACTCGGGTATGCGCTACAATGCCGGTTAGTCGGTACATTTGTTCATTGATCTAAGGGTTAATCGGCACTTTCAAAGAGAACAGGTCATGTAAGTCTGTGTTGTACAATGCAAATAAGCATCGTGAAAACTATATTCCTCCCTCTTTAAATAGTCGAACTTCTCAGTATTGAGATCATTTGGTGTTTTGTAAAAGACACACTTAGCGCGAACTTATCATTTACGTACAGTTGACTATTAATTTGATTTCAGTTCCCTTTGTAATGAAAGGATTGCATTGCTTCAAGAATGTGTCGCATCTTCTTCGTGTTTAACTCGAGTGGAGTGTCTCGGTGAGATTATCAGAAGAGGCACGATCGCGTTACGTTAATTTTCTAATTTGAAGTGCAGGGCCACATGCAAGAAAAAACGGTTCGAGGATTTTCTTTCAATATTGATGCGTCTTCCGATATTCTCCGGGTGGAAAGTCACTGTTTACCACAATACTCTACTGTACCACAACCAATGCAAGCGAAAAAAGCCTCGGTATATACCTGAGTCCTTGTCGACGTCTTCGTGCATAAAGGAGTCGTTGTCTTTTCCCTCGGGACCTCTGCGAACGGCCGGCGTAAGTGTGGACGAATCAGTCTCTTCGCTTCCTCCTTCCTGAGTGTTGGTGGTGTTCTCCGATGGGGGAATACTCGGCGGCGGTGTGCCTATATACGTCTGTGAATTAAACGGACGTCACTAATTAATATCGCGAATCGCGTGGTGGTTCTAACGGGACGAGATAGCAGACCTAAATGGTCCCTAAATAGTCCACTAATTTAATTGCTCTCGGCGTTTCACGATAATTCACCTGTTGTGCCTGTATTCTCAATCGCGCCTCTTCTTGCGCGTCCTTTTTCGTGGTAAGTACTTTATCCCTGATGGAGGTTCGACGAACGCTTTGCGTGCGTGTATTTATACTTTGCGATCTACGAACTCGTCTACTTTGCGCTTCACGGAGTCGTTTGCTCTCCTGCTCCGTTTTCAGTTCCATTATACGTTCCCTAATTTCAGGATCTTCGCAGATATCTATATCAAAATCAACGTTGAACGTTTAGTTATATTTTACAAAATTCGACAAAGGAAACCGAAGCCGTATTGCATTCTTTCTACTAATTAATTAAGACTTGAATCTCACCAGCTGGAGTCTCCTCGTGTTTGTTCTTAGCATTTAAATCTGCCCCATTTTGCACCAACAGCTCTAGCACATCCAGCTGCAACGAAATAAAAAGTTGATTGTAAGTAATGTGAAGAGAGTACTGTAAAGCCTCGGATAAATGCATTGGATATAAACAAATTATAGTTACATACATGACCCCAACAAGCAGCTGCGTGTACCGGTTGCCACTTGTCATTGTCTTCGACATCCGTTGAGACGTGTTGATCGAGGAGGAATTCGACTACCCTTATATAACCATTAGCTGCTGCTATATGAAGCTAAAAATGTAAAGTGACACAATGACCCTTTTTAAAAACCGGTAGAAACTCAGGCTTTCGTAACGAATTTAAATCGCACACATTCAGAGAAATATTCAAACACATCGAATACGAATACTTACGGGCGTAGCACCTTGATGATCTTTAAACTCCAGTTCGCCACCCTGCGAGGCCAATTTCTGCAAATCCCGCAACATTTGCACCTCCGTCGACGCTCTCGTCTCGTCGATCAACTCCTGCGTGACACCTCTCCTTGCCATTTCCCCTGACGAAATAGAACGGTATTGAATGTTTCGTTTCAAAGAACGGTTCATTGAATGTTTCATTTCAGAGAACAGGCTTACATCTTCCAATCAGCCAAACGAAGCGGCTCACCTTCTATGCAGTCCAGAGTCTTCTCGTCTTCGCAGATGTCGTAGGGCATGTTCCCGTCTGCGTTGACCGCCAATAAATTAGCCCCTTTCGCTATGAGATACCGAACGAGATGCAGGTGCCCGCACGTCGCCGCCGCGTGCAGAGGGGTCCACTTTTCGCTATCTTCGGCATTAACGTTAGCACCAAACTCTACCAGCAGCTTCATCATCTCTTCGTTGTCGTCGATGCAACACTGGTGAAGAGCTGTTAAGCCATCCTCGTTAGTCGAATCGGGGTTTACTCCCTTCTTCAAGAGTCTCCTTACTGAAAAGTCAATGTCGAAAGTTAGCCGTCGTGAGCGCATTCTTCGCATCGGGAGGATCTGAAAGAATGTTTATACAATTTTGCCATTTTGTACCTTCGTCGACGTCGTTCCGCGCTGCCGCCTCTAGTAGCATTACACTATCGTTGAAGTATATGTGACGTTTGTTGCTCGAGTGTCTGGTCTGATGACGTAGCCACTCCTTTTCTCGTTGGCGCCACACTTTCAGCTGCTGAAGCCGACGATGCCGGGCAAGATGTAGTCGTTCCTGTGTCGTCAGCCTCTCCACGTGCACCATTTCCGTTACCAAATCTGCGTGCTCCATGGCTATGTGTTTGTAGTTCTTGCAACTGTATTTACCTGCTCAAATTAGAGTGGGAACTAAAAACACGATCGCCTGATATCTTCCCAATGGAATGTGACCGATGCTTAGAGTATTTTCCGCAGCCGAGAAGTACAGTACACAAACGCGATTTCTTGGCGTAATATTAGAGGTATCAACGAATAGTTTTGATTACAATCAGAAATACTGAATTTAAAAATGTATTGCGTGACGTATGAGATTAGGATATAAAGTCGAGCAGGTCGAGTCATCGTTATCCAAATAAGATAAAGAACACATTCATTGGGAAAGAAGAGAAATATATTTCATACTCCGCTTATTGCAGCTAACTGACGTTAATAATACACATATGTCCTACGATCTTTTAACAGTCTATTGAATTTGGAATATCATATTAAAGCAGGAATCGGCTCATTAGAGAAGACTTTACCTCTGCAACTGTAAACTTCTCTCAAACTCATTGCAGTCTTAACGCTTTTATGATAACAGTAACAGAACATTTTGGAATTGTGAAAACTAGTAGAATTTTGTTAATGTGTGAAACAGGAAATCCCCTATCTTATCACGCGTTAATTGAGAGCACCAAATGGTACTGCTATATTGCACTTATCACGTATGGTAATAAGTCATTCGACAATATTTGCTCAAATGTTTCTACACTTAGATAGAAAAAATCGGCTGAAACTGCCAGTGAAATCTGAATTTCAAGAAGGATTCTTGAGAATATCAAAACGTAAATCAATTCATAAACCATGCCTATAGACCTGTAATCGCCTGTTAGATTTGAAGAGACTTGTTAAAGAGAATTCGATAAATTAGATTTGTAGCAATGCTACACCTCGTTATAATCATCATATGGTCTTGGCAAATACTGGAACTTAATATGGAACGAGAAACTCTAAAACTGCCATCCGATATGAACTCCAAAAAAATTCTTTCGAGGTACCTTTGCGCGTGCGTGCCTTACCGGCAAGTCTAGTTAAACAACTCGCACCCTCGTGAACTCTGCTCTTCATCATAATGCACTGTCGGTCTCACTGCACCGAAATTACAAAAAATCGCGACTCAAAGATCACGTCTTACGATTAACGAAACACGAACAAACGTTTGTGACGCGGAGGCCACCTTACGCCTCTCGTACGCGGAACGCTCCTGATCTCCATGGCGAGTACTTTGCGTCAACAGGTACCGCCAGGAAGGTACATATTTATACTCTCTAATCCTCTGTCGGCATAAGTTCTACGTCTCGGAGATAATTCATGAAAAACAAGCTCTTCACATTGCAGCGTGCTAATGAAAGTAGGTGAAGAAGTTTATCAAAAACAGAATAAGCAAATAACTCTTTTCTATCGGCCTATAAAGATCGGTGCTTTATTTTTTCCAGCGATAAAATTATGATAATTGAAATACTCTCAAATGTTTAACTATTTCAAATTAATTATCCTACCATGAAAGTAATCCTAATGAATTTTTGATTACCGAGAGATTCCATCTCTTTATTAGATAATCATTTTAATTATCGCACACGCTTTGGTATTTGATAATCTATATTTTTTAATCTTATTATCAACGCAACATAAACAAGAGAAAATACTAGTCTCCGAGAAAAACAGTACTCCGTATCTTGCTTTGTGATCTAATCGTGAAATCTGAAGTAGGACTCCAGGAAGAAAGTCTCGCTGGTAACATGTAATGAATGTACTAGTGTCGGCCCATTTGCAATGAAATTACCAATTAGCTCAAACATCAATTCGGTGAAATTTACTTGAGATTATAACACAAAGCACACAATTAGGACTTATCAAATAGTTTGAGAATGAAAAAGGTTATTGCACAATGAAGATTCTCTCCTTAATTTATATGTTAAAATTAAATGCGCTTCTTAATGACGCAAAGCACATATGCTTTCTATCAATTTAGAGTCGCACGTGTCGATTCAATGGACGGAGAGATATTTAAATTTCGTACATTGTACATTATATTGTTGCAATACTATGCAAATGACGTATGGGGCATAATAGCAACGAAAATATCTTGCGAATAGTGAAAGAGAGCTTTAGAACGGAGAGAACACCAATGAAAATCAAATTTTCTTTTAAAAATCCTATCGAGAAGACCGAGCGAGACGTAAACATTTGAAAGAGACGGTCAATCGGCCAGAAAGCTGTCAGATGTACGGAAACCAGCATTATTGACTGCCCGAAAATCTGCAGTGTCGCAGCGGGGTGCATAGTTTTACTTACATTAAATTTTGCAGAGCACGAGACACACGGAGCGCACCACCTGGCGGTGTGTGGAATGCGACGGCTCGTTTTGCTCTTTATTTTTTACTTCTTTTTTTACTTTTAATCACGATACCGGAATGTTGCGACCGCCGATCACCCGGAGAGTCGGCACGGCGTCGCTGTTTTACCGTTTCGCAGCGCTCACGTTTCGAATACGCGGCATTCCTGTCGTCACGCGGATCGTCCGCGTGCCGATATCGGGAAATGCGCCCGCGATCGACAAAATTCACCCGCGATAATCACGTCGGAAGGCTCCGAAATGACAGCGCACACGTAAACGTTTACCTGTTCGCCGCCATTTTTAAACTACCTGTAGGCAGTGCCTTGCGCACTCGACCCTTCACCTGACTTCTTTTCTCTTCACTTCGATAACGCGTTCTACCATAGGTACCTACCCCTGTCACTAGAGAGACATTTCATCAATAGCATTTCATTGCTGATAAGTACTTTTTTGTAACTTCATTTATCCGCGAGGCTCGACTGTGTACACGCGGGACCAGCGCCTCAGACATCCGCGGCTATCTGATATTGCCCGATTGCATTGTCGGAAGCGCATTTATACACGCGATTTGTATTTAATTTATTATTCGGAAACGTTGTACGATAAATTCATTGCCGAACTTCATTTTTTAAACAATATATTTCCCAGTGACGTCAATATCCAGCAGGTAGATTTGGTGTTCTGAGAAACACGATTAAAAGTTTGTAAATATGATTTTATTATCCAATTTTCGCACGTCAGACATACGTAAAATATAAATATGCCTGCAAAGATTGTCAAACGGTTAATATTTTTATTTAAAACGGATTGTCGATTAATTATTTTCTATTATTTTTTTATTTTATTATACTACGCATGTGTACGCATAATATTGCTCGCTTTATTTAAATTGAAAACATTTACGAATTGCTCATACAGTACACCGATTGCAACACGATTTATATACGACTTTCAAACGAACATTTAAAACCCATGATCGTTTCCGGTGATTCTTCCGAAAACCCAGTTTCTGCCATTTCCGGTAGGACAGATTCAAATATTCGCACGCCTTTGTGTCTTTTGATAACTGCAAATTGTTATTCTTCCTGGAAGCGCTAATAGCTATTTGATTATTGGCAATAACTCGATGTATTATTACACAACTTCATCGAAGATCAGATATACTTGTAGGGATAGTACCGCCACTACGTAATTCAAAGTCCAATTCACACCGATGCATCCATTCATTGTTCACTACGTTCACTACCAATCCCGACCTCCGATGAGTGACACGTTGCTAACCTCTAAAATCGAGTGCAATTGTCGATTAAATAACCCGTCGTTCCTCGACAAAGAATTATGGAAACGCGGGGAAATAAAGTTCACTTGGCCGTTGTTTCGGGAATATTCGCGACGACGGGAAGTTTGCTCGGCAAACTTGCCGGAGGAGTAGACAGCACGACAGTGGTGAGTGGCGGGAAATTCAAATTGTTCTTCGTCGTTGAAATCGAACTTCGTAATTAAAAGACAGTGATTATAACGAGTCATACGAAATGATTACATATAAAAATGGATGCCGTATTTATTTATGAAACACGATATCGCTCCGTTCCAGAGGAGAAACCCTTTTTTAATGAAAAATTCGCACGAATAAAAAAATTACTCATGAGATCGATACCCCCCGTACACCGCTTGATTTTACAATCCCTTCGTATCATTTCCGTTTTAGATATATCTCCTACTGAAAATCATTCTCCTGGCGTTCATGATCACCAGCAACACGGCAGGTTGCACGTTTTTCGTGAAGGCCCTGCAGAGCAGCGGTTCGTCGTTACCGGCCACGATCACCAGCGCGGCGACGAATTATTTCTGCTCGGTACGTGGATATCATCGACTCGAATAAATCGCCGTTTGTCAATGCGATGCTATCAATTCACCCTTATCTATCGCACGGACGCGTGGGCCGCGTTACATCAATTCGCAGTATTGACCGCGCGCGCGCTTTCGATACGATTTTCACCAGGAACACTTGCATATCGCTAATAGAAGTCGGATATCGCAATTATGTTAATATAAAGGAAAGACGCCACAATTTCTTCGATCTCACTTCGAATTCGTACAATTCATTTCATGAAAATGCTGTCGCAAAAAATCTCGCGCTAATCTCGAATGAAAATTCACGGAACGAAAGATAAGCGCGATCGAAAAGGCCGATATTTGTTATCGAAACTCTATCACCGTACTCGAAATATAAAGTAACTGGAATCGCTGCAGTTCAGTTACTCACCTCATCCACAAACGAGGAGACGCGTACGTCGCGCGCGAAACAAACGCTCGTCGGGTCCCACGTGAATTTCTCATATCACTCGTCCTCCTCGCGCGGAGTATCTCGCAGCCCTAATCGCGAGCGGATTTACCTCTCTTGAATATTCAACGCGCGACCGCGAGATATCATTGAGCGACATGCTCTTCGAGAGAAAGAAAGAGAAGTCGCGATTCAACCAGCAAAAATCGCGAATTTACGAGTCGGCTCGTAATATTTATTTACCGCGTCATTCCAAAAGACCCGTTAGCTTTCGAATCACTTTTCGTACGAAGCTCACCAGTGGATCCCACGTGCGAAAAAGTAAAACTCTGTGTCCAAAAAAGCCGCGTTCTTCACGTTGGACGGACTATGCCGTCGACGAAGCGATAAAGATACCAACGACCCTGAGAATCGTACATTCGTATCTTATCACACATTAAAACTAAGGCACGAGAAGCGTATTTCGAGTAGAGATCCTTATAACCGGAGTTCGTCTGGCGCTCTTCGGCGTCGGATGTTAATCGAGACCGATAGTTGCGTCGTTTTCACTATCGCGAGTCTTTATCCCGAGGTTCAATTAAGCTGCGAATTACCGCCGTTCGGTACCACTGGTCTGACTAGAGGCAGATACCATCCACTGCATTTCAGCGAACTTCGCCTATTCGCGCGAGTGAAAGGGGACCGCGTAGTACTACCAGTTTCACAGGCTCGAGGAATGCGTGCGGTCATTGTTGTACTATACGGTCAGCGCGGGAATCGCGTACAGCCTTCTTTCTCGTATACCCCTACGCGGGGAGACGCGGTAAAACGCGAAAGTCGAGCCGCGTCAAACGATCCCCGCGCCGTTAAAACCCGTTGATCGAAACGAGGATATTCTCGAAATCTCTTTCCAGGTGGACGAGCGCCGGTTGAATGCGCCATGTAGTCGACTTACTTGGATAATTGATGTAGATGATCTTCCTCTTCGGCTTCATGTTGTCGGCTAGGCGTCCCGCGCTACTGACGATCCCCAACTGCATTCGAGTAGCGAACGTAAAACAACACGGCGCGTCGACATTTCGACATTAAACAAACATCGCGAGCGAGCGAAACGCCGCGATGATTTTTCCGCGATATCGCGCGAGCATCGAACGCGTCGACGTGGAAAAAGTTCGCGCGCTGCTCTCTCGATTTTACGGCGACTTTTACCTCGGCTCCTACTCGCGATGCGTGATGAGCGAGGCGGCGGCGTTTACCTTCCTTCGCGCGCGCGTCAACCTTTCCGTATTCGCGTAGGCACGGGTTCGACGCCGGGGCGCCGCAGGTATTATTGACCTCGGTGATTCGGGGGAGACGATTTCTCGCGCTTCTTTCACACCGCGGGACGTTCCTCGTCTCGATTACACTTTCTTCCGGTGCGTCGAGTTCGAACAGACGTTAATATTTGCAGCATTGCGCGAACCAAACGCGCGGCCCCACTCTCAAAGCCGCACCGGACCATGGATTAACTGGTTACGGTTACCGGTTGACTGCGATTACCGGTAAGGACGAAACTCATCGTAATCGCGGCCGCCCGTATGACGAATGCGTTTCGATCACCGCTCAACCGGCGACCGGTGACCTTCGAACCGTAGGTCCGATACGGCTTCTACGACCCTACCGAATATCACGCGCGATACAAATATTGGCGTTTCCCGCACTTTGTACAAAAACATCCGCGCTCGGTTGTACGTAATTTCTCAATCGACGCGCAAACAATTTCACACCGCAACGCGGAATATTACATTCGACGCGTTTCACTTCGCCCACCGGTTTCCGTATCGACGTTTCCCTGCCAGAGCGCCGTAACGATCGTGCACGCGACTAATTTTCTCCCACGTCCAGGCGCTGATCGGGTTCCTGGTTTTCGGCGAATCGACGTCCCTGATGTGGTGGTGCGGCACGACCCTGGTGCTTCTCGGTTTGCTGCTCGTCTGTTACTCGCCGTCCGGAGAGGAGACCGAGAAGATCGCGACTACCAAGCACAAACAGCAATAATTCACCGTCGACGTCTTTACATTCGAGCTGCAAAGGACATCGCCGATCTTCACGCGGGGTGACTCACGCTATTCTGTAATCTAACTATGCGCAGTTCGCGAGAAGAAGAGACACCGGCCGCGCTAGATCCTCGACAACGGGACCGTCGGTCGATGGAGATTGGCGGTTCACCTTGAGAAAGACGCCGCGATTTCTTTTTTCCTTCCGCGTCGATGGTATCTATTGATGAAGTTGGAAGACGCTAATTATTCGGTTACTCGAACTCGTTATTCGAGCGAATCGATTAGAATTAAGCGCAGCCTTTAGTTGCATCAATTGAAGTCTAGCGTAAATGGTTAAATCTTTAACTCGTCACCTACATGAAATCGCGATTTAGTCGATCGATTGTTTCCTTGGTATCGTTTTCAAATTTCGTTCAGTCCATGAGAATATCACGCGCGGCGAAAGCTCATACATGAGCGAGGGAATTATTTTAACCGTCGATAATCTCTCTCTCTCTCTCTCTCTCTCTCTCTCTCTGCGGTAAATGCCATCATCGCCAGTTTTGCCTGTATGCAGGTCATTATGCACGAACGTGCCGGGCGCGTCTCCCAGGCAGTAGACACTTATTGCGCGAGGATACGAGCCTCTCGTGCGCGCGCAGACACACACCTTCGCGCGGTAGGTATCGTCATTTCCACGTGCAACGAGAGAATAACGAAGGTAGACCCTCGGCATGAGTCGTGGAAGCGTACCTTGCTTTCGTCTGGTTTCCGCGGGATATTCGTTTTTTTTAATTTACGCCTCCAATGATATCTCGGCGAACGAACCTGTCCGGTCTCAAAGGTATCTATTTGTGTACCACCGCTCGGAACATCGGCTCGAGAGATTGCCGATCGTTTAGATTCGATTGATATACGCACGATCTTCCCGGGAATTAATTATCCTTGAAGACACCCGCCCAACGAGATATTTACCTAATACTACCTTCGCGACATAACGGCTCTACATTCCACGAGCCGGAATGACGCGGGAGCGAGATGTGTTAGCGGAAAGTTTGATTCGATATTTTCCGACCTTCGAAAGTGCATTAAAATTATATTGCATACGAATGCGTTCGAGTGATTTTTCCCTGCTCTGATTTCGACGGTATTTGGATGATCTCTCTCGAGAATCTAGTCCCCCGTGATATCCGTTCACCGTCACCGTCACCGTTAACAAATTTAGAATGCACCTGTTCGGTTCGCTATTGGAAATTCGATACGCTAGGCGAGGAGGTGTAGTCTCAGTCGCATCCCGAGCTTCCGCGAGGCTGCAGGAAACCCGCTACTCGTCGAGTGGCTATATGGCTTGGGGTCGACCAACGATAAGTGGCGAGAGAGAAGAAAAAAATAACGCCGCAGCTAGCGCGCGCGCGGACCTTCACTCGGTAGAAAATGCGGAAGAAATGAAGGCGTGCGCAGACCCACACATGCTTACGCGCGAGCGTCTCCTCTCTCCAGGAGGCGCTTCGTTTGGCGCCGCAATGTATATCCCCCCCGTGGGCGATCGACGCCCCGTTTGAAGAAGAAAAATTGCCGCGCATCTCTCCTTTCACAAATCTCGCGCAAAGAAAAACGCAGTGGGACTCTGCACACGCGGTAGCGAGATTGCCATATAACAGCTGTGTCTCTCGGCGCGCGCGGTGAATTACAAAAAATATCCTCCCGTGTTATCCATGATTGATCAAACGTTGAGGGAGTCGGGCGCGCTGAAACCCTGGCCAGTTTTTACAGCGCTATCGCGCAATGACCCGTTTCCTCTTAAAGATACATTTATACAATTACTTAATAGGTACGCCTTTACATCGACGCCCGCGCCGAAATAAATTCAGAAATCGTTTCCACTTCGCTCAACTCGCGATATCAGGGTATGCAAACGCACTTAACGCGGATGAGAGGCATCGCGCTGATTAAAAGCAAACCGGATGAATGGCGGGGTACGTCGTTGCGGGTATGTATGTACTCGCCTGCATAATCGCGAAGCGTCACTCTCCATCGGGTCTATATGCAGAGAACTCTAGCTGGCTAAAGGGATCGTATTTACATAGGAGATGCGCACGCTCTGTCTGTATCTTCCCTCCGTATTCCCTCTTGCCCGAGAAGCCCTGCGAGGGAAAAAGGCTGTGAGCTATACAGACCGAGAAGCCGGCTTCCGATTTCTCGCGGTGCACATCCGCGAAACGTCGTCGAAGCGGGAGAGTCGCGCGTCGGGGCTTCGCGCGAGTGGACGATTTCACGCGCGAGGTCGAAGCGCGCGGCCAGATCAGGGTTGCGTATACGCGTTAGTTCATTCAAGCGTTCATTGTCGTTTCTCGGACTCGACCTCGTGACCATCATCGACGGTAGACCTACCCCCGGGTCACGCTTCCTGGCTCCGCTACGCCAGATTTACGCTCGTTCGGCGGCCGATGTGGAAGGGGAGTTTTATCGAGCGACGCCTGCGCGCCCGCCACACTCCCGTCGCCGACGTCGCTCGTGTCCCACTCCCGGCTTCAGTGGTCGGGACAGTTTTCGCACGGCGCGCCCTTCTGATGCGCGACCACCCTCCTGCGGGCGTGGGTGGATCGGTGTCGGTTTTTCGCCCTCTTTCACGCGTTCTCTCGCTCACCCTCTCTCTCTTTCCACACCTGCCGCAAAACGAAGTATATAATCGAAAGAAAACTCATCCAAATCTCGAACTCAACTCTGCCACCGCGTCGTCTTCGTCAGCCGCGATGTCGAAGACGGAGAGCTGACTTATCGAGGGGCGAGAATGTGCGAAAAACGGAAGTGGAGATGATGTTGAGAGACGGACAAAAGTAGCTACCCTGTTTTCGATGTCGTTCCCAATGCTTTAGGGTAAGAACGCGCGGCGGATTGTCGAGTCCTTTGAACAAACTTTGTCATTCTCCTTCGCTTTCGCGGAGAGACTACAAACGCGTTCGACGAATCGAAGTTGCGTCTCTGTAGTGTTTTCCCCCGCGCGACAACGTTTTCGACTCGGTGAATTTACGTTACATATTGTTTCGTGCTTCTCGGGATCCTCGTACAAAGGGAGAATAACGTGTTTCGGAAATATCGACGCGTCGCTGACGAGTTTATTTTATCGCCCCCCCCCCCCCCCCCGTTTCTCCCGTGTTACGACTTGCGAGAACTCGCGATATTCTCGAAGAACGCGAGCACGGCGAGACACGGAGGATTTTTTTGCGAAGAGAAGCTACAACGAGCCGCGGTGTTTCTGAAAAATATCCTCGGTGACGCGTGCATACTCGCGTCTCGGGCGCGCGGTAGTCAAGGTTTCTCGAGCGTTATACTAAAAATAGTGAGAAATGCTTGCAAAATGATTGCATTTTCGGTAGATTGAAGTAAAAAAAAATATTCAGTTAAATTTTCAAGTCTTTTAAGAAGCCCGTTGCAAAGATTTTTGAATAACAGAATAACATGTGTTCTTATGGGTTATGCCCAATAAACCGCGATATTTCTGAGAAAAATAGGGAAAAAATTCTGAAATTTTTTGAACAGCAAGTTTAACGAACTAAAATCATCTATACCAATTTTCACGTTCATTAAGAAGCCCGTTATTTTTTTTTAATTGTTCTTTATAAATTTAACCTTTGATAAGTCAATGCGGCAACGTTGCACGACGTACAGATGCATGACCAGATGTTTTGGGCTCCATTTTTGAACTCACAGATACACACATACTACTGTACGTCAAACATTGTTGCCACATCGCACGAAGAACATATGTACTTTAGAGTGTTACTGTGTACTTCAGTGGACTGACTTTTAGCAGGGAAAAAGCCCCCGTACCGCTCGAGAAACTTTAAGGTAATCGCTCTGACGAAAAAACCATACGGCAAAAAAAAGAAAAAGAGAGTCGACCGTATTTGCCTTTCATATCCGCGAACGGGGACGAGTGCCGGTATGTCGCGTTCGTAAGTACTCGTAAAACGAAAGCTCGATTGACGGTGAAACGGGTCGAGCCGCCGTACGCGGTCCGAGGAGATAATCCGTAGTACTGTACGAGATTACCGCACCCAGCAGACGCTTAATTTATTTGGAAAACGTTCCGACGCGATAGCCAAGGTCGCGGGAAATATTTGCGGGACAAGCTGATGTCAGTCTACTCGAGACGTCCCGATATATAAATTGAGTCACGCTTCTCGATATATTGCTTCCTATCGTTCATTCATCGATTGCGCACTGTATCGATGCGAATCTTATGTTCCGGGAAGATCTTATTTCATGAAGAACTGATTAATCGAATAGATAGACCCGTAGATTCATATTCAAATTAATTACTTCACGTAGGATTATAGATAAAAAAATTGAATCGTAGTATTTACAAAATTTGTGGTCAATTTTGGGACAAGGCCGATTTATTGTAACGATAACTACAATTTTAGTAAAAATCACAGCAAAACTTGTAAATTATCATAACAATAATTTCACTTATTCTCGAAATTTACCAAAAACTTTATAAACGCTACGATTTATTTTTGTTCCGTGCAGAGAACAGATTAATTTAAAGGTGAATCTACGAGAGGATACGTTCGCTTAAAAATATCAACGATTTTTTAACGCACGTATTACATGTCATATTTTTCTTTTCTACAGTCACAAGAGAACGGAAGTAGAAACAGCTCTATGATTTTTCAGGAAGAAAACATGTTTACGCTCGCGGGACGTATATAAGTTAGCTCTTATCCGATTTGCCCCCACAGCCGCGATGTATACACCTCCGTGCAACTCTTACACGGTATCGGGACACGTGTTTCACGCTGTACGTACACGTACCGACAATAAGCCGTCGCGGTGGTCTTGTACGTGCTCTCTTCCTGGCGAGAGGCCTCCTCTCGAGACTCCGGTATACGTACCAGGCCGACGAGGAGGGCAAAGAGATTCGATAACCATCCGAGTTTAATCGGCCTAGGTACGTCGTCGTGTCTCGAGTATCTCGCGAACACTTTCGAGGGAGATACCTACAATCTCGTTAAAGAATCAACTTGCAGTGAAACTATACCCTGAAAAAAAAACGTCCAAAAATTTGATTTTTCTAACAACTCGACGCAGAAAGAAAAAAAGAAAAAGAAACGATTTCAAAATCGTCCTCCGCGTCACTCGACATTGGAAAGTAAAATCATTCGCTGACCTCTCCTCCTCATCGGAAACCCGTTTAAATTTTACGACGGCTTCGCTTCGCGACCGACACTCATTACGAGTCTTTTTATGGTACCATAGCCACACGCACGTGTACGTATAGAGTATCGATGTGCAAGCACACGTACGCACGTTTCATCTGTCAATAACAATATCCGACTCGATTCCCAGCCACGGTAGGACGCGGTCGCATTTGCGGTCTCTACGGAAATCGTTAAAGAGCGAGGAGACGGCGCGGAGAACGCTTCGCGACGGCCCGTAATACGTTTTATCGCGGGGCATTATTTTCCGCGACACTCTCCTGTATGTCGCTTCGCGAGAGAAAGCCTGCTTCTCTCGCAGAGAAACGCGTCGAAGCCGGGTTAAACCCGACTCTCGGATTTCCTTCGCGTAATTTTCGAGCTTCAAATTCATCGATCGCTCCCGATCAGCGTTCACCTGTCCGCCCGTACCTTCCACCGGGCGAGTACCAGGTCCCGGGCGGACCGACCGTTCGTCACACTCTGCGCGGCGGTTTATTCATCGGGTCGATGTCAAGGTTACGCGATGGCAATAACGGCCCCGAATGGCACGGCCGCTCGACGTACGTTTTATTTAGTTACCCTCGGCCTCTGGAAGATTTTCGATCATGTGGAGATTTCTCGCTCGTGTATCGCGTGAAATCCCCGCGGAGTACTTACCCGCGTCGATCGAAAACGGAGCGACTCGTTTACCCACGCGTGGGATGCAACGCACGCGACGAGGAAATTGACTGCAGCTCTGATTGGGAAATTTTGCGAAACAATTGGTTCTCTGAATTTCTGCGTGAAATTACGTGAAAATATGCGTTCGTCGACGAACGAATAACGGAGGGGAAAAAAAGCTAATCGGGCCCACGTTAAAGTCCGTCTAATAATATTAGACCCCTTGTTAATATTAGAATATTATTTGCATTGCTCGAAAAAAGATTCTCTTTTGAAGGAAAACTCGAGGAAGCGATTTTTCCGTGCTAATTATTATTTAAACGCGTACGTATAACATCGGCGAATTCGCAAGTTTACCGGATAACGATATCGTCGTTTCGTCTAATTTCGTCATTCGTCGAAACGTTCCTTCCGTGTATTCGACTTTCATTTCTAATACTCAATCCGCGATAAACGCAGCGTTTCGCCGCATTTTGCGTGGGAGGGCGGAAGCAAAAAAATCATAAAATCTTGCAGCACTCGTTAGCTCAGCGCGCCGGGTCGAAGATGAGGCTTTTCGAACAGTGCGGCGGCGGAGACGCGGGGTGGGTTTGGTCGGCGAAGAACGAGCTGAAGAGGATAAAGATGAAGGGGCGGCCGAGGTGCGCGGAGTAGGCGCCGCGCGGAAGGGAAGGACGGCGCGAGATTAATCAGCGGCTCTTACCGAGGCCTTAATTTTACCGCATCCTCCAGTCGCGCCGACGATCAGCCTCTCGACCAGCACAATGGGAAATGGAATGAACAAGGTGAGAGATTCGTCGGTTGTAATCGAATGAAGCGCAACTCGTACACGTTTACTCTCTCGGTTCGGTGATCTCGCGGGAATTCGGATAATTGGAAGAAGCTGCGGGACGCGGTATACCACTGGCTCTTATCAGCTGTATCATTTCTCAAGGCTCTCAACGTGGTATCCTTATCGATAACTACACGGGGAAAAAAAAAGGATTTTTGCAGTCTTAGCAAAACTAGGTTTTCCTGAGAACTTTTTGCTATCGCAAACAAAATATTATCTGTGACAGCGAAATGTATGTCTAATGATAGCAAATTTAACTGCAGTCGCGGTGACATTTTTTTTCGGTAAAAAATATCTGCTACCCCAGCGAATGTTGTTACTATTATTCGACGTATGTTTTGTCGTCGCGGATAATATTTTTGTCGAGATACCAAAATATTGTCGGCAAATCCCAGTTTTGCCGAGACTGCAAATTTCTTTTTTTCCACGTACGATACGACTCCGATTCAACAGCTACGCGAGAAAATGTCTTCAATCCTGTCGCATTCGAATTTTGTAAATGATTTGACCCCACTATTTTTTTAACCCTTCGTTACTCACGTGAGTTTTTGAAACACAAGAGCTCACCTGGGGTGTACCCTACACCCCGGCTAAAAATTAACGTTTTCTTAGTGAAAAGTTGAAATTTTTTAATACTTTTTTTTATTTTAAAGCTTGAGATATTGCCTAATGATCTCAACCTAAAAAAAATAAATAAATTTCGTAATCTTCTAATTGAAAATAAAACTCGAAGTCTCGGTGCATGAGGTCTCGATTTTCAGACGCTCAGATCTCCCTGCCGATTTTTATTAAAAAATAGTATAAATAATAGACTGACGATAGTTATCATACTCTCGTTTTATTAACGAAGGACAAATTAACGAATTGGAACAAGTTTTACAGAAAAATATTAAATATTAAGTTAATTACAGATTGTTAAAAATCACTTTTCAACACTTCGTAGCGTTCCGTCGGATAAACAAATCGGTTTTGTCTTGCGCTTTTGGTGTCAAATTCTTTAATGAAATATTCTCGCAAGGTACTGAAAGTGCCAACTTGGAAAAAAAAAACTCGAGGCGTGGCATGCAAAAAAAGGAGGCTGGGTTGTCGCCTATACCCCACGTGAGCAACGAAGGGTCGTTTAAACAATGTTAATTAACCAGGCGAGCGAAGGTAACGCCGGAAGAAAATTTTGGTGCGACTTATCCGCGCCGTAACGTAGATATACACATAGAAGTGAAATTATTCCCTCAAAATTCGCCGGACAATCCGCGCATGGAGGGACGGGAAGTTTCCATCTCCATGTTCATTTGTGGAAATTCGCGACGGAGCGGTCGGGCAGAAAAAAAGATTTCTCGACGATTCATTCGCGCACGTGCATAATATACACGTGGAACGGGGTCGGAGCCGCGATGTTCGCCCCGGGGCGCGAACGCGAGACTTCGTTTTTCCTTCGCCACCGCGGGAACGAAGATCGACATTTCCACATCGGCCGCGGAAAAGAAAAACTTCGCGTTCGCGAGTCACCGCGGGAGCGAATGGCGGCGACGCTTCGCTGGCGAGTGTCCAAACGAATAGAACGTGCACGTGAAGCAGCGCCAGTCGTTCCTTGATTTATGAATGTACATCGACTATACCCGACGCGGGCTTTCTTATGCGAGTATCTTGTACAGGGATGGAATCTATAGATTTGATTGCGGTAGAGCCTGCTACGAAGGGAAGGAAGGGTGGGGGTCATTGTGATACCATTACTGGAAGCACCCGGGATTTTTGGGATATTCGTCCCAGGCATTGATAAAATCTGTTCCGAGGTTGCGATACACTCAGGAAAAAGGTCTAGTTGAAAACGAACCTAATAGGACAATTTATTTGAGATGAACAGGAATTTATTCGCATTAAACGAAAGTCTATTTGAATTAGATTCGTGTTCTACTAGATTCGTTACTCGATCAAAAAGACACGCAAAACATTTATCAAATTCAAATAGATTTTTATTCGATGCGAATAAATTCCTATTTATCTCAGATAAACTTTTCTATTAGATTCGTATTCAACTAGACCTTTTCAGTGTACATAATAAAAGAGGTTTTTTTTACGAAAAAAAATTGACACATGTTTACCTATGTATCTCCTTTCTACGAGTTAGAAATCTGGAAGTAAATGGGTATGTAGCTAAAAAAGATCGTCAAAGAAATTGCCCCGTGACTACATCATTTCTGTAAACACGAGGCGCGACGCGCGAGAGAAGTCGTTACGAAATTTCACCTTATCCGCGTCGATCGCGGGCCGTGCACCGGTTAGGCTGGTATATCGCAGCAGCGAGCTTTCGCCACGTGGAAAAAGGGGAACAGCGTTACGTGTGGCGGGCAGGCGAATGCGTTCGCGCTGCAAGTCGCGATGGATTGATATCAACGCGTCTTCGAGCTCATGTTTATTCGACAAGGATTCAGCGGCGTCGAATCGCGCCTCAAAAGACAAACGCAATTGTAAAATATTATGAAATCGATATCCGAGGCGATATAAAACGCGATGCTTCGTGTGCGGACATCGATATATTATTTATATCAACTGCGGCTCGCGCGCCGCTCATTATTATCGATCGAAATTTCCGCGCGGTTTCCGCGCCTCGCGTGTCGTTAAACTCGCCGATCCAGAAGCCGATTTATGAGCGATACCGCGTCTTTACCGAACATGTGAACTCGCGTTTCTCTCGCCCGCACGGCTTATATTATCGCGATTGCAATTGGAGGGAACGAGAGTGTGGGATGATTGATAAATGAGCTTTCCTCGGAAATTTGTCATCATACTTTCTGTCGCGCGATCTCTACTTTTATGTCCTTTTTAATTTATTCAAAATGTTATATATTATACCTCCTATACCGGAAATGCCATATAGAGAAAATGATGCAGCTAAAGTTTCAACACACTGTAAAAAAAAATTTGTATAGAATTTAATATAATCGTATACAAAATTGTTATCCAATACGTGATTATGTGGAAATTAATATACTCCGCTATGAAATCTGTAAGGGAAATTTCACAAGGAAATGTATTAATTTTCATAATTACGTATTGGAGAAAAAAGCTTTATATAAAAGTATATTAAAAATATACATTTTTTTCTGACGTCTCGCGAATTACCCTTCGAAGGCATGAACTTTTTTTAATTTCCCCATACAAGCACGTTAGAATAAACCCATTGCACTCTGTACGCGCCCCGTATTGCAATATTGACACCGCCCTCCTCTGTCAATTTCACGGTCCACCGTGCGGCTGTTTATACAAACGCCCGATACACAGTTGCTGTATAATACAACGAGAACGTGATCTCGATTTCGTTCGGAGCCATGCGACCAAAATGCGTCGATGTGACGCACCAACGCGCAGTTATTCAAAGAACATCTAATTAATTAGACAAAATAGAGCATGACGCGTTTACGAAATAAACCAGTCCGCGAGTCGGCCGCTTCGTTTCGCTGTACATTACGCGAATATAATTATCCGGCGGTCACTCAACTTTGAGACACGCACGTTGTATACATAAACCCTTCCCTAAATTCTAACGAGGCACGAAGGTACTGGAAATATTGCTGGTAACATGCAAATATTATCGCGGCGCGTGGCGAATTGGGATTAGGCGTCTCTGCGGATCGAGTGCCGTTTGATCGCGCGTCAGAGACGAGCGGGACACGGACCCACTTTGAGAAATCACTCCGTTCTTCCGTTCCGATTTGTATCGCAGCTGCGCTAAAAGGGCTCGATCGACGGGATTACATATTTTTTATTCGAAAACTAATTACGATTGTATCGTCCCCCTGAATTGTTCTCTGGAAAATAACTTCCCTCCAGTTCGGGTCAATGCGACAGTTAAGGGTTTGAACCTTTAGACTGCCGGAATATCAATATTTTGACGCATCAGAAAAGCTTCTTTGTTTTTAGACTAAAATATACATTTTCTTAATATTCTTTCCAATTTTTAATACAATTGAAGATAAATTTACCCCTCCGCACCCATTTTTACTTACCCCGTATCCCTCAAATCTACAATTTCTATTTTGTACAAGCGGTTCATTATTTAAAAAAAAAGAAACATAACTCTGCCACAGTCGATCCCAAGCCTGTATTCAGAAGAGGAGGGAGTTTCGAAATCGTTCATCCGAGACAAAGGGGTAGTTTTTAATGTTTACCCCATTATAGGGATGGTTTTTGGGTTTATTGTATTTTTGACACCAGATTTGGATTCAGCGTCGAAAAATACTTCGAAAGTGTGTTTTTGGACTTCAAAATAAATAAAATTAAAATTTTTAACATTAACTATTCCGTTCCCTGCCGGAGAATCAATATATTGACGCTACCCCTGATCGACGCTTTGCCTACTTTTTATACCAGTCTTCTGAGGGCGATATGCCCCTTGAAATCCCGGCAGTCTAAAGGTTAATGTATGTAGATCATTATAGTAGCGGTAAATGGTACGGATTAAAACTCCGAATTTGATTATAATACTGGAAAGGATAGATTACCTGTATGAATAGATAATTTAAAAAAACGTTTCATTTTCATTTTCAACCACGAATCCGCCAGTACTAAAAACAAGCTCGAATGTCTTTCATGATCGGAATTTTAATACATCACTAATTCCCATCAGGGGTATATGGGGGCATAAAGCTTCGACTTGTATTGTGTCGAGCGTTAAAATGCTCCGCGCGTGGCGTGGCGTATCGAGGGGAAGTCGTAAAGAATGAAAAAAAATGTGGTGTCCGAGAATCGTCGTTTGCACTCGGCGTCAATATTTTACGAGGCACGAAGTTCGGGGTGTGATATTTTATATTCGAGTACGTGCGTAAAATTGCATTAATATTCGGTACAAATCTCTTGACAGATAACGGAGATTGATGCCCGGCAATTCGTATGTACATACATACATACGCGATCGCGAGACTGCGTTCGTAATTAAATTAAATTTTTTTTCGTTCGCACTGCGAATATCCATTCATTTGGTAGCTGCCGAATCGCTCGCAATAAAAATTGCTATTATATCATCATAGACCGGGAGAGTTATATCTCGGATTTCAAAATTATTAATCAAGCGGAAAATATCATTTCGCGTCGCCCTTTCATTATCCTTACGAGTCACGTACATGCGGAAATAGAGCGTGTAGATCGCGGTCACGCCTATCACAGTTATATACGCGGATAACAGTCACGAACGGACGGTCGCGCAAATTTAAAAACTCGAACGTCAATGGATAATGTAAGAGAAAGAGACGTATAGGTTCTAAATGATTATTTCTTTTTTTATGTAGGCACACAAACTTCCATTCTGTGTCGACCGAATAAAAATTTCCCGCCGAGTAAATTGGCTCTTTCCGGCTCTAAAGCATCTGTATCAATTCCTCGATCGAGTTGACGTCGGTAGTCGATTTCAGGATTATCGGATCCGATAGACTCCTGTACGCGTACTCCCCATTGTTCTTGTACCTCCTGCCCTTCCTCGCGCACCTCTTCCTCGGTCTCTTTGTTTCCTGATCCTTGACGAACCTCACCGTTATCGCGGATGCCGTTATCGGATACGTCACAATCGACACATTCGTTGAAGCTGACGT